>VZSZ01007904.1:138110-240610 GCA_013398815.1 Ibidorhyncha struthersii | reverse complement strand
ATCCTTCATTATCTCTTCACATTTCAGCTTCTTAGAAAGAAGCCTCAAAACCCCAAAAAGTAATTCCAAATTTCCCTTTAAATACTCATTTCAAGTACTCTAACTGCTCCATATAGTCATACCAGTGATGACTGATCCCATTCTCAACATCAGTATCAATAAATGACTTCTACTTTTTCATGCCTTGAGGCATGAACCACAATTACTGATGGAAGCAAGGTTTTACTTAAAATAACACAGCAGTTCTAATTTTCCCTAATGTTTCTTTTTAAGATGTCTCACCAGTAAAGTGGAACTTTCTAGCTGAGGGTACACTCCAAGAGGTAGTACAGCTATCCCCTGCTATTTGGTGGACTTTCTGATACTGGGAGTGACTGTACACCATGTCCCTCAGTGGTAGCAGACAGCTTTGATCCACATTCTGGCCAATGGCACTAATTAAATACAATGTTTCACAGACGGGCTGGTTAATCTTCAGTTAAGAAGCATATGATGTATAACAGAAATGAACAGCAAAGATGCAGAGTTCAGTTTAGTCCCATTGTTTCCTTACTTGCATACTTAGAGTCTCCATACAATTTAGAAGAGTCTCCAGGTTGCCCTAATGTTATACATAACTTTCTCTGGCAACGGTTAGGGAAGCAACAACAATAATTTTTATATCAGTGACGAGCTTACTTACATAGGAGGGGGCATGCCAATGGCACCGAAGTACCACTTGCTTTCTTTCATCTACTAAAATTACAGTGTCTTAATTGCTCTTCCATACAGCATCATTAATGATCTCCTGAAGAGAAAGTTTTATAGGAAGGAGTTCTTTCTTCTGTAATAATGCTGCTTCCTTTCTGTTATTCTGTCAGTAAATCTTTGATTTTAATATTAGTCATGTAATCAGACAAAAATTTAGGTTGGAAATGACTTCTAGAGTCACCTAATTCAACCTTATGCTTAGAGAGGGTCTAACTTAGACATTAGACCAGTTTGCTGAGGGCCTTGTGCAGTCAAGTTTTGAAGACCTGCTGGCTACAACCATGCTAATGCAGCCTTCTCTTTAGTTAGCCTTCATTGCTGCAATGGTGAACTTCCAATTTATATTCAGATTGCTGACAATCGGGACCTCTAGTTACCTCTTTGCAGATTTACTACCTAGACAGTCAGTCCCCATCCTACACTGCTGCATGGGACCATGCCATCCTGGCTGCAGGACTTTTCCTTCATTTCTGTTCAATTGCATGAGGCTCCTGTTATCAGTTGCTTGTATAGGTATCTCTGAATAGCAGTCCTGCCCTCCAATGCATCACCTGCTATCCAAATTACGGTCATCCACACTTCTGCTAGGCATGTATTCAATCCCATTGTCCAAGTTGTTGATTAAGATGTTAACAGTACCATCCCAAGTATCAACCCCAGAGCAGCACTATTTAGACTTTGAACTGTTGACTACCACTTTTTTTTTTTCCACCCACTGGAAGCTCCAGGTATTCTACCCCCATAGTACTACACATATTATGGTATGGTATAGTATAATATAATAAATATAATATAACATAGCAAGTAATATACTGTTGTTGAATCACAAAAGGAAAAGACAGGAAGGAAGCAAACAAACAACTTGTCAGCTATACGTGTATGAAAAAATAAGTATTTTAAAGGGTTAACTATATCTTTAAGAATCATACCATGATTTTTTTCAATCCCTGATTCACTAATAGGAAATTTTCTGACATCTTTCTATCTTCATCCTTCTTCAGCTGATCTTCTTACAAGGATAATTCATGCCTTCCTAAATGCATGGATTCCTTAAAATAAACATTTGGTTTAACAACAGCTAAGCATGGTTTTGGAAAACTGCAACTAGTCAGATAGTTTAAGTAGCCAGGTAATCCTTCCTGGTGTACATAACAGACATGGCTATTTCCAACACAACCTTCTCCTTTTAAAGCCACTTGCTACAAATTGTGCACTAAGCTCTATCGAACTACTTTTTTTTTGTTTTTTAACTTTGTGCTACTGGGTTCAGACAGTGCGGAGGAGAAAACTGAGAAAAATATGCCTGAAGGATGGCTGAAACTGGGATTTGGCAGCTGTCAGAAGGAAAGAACTGAGGTCACAAGGAAAAGCTGAAAGCTTCAACAGACAAAATCAAGTCATAGATGCATATATGCCGCTATGTGTATAAAATATATTCAATTATTATAGAATTTGAGAGTGGTATGTGTATAAAATACATTAAATTATTGTAGAATATGAGAGTAAGATATATTCTACTATGGCAGTTTATTTGTTCACTTCTAGATAGAAAAACATTTTCTCAACTTTGCCAAAGCAAACAAACTGTAAGTGCAAATAGACTTTTAAATTACATTAACATACTAGAAGAACATCTGGTACAAACACTGTCAACTTTCCACACATTCTTAGATAAGTATTTGTGGTTAGTGTTTCAGCTGCACTGGCTTTTTTTTTTTAATTATTTTTTTGAAATGAACTATGCTCACAGTTCATAAATGCTCAAAGAACATTCTTACAAAATAAATAATCATGAATAAGCTCTCAGTATAAATTCCCCCCCCCTTGCAGTGCATCTTCATGTTTAACTCCCTGATGTACAACTGTGCTGTTAGCTTTTGTGAAGATGGCAAGCAAGCTGTTTCTATATAAGATACCAATTATGGCTTAGTCTTGACCAATCCCCTAATCCACCCGTAAAACAAAATTAAAACATGAAAATAAAATAACGATTTGATAAACAACAGTAAGAAGTAGAACCACAAAGTACCTTTAGTAAAAATACCAAGCTACTACCAATGACGACTACAAACTGGGCTGGTGCTCACTGCGACACAAAGATCTGGAGGAAGGCAAACCATGTGTCATCACATATTCCCAGACTGAATAGCCTAGACAGTCTGTGGTACTACTATTAGAAGGACATAATCAGAACACTTGTTATACATTACTGAGATCAGCAGTATAGCCTTTACAATAACTCTCACGGAGCTTACATACCAATTGCTGTCATAGACATTAGGATTGGCAGAGGTTTCTGCACCAATAAAAGAGGCAGACTCAGAAAAATGTATATAATGATCTCATTTTTTTCTTAATTATAAGAAAGTCAGTCATATTGTATCTTACAACAGTTTACATCTACTTCTTACAAATAGAAACATTGAAGTTTTTTTTAGAGAATGTTAATCCCAAAAGAGGAAGAATGTTTGATTTTGCTAAAAATACTTTGAAAATCCTAATTTCATTCTGCCACTGTTGTTTGGTGTCTATCAGACTGAGGTCAGGATATTCTTATGGTAAATTTCAAATTTTTACTTTTTGTCCTCATAGCAGTGTTGGCAGGATCCTGTAAGGTCCCTACAGAATTAAAGTGATGCTCTGCTGAGTGATTTGTTGAGCCTGAAGTGTGAATTCCATAGTTTGCATGAACTACCTACACCTTTCTGCTGCCAGTTCTGCTCTTACGTGCCAGTGCACATCAATTCCAACTTGCAATACCCTGAATATTACAGTCCTTGTCCTATTCTAAATTGAGCAAAACCACTGTGCTAAAATACATGACGATTCCTCAGTGTCCACCAAACTTCATATTGGACTGAAAAGACAGCAATTTAATTGTCCAGCTGTTGTCAAGCAAATGACAAACAAAATCTACAGATACACAACATAAGGGTAATAACCATTTACTGTTTTAAGGTCATTAAGCTTCTGTTCCTCAAACATATAAAACTGATCAACATGTCATCATAATAAAATTATTATAATTTCAAATCAGTTTTGTTGACAATAAAGATTAAAACCCCACTTTTGCTCCTTCCTTATTTATTCTGGAAAGTATATTCTATTCCTAAAACATACTGAAGGGCTTTACTTCTGTTGGTGACCTGAGGAGCGTAATACCTGCTCATACATAGTCTGAGGAAGGTCTGAAAACCCACCTAAGGAACCTTTAATTTTCCATAAAACGGTAAAAAGACAAAACAAAGTACAATTCCATGGCCATTATACTAGGTGGATTTGCAGACTCAAAGAAGTTTCAGGAAATTTAAACAGATGCCATAACATGTTGCTTAAATCAGTTTGCACAACACAATAATTTGGACAAGACAATGTATTATATAAGAGGACTAAGAAAGGTAAGAAAGGAATATATATATTTTTTACAACAGAAAAGGTGAGACACTTCATGAACTGTCAGAATGGTACTAGCTGGGAAAGAGGTACCATATTAAGAAAAAAGCTTTTTATTCAAATTTTGGTCCACTTTTCCACAATACTTTACTGTCTCCTTTTCATACTTTTAAATAGTATGTAATATTCTATTCAGTTTGTTATTAGTTTGAAAAAAAAAGAACAGTTCTTCAACCTTGCTGTGCTTTTAAATGGTTAAGCAGTACCAAGAGCCTCAATAGGGATTTCATTAAATAAGCATTTTAGGATTGACTTACCTATAAAACAGTTTGAACTTGCTTGCTTTAAACAAAGAAATTTCAACTATCCTCATATGTTCCTAAATTCTGTTTATATTCTAAGCAGATTATAAAAGTGTACGTGTGACACAATTATTTGGTCTAATTATAATATACAACAAAAGTTGGCTGTTCTTGAGATTCTCTGCAAAGAATAAACCTGTCTTATGAAAGGTTAAATGAAAGACTGATGCAGGTTAAGTTTTTGTTTTGTCCATAAGTTTTAAAAGTAAAAATTCAAAATGCTGCTTTCCCCCCCCACACACACACATTCAGATGGGAGAGAAGGAGACTTTATAACTGTACTTGTTCCAGTAAAATGACATATAGTTCACATGAAGTAAAGATTCCCTACCTTGATGGACTGACTGTAAGGTCCTATACTAGCAGGTGCCCAGTGGGAAATGCTCTGTACGTGCATGACCAGTTTTTCATCATGTAACACATCATCCATTGCAACGTCATACTTATGTGCAAGGCAGTCAATGCAAAACAGTACTCCATCAGGTAACAGGGTTTCCACACATACTCTGAAAACACAAGACAATTATTTTTTTCAAACAGTTTGCTTGCACCAACTTTCAGCATTTATTTTCCATGGGTTTTTCTGTTGGATACTATGTTGTGAAATTTTGTCAGGAACATCAAACAAAGCTATAGTATTGCAATAACCTGCTAGCATTTACACTGTTATCTCCTCTCCAAATAACGATCAACCTCAGACTTCCAGCAAGATAATTTCCACTACCAAGGAGAAACTGGCATCATAGCCAATGGCTCACTTCCACTTTGTTATTTTATGATGTGTTATCACTTTATTAAGAATACATGAGTTCTTTTATTAAAAAAAAATCCTTGACCACACGTTGGAAATGCCAGATAAGTTATGCTAAGCAGCCTTTAGACTGAGTGTATCGTTGCCATATTCTTACCTCCATGCATTTTTCACTGAATCTCCTTCCAATGGTTGGACTAGAGGTTCAGGTTTCTAAAAAGCAGCAGCTCATTGTTCCTTTACATCCTTCTCACATGTTATCATGCAATACTGAGCATATTTTTCTGTTAATACTTCAAGATGCATGACAGACGTACACTTATGACAGGGCTGAGAACATATGTAAGCATTCATTTAAAAATTTCACTTTTGTTTGCTCCAAGGAAGGCTGAGTGCCTGGATGGACAGACAGACACACGGCCTGCTGCATGTGGCCAGTGGAAAAGCAGGGGGTGTGGTGAGGGAAATCAACATTTCAAAGCCTGAAAAATAATTGTATTTGTAGTCCATGCATAAAAAAGTCATTTAGCTCCCAGCAGGAATCCGACAAAAAATTACTTGTTCTCTTTACATATCATATAACATAACCTTACAAAATTCTTTTCAGCTTGCTTATTTCTTCCAAGAAAACTATTTTTCTACCCTCCTCCCACATGCAAATACAGTATTTTTTCCTCATTACCATCATCATAAGCATGGATGAATGGATTTTATGCTTGGGCTGGTAAATTTTCAAGACAATTTTGCAAATTTAGTGCAGATCCACACCGTTGAGTCAGTGCTTCCAGCATATTGCTTGTGAGAACTCCCACAACCAGGTCTCTGTGCATAATGCAATGATGCAGCCATGCAAACTGCTGTATAATTTTTCTTCTGGACAAAATGCAACATAAATCTGTTTGTTCCATAAAAGGACATTTTCCTGCAACTTCCTAATCTTTCTACCTGTTATTTTAGTGACAGAAGACTATGTGACTGGCTATGCAAATGGGGAGGCTTAAAACATGCAGCAGCATGAGCAATGAAAGAAGCTAAATTGGGAGAAGGGTATATGTCAGAAAAAGAACTTAGAATACATAGGAGTGGAGATTCATTTTTGCGTAGTTTACAGCTGGGACTAGATCCCTCCTCTTAAGGCACACACAACCAACATTCCATCCCTCTGTGATTTAGTAATCCTGGCCTACAATCAGCATCTCAAAGAAGCCTCTTCCTACTCTCTTTTAGTATCTTCTGACACCCGGACAGTGTAGGAGAATGTGAATCTATCACGATATATATTACCTTAACAATGTCATTTAACTATTTGTCGTGCTACACTTAAAATTCACATGCCTGTACTACACTTCATATTCTGCAATAAGAGTATAAAATATAGTATTTTACATTAGAAAATTGCTAAAGCAGTTGGTTTTAAAAATAAGACATGAGGTCTGACCTCATAGTTGACCCTGCTTTGAGCAGGGGATTTGACTAGATGACCTCCAGAGGTCCCTTCCAACCTATATTAACCTATGATCCAAGTGGAATTTTTCAAGCTGTAGCAGTTCTACGTACTGAGCACATTATCTCAGATGCTTAAGAACATGAATTACTGCAATAAGAAATAAGCCCTAACACACAACTTTTAAAAAAGCAGAACAAGAATTTTATGGGCTAGGTGTTTGTTATCCAATTTCCAATGGAAAAAAGCCCCAAACCAACACACCCAAATAACACAGGAATCACATACTGCATACCTAGACCATCAAGCTGTTTCATTATGTTAGAAGTAGTCTTGGATGCAACATTGAAGATTCTGTACAACAGATATTAAAAAGCTATGATTTGGGGATCTGTGAATGAAAGTGTTACCATCAGTGTGTTCAGAAGTCTGAAATCAGTTTTTTTCATGCTTGCATTCTTACTGAATACATAAGTGCAGCTAAGCTACCCATGAACAATCATTATCTGACAGAAACACTAGACATTAAGAACAACCCCACTGGATCAAGCCAAAGATCCATCTAGTCCAGTACACATCTTCGACCACAGCCAGTGCATACAAGCAGGGGAAGAAAAGGAACAAAATAAGTATATATTGATACTGTCCTGAAATATCTCCCAGTATCAAATGATGTGCATTTCAGGCACCTCCTCAGCTAACAATTTTGCTTTCGTGTTTATCAAATTAAACAGAACAAGGTGAATAAGGTTTGTCACAACAACCTAGAAGGTTCCAAACCTCATCACTTTTAGAAAGACACAATAATAATTGATAGCAAGGCTTCAGTAGGGCTTTTGGCACTGTCTCCCACAGCATCCTCATAGAGAAGCTGTTGATGTATAGGCTGGATGAGTAGACAGTGAGGTGGATTGAAAACTGGCTGAACAGCCAGGCCCAGATGGTGGACACAAAGTGTCTTTGTAGGTGCACAAAGTCTCTCTGGTGGCCAGTAACTAGTGGTGTACCCCAGGAGTTTATACTGGGTCCAATCCTTTCCAACATCTTCATTAAAAGTCTGGATGAGGGGGCAGAATGTACCCTTGGGAAGTTTGTAAATGATAGAAAACTGGGAGGAATGGCTGACACACCAGAGGTTTGTGTTGCCATCCAGATGGACCTTGACAGGCTGGAGAAACAAGCACACAGGAACCTCATGAAGTTCAAGAAGGAGAAGTTAAAAGTCCTGTACCTGGGCAGGAACAAACCCATGCTTTAGTATATTCTGGGGGCTAACTTGCTGGAAAGCAGCTTTGCAGAAAAGGACCTGGAGATTCCTGATGGACATCAAGTTGAACATGAGCACGCAACATGCCTTTGTGGCAAAGAGGGCTGATGATATCACAGAATCACAGAATAGTCAGGGTTGGAATCCTTGGCTGCGTTCACAGGAGCATTGCCAGCAGGTCAAGGGAGGCAAACAAACAAGAAAAGCAAGTAAAATCCCACCGATATAAAAGACTTGTCAGTTCAATCAAGTCACAGAGAAGAACCCAGACTTGCAAAATATGTATTCTTTTTCTGTAAAGCCATGGTGGGTGGGGGTGTGTGTGTGCATTTATAGGCCTTATGTTATATATTAAGGCAAGAATTTCCAACCCTTGTGGTTTTGAGTTGAGGAGCCCTGATGTGATTACTCCAAAAGGCAGCAAAATTCTACTTCTAAGACTGTGAGGAACAAACATTTGGACAA
This sequence comes from Ibidorhyncha struthersii, assembly GCA_013398815.1. Taxonomy (NCBI): domain Eukaryota; kingdom Metazoa; phylum Chordata; class Aves; order Charadriiformes; family Charadriidae; genus Ibidorhyncha; species Ibidorhyncha struthersii. Next base: position 232,178 of record VZSZ01007904.1, on the reverse strand, counting down.
AAACTTCATAAATATGGTAACAATAATTCAGTATATTACAGTGCATCATAAATATACTATAGCAGTAGTCTAATCCTACCTTGCTGGTGGACACAAATCAAATTCTGTCACATAAACTGAATTTATAACATTGAAATCTTTCATGCTCTTCATATACAGATGAACCAAAATAATATCCTTCAGTTTCAATCCCTCTGAAGTCATATTAGCTGCAGGATTAAAATAATACAGCTGTTAAAACCAGAATATTTTAAATGTGTGTAGAAAGACAGCATAGGCATCCTGTTTCTGTTCAGCAAAACCAACTGGTAATAAACCTAACAGTTGCCTAAACATGACTGAAGGCTTTGCAACATACTACCTTTCCCCCTATAAATGCCTATTTTTTTCATGGAACTCTTTCTCATGTTAATTTTCCAAATATACAGAAACAGAATACAAATAAAATGTATCCACCATGAGCAGTGGTGAATTATTGCCCCAAGAAAACCTATCATGGATTGATGCATGTAGATATGTTACAGTCCGAATTCCTTGTATCTGTAAGTTTTATTATCTCATATTTTGTTTATTTTCAGTCTATGAATGCTAGAAATCTATAAAAGACTTTGAATCACAAAAGTACAGAATTGGAAAGGACAATAACAGGTCCTTTAGTGCATCACCTTCTTCAAAGAAAAGATCAAATATTTATATGCTATTCCAGAGGGATGCTTGTCTAAGCTATTTTTAAAAACCCTCACTGCAATAAGAATCTCCGCGTAAACAAAGAGTTATAAATGGCAAGACAGACAATAGGAAACAGAAGTAGCCACAAGAGAAATGAAGGAAAGATGACAGCAGAGAGAAGTTCAAGCAGACAGTTAAAGAAAAGATACTGGGAAGTCAAGATCATCTGAATGTGTATGCATAGAAGATTCCAGTCGTAGCACTGAAAAAAGAAAAGTATTACTCTTACATAGTCAATACCATAACAAGACATGCAAATCAGCTCTGCAGTGTGGACCTTTTGTAACTCATGAGCAATAGAAACTAAATGAAGAATTCGCTGAATATAGAACATATATAATAACAGAGCCCCATATGACCTAACTTAAATGAGCTATGTAAAGCTCGTCTCAGTGTAACTTTGGGGATCCTGTCCTTTAACTTTACAGTGTATACCTGTGTACACCTATATATTTGTTTTCCAGCTGAGAAGTACGATTATAAAGACAGTCTCTGTTGGCTGTTGCTTTAGTGATAAACAAATACGTTTTGTGAAAAACATTTCTGTGTTTTTAAAGACAGTTCAGGAGTTGCCACACTTCCATAAAGGTCAGTTTGGTCACACCAATACTGAATTTTGCTCTAAATGTCTCAGCTGTACTTAGTCACACTGCCATTAGTGTTGGCTATCTGGAGGGCAATTCTCGTTGACAGAAAAGGAAGCGTGCACTAAGTGATATAAGAGATCATATAGGAGTTCTATGTTAATTGATATAAGTCAAGATACATCTCCAGAAATATCAGCTGAGAAATTAGCACACAATGATAATTCTGTCCAGAAATATAAATGTATTTGAATACTGCCTGATAGCAATCACTAGGTCAATACCAGCTGCTATGTCATCAGTCAAGGAGGAAAGAAGGACATTTTTATGATTTCCAGACAGCATTTTAATCAAGAAGAACGAGTTTTGGCCTGCAGTTAAAAGTTCTGCAGCATTATATGGAATACTGGGGCGGGGTGGAGGGAGGGAAACGAAACTGACCCCTCACCCAGATTTAAATTTAAAATGTATAAGCCAACAAACTAACTCAAATTTGTGGACATGTAACAGTATTAGAGCAAGTTGAAGGCAAAGAGATTTGGATAAATTCATAACTTCTAGCTATATTTAAAAAAAAAAATCTTAAAATAAATAAAAGTACACTCCCCCTTTCCTCTGCTTGAAGTAGAGGAATGATGGGAAATAATTTCTCCCTAGCTTGTAAGTAGAATAAAATCGACCTCCCAAAGCACTGTATGTAGTAGGAAGGCATAAATGATGAACCAGGGTTCTGACAACAAGTTCCGTTTCCCAAGGCAGGACTCTAACACAGCACATCCCCAGGATGTACAGGGAAACCATACAGACTTTCTGTTGAATTTCAGGCCACTCACTGTTCCAAATAATTGATAAAATATGATTAGGTGACACTCAACCTTACTTAGGCAGAACTGCCTATTAAGAACTGACCCAAAAGATAAGATTGGCCAAAGTACAGCTTAATTTTTTTAAATGGGTTATCCAGGATCCTTATGCCGAGAGCCACAAAAGACAGCATCAAAACTGTCTACACGAAGTAGCACTTTAGAAAAAATTTTCATGTAATAAAAATCTATGTAGTTCCCTTCAAGCCTATGGAGCTTTGCCATGGTACAGCTGCACCAGAGCTGCTCTATATATAAAGCACTACAATCTTTGTCATTTTTCAATGCTATCTAAAGAAAAGTTTAACAAAAGAGTTTAAGAAAATAAATGTAAACAGTAATTAGTTCTTGGCTTCACAGGAGAATTCCATCCACTCTACAGAACAACCACATGTTTCATAACATCTAGTAATAAATTTCCATTTCTGAATCCTTTTGGCAGTGCTTATCCTCTTTAGGGGTGATTAAATCAGTTAACCCATCAAAGAGAAGGTTGAAAGACCTGTGCTTTTTCCACTCTCATAGCACTGAAGACTGAACTGCTGTAAAGGTCATAAGTACAAGTTCAGAAAAAGCCTTGTGCATATTTGCAGATCAGTTAAGTTCTCAGAAACAAATTGTTTCGTTTGCCATGATAGAACCACATTTCATTCAGTCTTCCACACCCACTTCCAAAAAGAGAAAAACGAAAGGAAATGTGAGAATCGACATTTTCTATCAAGGATCAGAAAATTACTATTTTTCTTGACTATAATACAGCTAATGCAATTAATTTGCTGAAAGCAATAGGCTACTGTACTAGCCAGAGACGAATCTTTTTTGACAGATGCTAAGGCAAAAATATATAATGTTTGTAATGGCAGATTTCCATTCAAATATAATGAGAACAAAACAAAACATTACACAACCCTTTTGATTCAATTTGCAGATTAGGCCTGGAAGATTTACACTAAATACTATTGTCTCTTACTTCAAGTTTGATCGTATCCGCCTTGCTGATTTCCAAGCAATCAAAAACTAGCTTAAGGACCCTTTACAAAGTAGAACTTCTTTGCTTCTGAAAAAAATTCTACGGTTTCTTTGTCATCCTATATTTAATCATGAATACTCAGCTGCACGTGCAAAAAATAAGATTTTATAGGACACTATGTTACACAAGTTCACAAACAAGAATATGAGCCTACCTATTTAGAAACTAAAAATTATTTCCATTCTTAGGAATGAAAAGAAGCCTGTACAAATATGCTTTACTTGATATTTGGAATTAAAAAAAAACACCAAAACAAAAACATGAACATTTTATTTGATATGTCAGTACCTTTTAAGAGAGGGATAGTAAGGAACCTGTATTTCATGATTCGCAAGACAGCAATTTCGCCTTTACATTAAGAATATAAATGAGATTTACTGCTACTGACCTAATCCTAGATGCCAAAATGTGCAACAGCTCTCTAGAAAACTTAATTTAAAATTATGGTCGCTACAAAAGTGCTTTAGCAAGTAGACAGCATTCATAGCACACATGCATACTCACACACACAGTATACATTGCAAGAAAGCTATTAAGCAAGTTATAAAGCAAGTAAGCGCTGTGGAAATAGTGTTGTTACAGTGATATGAACACTACTCTGGCTTCCTAGGGTCTTCAAAAGCCAGTCAAATTATGAGGTGTTCAATATTAAAGCCAGCAGTCTTGATATCAATGATTCCAATCAAATGCAAAATGAGATGGCAAACTGACAACCACAACATTTAAAGTCACAAAACCACATGACAATATAGATTCTTACTTAATACCATATTAAAACCAGTATAATCAACAGCAGATAATGGATTAAGTAAAATAAAGCACCTTGGAGAGAAGAAAATGCTTCCCTTGCTGCCTCTTGAGCATTTTTGCCTTCTGATGGAAGGAAGTGGGCAGTGATACCTGAAAACCACTGGTAACCACTCAGGGATCTTCCTGAACTTCCAAATGTCTTAGCTATTGGAAATGAAGAACAGCATTATGATTATAATAGATTTCATATTTCAGATTAACCTTATTTTAAATTGTTTAAGTAAGAATAACTTCTAAAAAAAAAAATCACAAACTGTAAAAACATCTTCAAGACGTATTTACAGACAGACAGATATAGAACAAAAACTTGAAAGTAAGTGTGCTGGTAACAAAACTTCCAAATGCTGCTTGAGAAATCCTTCTCCGACACTGCTTTAAGAAAATATGCCTGCAAGTAGTATTTAGCTGAGAATTTCAGTACTTTCTCTTCTCCTTTCCATTTTTGCTGACCTTTTACATTTTCTCTACCTGTTTTGATACAGACTTGGCACAACATATGACACTGTGACGTGACACGTTAAAATTTTCAGAAGTATGTCAGTGACACAGGAACAGATTTTCAAATTTATATGCCAAATTTTAATGGAAGTTCGATGTTTAACCTGGTTCTGATAATCTTAGCAAACGCATAACGTGTTTAGGCATTTTTTAACACCCCACCAGGCACTGATCCATATTCAAGAGCCTAAATACCATTTAATATCAAACACTATTATGCTATGAAACGTAGTTTTCAGGAAAGTTTACTAATCTTTGGGTGTAGGGTAATGGTGATGCTGTGGTACTTCAACAAGGTACCAATCCATGAACTCAGGTTTATCTTGCACTCACCACCTCATGTCTGAGGCAGTGTTAATATCACGCATATGATTAGTTACTGCAGCTCACCTAAGGCACAGTAACTTGCTAGGCTGCTAAACTTGATCATGCATGTCACCCTGAGGTTGGTTGGGTGGGGACAGACTCATGCACTATGTAAGCAAGTTGAGCAGTTGTGCTTTGTACTTCTTTTTAGAGTTTGCTTTTCTATCTTCAACTTAAAAACAGTAGAGTATGGGTGTGGTTAGATCTTTTAAATAAAACTCAATCCCACCACTCAAATGAATGATTAGATTATAGTAATTTCATTCAGGCAAACAGAACATATTAATGGGTGTTCTCTGAAAGAATGAAAAAAATGGCTTATGGTCCTTCTGTAAAATAACTTGAAATGCTTCATTGCTACAGATCTATTGATTCCTATCAGAAAAACGCATTGTAGTAGGATCTCTTTTTTTTTTCAAACTGGTTATTAAAGGTCATGAACATTCTTTCCAGAAGTGTTCTTATAGTAATTAACAGTGTATTTCACCAGGGCATGAAATACTTAATATTACTTTTCTAATGAAAGCTGTGCAAGACTCACTGAAATCCAAAGAATTATGTTTCAAAGACTTCCAGATGATTGGAATGTTTTTCTGTGGTTCATCCTCTTCTGATGAAGGGAAAATATCATCATCGTTGCAGCTTACCTCACAAGAACAGCTATTGACCATAATACCTGAATATTCCCCCTGAATGAGATAAACATTATAAAATAAGCAAGTAAACAGCATACCAAGCAGTATGAAATCATTATACTTTATCATTCAAATTTTGGGTTTCAATTACAAAAAATACTATAGCTCAATGGGTACTTAATCTTAGAACAAGTTATAGAAAAACAGCATTAGGATTTCCTGCTATTTAGATTGCAGAAACTGACAGAATACAATGTGCTCCTGTTGACATATCATATGGAATAAAAATGCAGACTTAGTAGTAAATAAGAACAAGAGATATGAAAAATTATGAGACTCAAGATAAGAGACAGAAAGAATACTATGATAAAGAAATGCTATTCCACAATTATATACAGGACAACTATGTTTTCCAATAATTTTATAAATTAAGTGAAAAAGGAACAAAAGTACAGAAGTAACAATTTGATAATTAACACTGTCACTAAACACTTGAACCAGAGCAAGAGACTAACAAGAAAGTATTAAAACTTTATGGAACCTTGAATGAATGCAGTCCATGTAAAAAAAAAATAAATAAATAATCTCTTTCTATTCATCGCACAAAGACTATCCCTTCCATCAAACTCACCACAGTTTGGCATGTTGAGTGTTTTGAGATACAGAAAAGAGCATTTCCCAAGATTTATACATCAAAGTAATTTCTTGACAAGGATGGAAAATAATTCACTGTACCTTCTCTTCTTCCCAATTGCTTTTTTATGCCTAGGAAGAGAAAACTACCCAGCGTGCCTTTTAAAGCAAAATACATAGGCAGAGCACATACTGACCAGTTTTCCAAAATTCTGTGTTCATTATATTTTCAGTAAGTCATGTAATTACAGCATGCATATATACTTTTTTAATTTTAGAGCAATCAGAACCCCTACTCTCTTCCATCTGAGTTTCCAAGGCAGCCTAATGTGCAGAGCACATTGACTTTGGGATCACTAGCATGGCTAATACTACTTGTCTTCATCTAAAACCAATATGAATTAAGGCAGAATTTATCCATAAACCATAACCAAACATCATTGCATGCTATAACTCCGGATTCTATCAATTAATTTTCTGCTCAATGGTCTCAAATTTCATATACTGTCTAAACTATGCATTTTACTGCCGGCTTCTTAAATACTAAATTCACCAAAATGATGATAAAGCCAAATAAAGCATGATAAAGAGTTGACAAAATATGAAGCCTTCAGCAATCCTTAAATATGGATTAGAAACTGCTGAATATTCTTTTAGCTCACAAATTAGTGTACTATCTATGGAATTTCCATACAAAATGTCTGTGAAAAAGAATACTAACATAAAAGCGAAACACTCATAAGGTCACCTGAAGTTTGACCCTCTCCATTCTCTGCTTTTTAAAAACTAGATCTCAACAAGTTGTCAAACAAAAGGGGATATATTAAAAATTATTAATAAAATCTGAATATAGACATTTTAAAAAAAATAATTTTATTGTATTTTTTTCTTTCCTTTGGAAAATGAAACATACCTTAATGCAACTTCAAAGCTTTCTCTTTATATTAAGAAAAAAAAAAAGGAGGAAAAAGGCAGAAAACTACAGTATGCATCAGAAGTCTGCAAGGAGAACTCAGCATTTATATTAATAGTTGACTTCACTTTAGAGAAAGGATCCAGTTAAATTAAAGCAGTGTATTTAGAAATTCCCAGGAAAGATTGAATTACAAAAAGGTCATTACCTACGAGAAGAAACAGCCCTTCTTCCTCTAAAAGGGCTCAAGGGGAGTTTTATAAGCACAGTAAACACTAAAGGTATGCTCCAAGAGGGGCTGATGTTCTTTGATTGGACCTTATTTTATTCATTCCTCCAAGAAGGCATGAAAGTCAAGGCAATAATCTACTTTATGTGAATCAACTGTACATGAGAGGTTAAAAGAAGTCAACTAAATGTAACATATTGCAAAGATGAAAACTGCAATTTAGCACAAACACTACATGCATTCCAACGTTAAAATATACAAGCATCCAACAGCACCTATACCACTTCACTCTCATTGAATTACACCTTCGACTACTGCTGTCGGTTGATACATTTTGCTGTTACCCAGAGGGCTGCCTGATAGCCCCCAACCCTTCAGGTATGACTTAGAAAATAAAGAAGAAGGAAAACAAATCTGTAATTGAAACAGATCTTAAGATGGATTATGCTACAAGAACCAAGAAAATTCCTTTTTTCTTTTTCTTTTTTGAAGTTTCTATTTTTTTTAGCCCCAAGATGTTGCTTTATACAAATAGACTGTATAGTGGCTTGAAATGCTAAATGTGCTCCCCTTTCCTTCTTGCAAATTGTTGTTTTATTAAACTAGTTGTTTTCACTGGCTAATTTGTAATGTCCATCATAAAACAATCAATTTGCATTGTAGCATGGGCACTTACTGATTACTAATGTAACATACAGAGCTTGCACCTCTTGGTCCTCGCCCCTGAGTAACCATGCACAGACTTGGTGATACTAATGCCGCTATCACAATGCTGCCTTGGGTTTTGTTTTTACATCACCTGGATTTCAACTTCAATATGGCATGACAATCCATCACCAGGCAAAAATATGTTAACTGTAGAGGGAAAAGTTCCAGCTTGCCAGTATGACAGCCACTTTGTTTCTCGCTTTTGTTAAGCTTTACATAATTACCTTTTAAGAGATCTAGAGATGCAGATATCTTGTGTAGGTACTATTAGAGACCTGTTACTTCTCTCCACTCCCTAACCTGGAGGATTGAATTTATACGCTCTGCAAGTGAATGTGAAAAGAGCACCTATTCCATTTTTACACCATCTGTGAAAATTGGTCTTTCAACTATGTTTGTAAACATGTTTTCTGCAAAATGTGCTTCATAAAAAATTCATGGGGATGTAATGAGACTCACAGACTGTATCACAACTGGTTTGGTCTAACTTACAGAACTCCGCTGTAGTTTTGTAATTTGCTAATACTACAAATATTCCTAATTGATGCCCCGTTAAATTTTCGCATCATCCACAGTCACATCCCTTTTTCCTAAAGATGTCAATATTTTATAAATTGTTCAGCTTATATCAATATTGCTTCACAGATATAAATAAAATTACACATCTGTGTTTACACTTATACACAAACAGCTGGTCAATTGCAGAATTTTTGGAAATTCTAAGAAGTACTAGAAATTCTATGATGTCTCTTACATACACCAAAGACCATAAAAATAATTACAGACTAGTGTTGATTTCAACGCCTATGATACATCACAATGATTCATTCAAGGCTGACTCCCACAATGCTCCAAAAACCTAGGTAATCAATCACTTTCTGCAGCAGCACAGGTGCAGGATACAGCAGAAGTATTAGGTGTGGAACCTGGCACTAGAAGTACAAGAGGCTCAGTGCCAGCCTAAGTAGAGCCGCCAGACTGTTTAGTAGCTATATTCAAATCTCATACAAATGTTGGTCTTCCATTCCTGTCGACAGAGAAAGTAATCTAAGAATTTAAAACTTAAAGTTATAAACTACCACAAACAGACTAACTTTCCCTGAATAATACTCTCATCGCTTTAAAAACAAAACCTCAAGCTCGCTATAATGACATTTTAATTAAATCTTACAGAACCTATTTTATCACATAACGTTTTCATGTTACTTCACAGACGCAATAGATTTTCCCATTTGTTACACTGTTTCTCCCACACCCACTGTACATTGTGATACCAACCTAATTTTGGATCAGAGCCTGCATGCATGCATATGCTTAACTATATTCACATAACTCATGTCAGTGATGCAAGTGCGCTCAGAATGAAGTTAAGCAAATGCACCAGTGTTCCAAGATCCAAATTCTCCTGTTGAAAAAGCCTTGGAGCTAGGACTTTGAATGATACAGCTGAAATTCCATGCAGTGGTCTTTTATGAAAACAACAGATTGCCTTCTGAAAAAGCTTACATCCTCCACTACAGAAACTGGTATAAAAACCTATCAACACAATTCCAAAACTGATAGTTCTCCCACTGTGCAGCAGTGAGAATACAGCGGGGCAGAGAGACGGAAAACATAAGGAAAGACTATGACAATCTCTTTATTCTTTGTGGTCTACCTTGATAACAGGACTCCTTGAAATAAATACAGTAAGAGAGACCACATACATCTCTTTGCATTATTTCAAGTACAATACAGAGAGACACAGGAAAAAAAAGTCCTTAACTCTGAAATACTTCCAAATAAAGTCTCTTCATTATGAAAAGAGAACAAAAAATTCTCTTTTCTCAGAGAACTGGACCGAATCTGCAATCAAATGAAGTAGGAAATAAAATCCTTAATTTATTATCTTAGTGTTTGAAATAAATCAATGTACAAAAAAAAAAAAAATGTTACGGTATTTGTTACAAAGTTTTGAAAACATAACTACAAGGGTTATCTATATTCTTATGATGAGGAAGAGAAAGTAACGGCTACCTAGGATGAGTATCATTAAATGATGACAAAGTATTCAAAAAATGCCACCCACAATGCCACCAACAAAACATATTTTGCAACTTGAAATTCCTTACTGTTCCCCCTGATATCACTTACAAAGTCTAATTCTACACCTTAAGTCCTAAACGGAGATTAACTAAAATAATTCAGGCCAGAGGAAAACGGACAGAACTAGGCTACAAAGTTAAATCAAATCTAACCTGCAGGATCATGCTCCTTTAGCACACAAGGCATGTAAATATCTCCCAAACACCTTTTCTAACTTTTACAAGCGTTTTTAAAATCATCTCCAAATTGACCTGTGAAATAGATTTGCTGACGTTTAGAAGGGGCATAACTGCTTGCACTTGTGTTCCACCCAAATGAGTTGAGATCTTTTACAAACAGGAAAATGAATAAGCCTCACAATATCAATTTATGACAGGTAAATAGAATGCAAAAGTATGCTATAAGAAAGAGCAGCAGCAGGCATGATTCCTCTATCTGTTACAAGCAAATAGGCTCCTTCCTTCTGCCAACTGTAGACAGAAAACTACATGACTCCCTCTAATTCAGGGCTGCAGTTTCACAGCTTGTGTCGTTTGATGTATGTGTGCTTCTACTCACTGGAACTTGGGCAACAAAGTATTCATTATCAAATGTGGGAAGGAGAAAATCTTAAAGCATGAATGATAGCTATTATGTTCACTACTGTCATCAGAAGTGGATTCACAGCAGCAGAAGCTCCAACAGCTTTAATTTCTGTTTCTGGTCATTCAAAAGCCAACACAACAGAGTAGCAGAATTGTATAACACAGGGGGAAAAAACCCAAACCCAAACCCAAGCCCAAGCCCAAAAAACGTTTTGCAAGTTCATTGTGCTGTCAAAGTAAAAAAACCCTGTTTCACAGTTGTATTTTTTCCTAATTGAAAATATTCAAAATTAAATTTGTTTTGAATATAGAAGCCGGTACACTTGATTTAAAGCTTCTGGAGTATGCTTCAGAAATTATTGCCTCCTCAGCGAAAAACATCCTACATTTTAAATGTACAAAGTGACAGTCTTACTGGCAAAGTAAAATATCGATGAAGCTCGTTGTTTGTATTATGCACATCACAGTGGTGACCTTGTTTTTTTACAATGAAGTAAATGAGGCATTCCCAAATTTTGAGCATTAGTGTTTTATTAGCATTATTATTTATTCTTAATGTTTTTGTTAAACACCTAAAAGAAATTATCTTAAGTCACATTTACCAAACCTTTAATAATATCTTAATTATAAAAACTTATATTTATTTATCTCTGTAGCTTTTTCTGTATCACTGGTAATGAAAGAAAAGAGGGTGTGTTAAAAAAAAAAGCTTCAATTATTATGCAAACACACATCTTGAAGTTGCCCAGTAATGTATTAAACCAGAGCAGTGAGTAAAATGTTATTTTCCCCCAGGCACAAGGGCTCATTTTGCTGCCAGAAACAATCTAAAACAAATTTCTACGCAAGCTTTGTAGTTAAACATGAAGAGATTTAGCTGAAGAAAATGCATTATAGAAGAGGAAAGACAGCAGAGACTAAGGTACACTAGCTATAATTGCATAATGATTATAACAGTAAATTCAAAGAATATAAAATTAACACCTGTGGCATGTAACCAAGATAAAATGAATATATAATAAAAGTTAAAAATACATATATCTCTCAGTTGAAATGGTAACAAAACTGATGTCATAATACTTATTAGAATTACACATCACTGTGCGGTCTATTAACAGTTTCTACAAAGTGCTTACATAAGTGGCTACTTTATACATTGTTCATAATGCAGTATTTTTTTCCCAATTTTCAGTAATCCCTTGAAAGCCTAAAACTAAAATTAGTTCTCCTTCTAAAGCAGTTTTTCCCTGCAGTGATTTATTATTGTAGGATTGGCTTTTAAGTGTTGAATTACTAACTGATATTCAAAGTTTTGTAGGGCTTGTAAGCAACAAATAGTGAGAAAAAGTGCAGTAGTACAGGCATATCAATCTTGAAGGCATCTCTTATCATTCTGCAGTTAAATCACACTAACTTAGGAACAAGTTATGCTCTGAAAGACTTGACTGGTTCTCCATATTCATAACTTCTTGAAAACCTAGCTTATTTTATCGTGACATAACATAATCTATAGCCAAATGATTCTGCTGCTTTTCCTTATGAGACAACCACTGCAGAAGATAGACCATTTTTCTTTTAACTATACAAGACATTAGTTTATACACCAAAATCCAGGGCAAGCCTCTGTAAACCTTACCCCTTTGAGAGTGTGACAGCTTTGTCTACAATGAATTTGAAATATGATTTACTACAATGCTGTTTGAAACTGTGAGGCTTTAACCAAATCTTAAACATATACATAAGAAGGGGAAAAGAGCTTCTGAACAGATAGAAGTAAAATCTTGATTCTTATATAAAATGTTATGCATTTTAATATGATTTTTTGCCTGATTTATGTAAAGCTTTGTTTTTCATTTTCCCTAGCCTGTCACACTGTAGTGATGTATGGTGCATTTTAGCATCAAGTTTGCCATGAGCAATAAAGTCAGTGCCCCCAAAGAAATATTAATATATTATCACTCTTCCTCACCATGCCCCGCTCCCAAATTTTCTTTTATTCAGCCTGTTTGGTTTTGCTTCACATAGTTAGTTGATATCCTTTTCACAGTCTCCCATACAAATACTTAATGTTTTATTTTTGAAAGAAATCCCAAACTACAAATTGACAGGATGAAATACAATTTACTTTCCAGGGCAAGAATGAGGACATCATGGAAGAAAAATATAGAGGTATTTTATCTGTTTGGAACAATCAAATTAAAAAAGAGCGGGGGGAAAAAAGGCAGGATCTATTGAAAGAAATTCAGGAAATGTTGCTGCTCAAGAGACATGAAATATAAAATACCAATATAATAATATTCTATAACAATCCCTGCACCTAGAAGGGGTTCAGTGATTTTCAAAGTGTAGAAAGAAGTAGGAAGACCTATAAAAAGATGAGTGCAACAGTAGTAGGAAGATCATGAGGCACTATCTTCAACAAAATACTAGTACTTACAGATGTTCAGGAGGAAAAAAAAAATCATTTCACCCACAAAATAATGAAAAGAAAAATAGAAAAGTACTGACACATAATAAGAAAAATAACTTCTGTTTTGACCTTCTTAGCTCTGCTCACATAAGTCTACAATATTTAAACCACTAGATTCCTTGTTCTGCTGTTTCCATGGAATTATAAGGTAAGAGACTGAATCCCAGTGAACTACTAATAATTCCCTTAAGATCTTTGACCAGGATAATCTCTACATGATGTGAAGTCATTCATTAGATGCTTCTTTCATATGGAAAAGATAAAAGAAAAGCCAGTACGTTTAAAACTCCAGTTTTTAAAATCATCCACTTTACATCAGAAACAGCAAAAAGAGATTACACCTCCCAGCAAATCAACATTGTTCATACAGTTTACTAATACAGCTGTGTTCCACAGCGTGTCTAGCTGTCCTACACAGGTTACACATGTTCAGTCAAGCAACTGAACCACATTGGCTGATCACCTTGAGGTTTCAAGATGAAAAATGCTACACAAATATACTACCTCCATTAATTCATTTGACACAAGGTAGCATTTGTGTTGAGTTTTTCCTTATGGTAAGTTCTGAAATTCAAATAAATATGTACATTGTTATTTGAAATTACACCCACGTGAGAAAATACAGCTTCGCTCCAAACTGTGACAAAGCAACATAAAACCAGAAAGCAATGCATATAGCTTTAAAGGAAGATGACATTTGCAATCTACTTGCCTTATTCTCCAGATGTAATTTCAAAAAATGAAGGTAGGCCACAGGTGCAAATGCATCAGCCGAATGCACAACCACCTTGGCTGAATCTCTGAAATACAGAATTATTAGCATCAAATATTAGTATATAATTTTACATGTAGACAATACTTAGTTGCCATATAACACAGGCTCCAAGGTAACTCATTGCAAATCTACTAATTTCTTATTTAGTTGGTATATCGATCAAGAAAAAATAGTTTGCTATATAAAGCCGTATTGTTGAACAACACATTATCTTCACTAATTTTCAATTTTAAAAAGGAATAAACTATACTTTCAGACCACTACTGAGAGATTCAGTTAGCTGTAGTCTACGAAGGAATAAATGACATTATGTTTTACATTCTGAGACTAATATGTAAAGCAACCTTTTAATTTCATCAACAGGAGATTTTTTTAAAAGCCATTCTTCTTGATTAATGCTCCAGGGATTAGCTCCTGAGGTATTAACAACATACAATATTTCATGCTGAGAAACTGACTGATTTGACCATCTTGCATCTGATATTGAAGACTACTAGACACAACTTTTTAATGCCAAATGCGTTGGTAACAATGATAAACTTCCTGTGTGCTGATTCAAATTAGTTAATTTTAGTTTTCATTTTTACAGACACAATCTGTCACACTGATTCACAAGAGGCAGTATCTGTTATATCCATCTGCGTGGTTTTACTACTTAAGAAAAAGGTAGCTCTAGGAAACAAACATCAGAAGGTGAGAAACTCAAAGAAAACATAAGAGAAACTCAGATACAGTATGAGAAAATCTGAAAATTGTTATAAGGCTAAGGACACACAAATAATTTCCTTGAAACCACAGTGCCCTTGATACCTTCACAGTATTCAGTAAGATGAGATAGATAGATTTCTAATAATGCCACAAAAAAATCATGCAAACTGGAAACAGTTGAAGTCTTGGCCAGATTCCACTGACTTAATGAAAGTGTAAAATTAACAGAAATATCTGTTCTATAAAATGTGTTTTGGGCTTTAAAATGTAAAAACTCCTAAGGTGACCATCATCACTACATTGCACAATAAGGATAAATACCTTTAGCATAAGAAGCTCCACTTCCCTTTTAGTAAACTATTAAAGTAATTTGAAAAACAAGCCTTCAGCTTCATTCTTGAGAGTTATTATCAAGATTTTTTACAATTAAAGTATCACTTATTCCTTTAAGATATCTTAAAGATAGTCCCTTAAGATTAAAGTAATTATTTTCAAATCATCACAGTGTCCTCTAATTCTAACAGGAATAGGCAGAAAAAAACTCTGGAAAACTTTAGTAACAGGAATACATAATTAGAAATAATAAAAACCAGACACCAGGACTCCAGTAGCACCTGGTACCTGGGTATGCTCCGTGTCTGAGGATATTTTCAATAAAGATTTCTTGCTTGCTGTTCAAGTCCTATATGGGGAAGTCTGGTACTTTTTAGTGATGCATTGACTATTTAAAACTAAACTAACAGAAAAGCTCATATCAGAAAGGAAAAACAAAAATTTAGGGTTATTAAACGTATGTGTCTGTTGCATTTAAAGTATACCTAGGTAACTTTAAAAAATATATTTAACTCCAAAGTTAAAGAAGCAGTTCTGCTTGTATCCCTGCATGTTCCAGTTCATGAGTACAGCAGAACAGATGTTAAAGCATTGATACCTACGCTAACTGTTCAATAACTTTAGAATTTTTTGAGTACTTATTTGTTGATCGAACTATCACAAATATTAACAGACCATAAATATTTCTTCTTGGTATGAAGTACATTCCTATGACACAGCTAACACATGGGTATTTGATGGGACCATAATAGATATCTAGTTTAATATACCAATATTTCTCAGCTGATGGGTGACAATAGGTAGATTATGTGTGCTGAAAATAGTATTACAATACATACCAAAAGAAAATATTTTTTCCTAACTACTTAATTTTCTGTCAGCCTCTCCAAACATACATCAGTGTTGTAACTGATAAAATTTAGTCTTGTTCAATAGTAAATGTAACGAATAGGTAGAAAGCAGAACAGTTTTGTTTGCATCCAATGATGAGTCAACAATTAAAAAAAATAGGAAGTCCGGAACTTACATGTCACGTCCGTCTTAGGAAAAAATAATAAAAAAAAAAGCCACCTCAAAACCACATCAAAAGCAGAGATTAAAATGAAAAACAGAGATTTGAGAGACCCTAATAATTATATAAAGGCCATTTCATGCTGCAAGTCTGATTTTTGAGTAGGAACATGACTACATAAGGTGGTTCATGTTTGATTACGACAGAAACACACAAATTGTGTTGATGAGCATTTTCAGAAGACTTTGGCAAACAATAAAGTATAGTTGAAAAAACTGTTTTAATTATCTGTTTTTTGAAATCACAGTCATCTGACCTCTCATGTCTCCTTGAAGATCTAGGAAATATCTAATCATTTTAAAACACTCAGTATCATTTTCACAGGACAAATATAACAAGTGATTATCTTTTCATGTATACAGATTTGCTTTTAACTCCAAACCTAGAATTACAAACCTTACCACAGAGCTAATGGTAAGGTATATAAATGCAAAATTATACTTCCCAAATATTCCAACTATGCCAATTTACCTGAAAAAAAAATCAAACTATTCTGTGTTCCATAAATACAAATGGGCCTTTATCATAAGAGTAGATATTACATGGCATTCACATAGATGAGAAATGTATCTTTATGATTTGAAGAGGTGTCAATCAATTGCAGTTTAAATACCAGTGTAAGAAGGACAGGAAATGCTTGGTACCTCCCTCAAATATTGAGCATAAGAAAGCTGACAACTGGATTACAGTAGTCTGCCTGGGAAAAACAGATAAAAACCCATCTGACTCTTGGTTGACTATTTTGATTGTAAGATCTTGCTTTCATTGCTAAATCTTGTTTATTTTCAAATATTTCACTCAATTTGCCATGCTTTCTTTGTGAGGCATATTTTTTAATGAAGATTGAGAAGAATGGCAAGAATTAAATTTAATATTCAAAAACAAAATTCATCATATACTCTTACGTTAAAAAGACTCCACTTCTCCATAATAAGTAACATATCAAGGCTATATTTTTCTTTTCCTGAAGTAGCAGATTTCCTTCTTTTTCAAACGATACACTGCAGAAGCATATTTTGTCACGTTTCACCCAATAAAAACATTGACCAGTGAAAACACTCCCCTAAAGTAGTGTCATTAATGACAGGCATACTAGATTTTCTCCTGTTGTATTGGGTTTATGTGGCAAGGTTTTGGTAGCCGAGGGCAGGCTGCAGGGGTGGTGGCCTCTATGAGAGGAGACTGAGGGCTGCTGAGCCCATCAGCAACACTGGTGGTGCTTCTGTGATAACACATTTTAAAAATGGTAAAAATGCTGTGCAGCAGCTGTGAGAGGGGTGAGAAAAACGTGACAGAAACAGCTGTGCAGACACCTAGGTCAGCAAAGCAGGAGTGGTAGGAGATGCTCCAAGTGCTGCAGCAGAGGTTCCATAAAGCTTGTGGAAAAGACCATGGTGAAGCAGGTTGCCCCCTGCAGCTCATGGAGGACCACATCAGAGAAGATATCCACACTGCAGCCTGTGGAGGACCCCACGCTGGACCAGGCTCTTGGCAGGAACCGTGGCCAGTGGAGATGAGCTCATGCAAAAGCAGGTGTTCTGACAGGAACTGTGACCCTTTGGGGACCCATGCTGGAGGAGTCTATTCCTGAATAACTGTACTGCAGGGAAAGGACCTGTGCTGGAGCAGTTCTTGAAGAACTGCCCTGTGGGAAAGACTCACGCTGGAGCAGTTCATGAGGGGCTGTAGCCCAGGGAACAGACCCAAGCTGGAGCAGGGGAAAAGTGTGAAGAGGAAAAAGCAGCAGAGATGCAGCGTTATGAACTGACCACAACCCCCATTCCCGGTCCCCTTGCACTTCTCAGTAGGGAGGATGTAGAAGAGTCAGGAACAAAAAAGTGAAGTTACACCTGGGAAGAACGGGTGGGAAGAGAAGGCGGGTTTAGTTTTGTCTTTGTTTCTCACTTTCGTACTCTTTTTTTTTTTTTTTTTTTAATTGGCAACAAGTTAAATTAATTTTCCCCAGGCTGAGTCCGGTTTGCCCATGATGACAATTGGTAAACCACCACCCTGTCCTTATCTTGACCTACGAGCTTTTTCATTTTACTTTTTCCCCTGTCTTGCTGAGGAGGGGAGTGAGAGCAGCTTGGTGGGCACCTGGCAGCCAGCCAAGGTTAATCCATCACATCTGTTTTGTAGGCAAAAGTAATCTTTAATGTCTTCCTCTGAAACTTTCTCTAGGAAGAGATCTTGGAGGGGCTCAGGAATTTAGGGATCTTGAAAATCCTGGCAGGTTTTAACCTCTAAATTGTAATTCTTACAACTTCATTTAGGTTTCAAAAATTTTATCAGGATGTATATCTGAACCATGGCTATCAAAACATTTGGAAACTATACTAACATAGTTAACAACATGATTGCAAAGTCTGTTTAGATTCAGTGTATAAGAAAAGCAAGAATGAAAAGCACAAAATGAACAAACTTGTAACTTGTTTTACGACAAAAAAATCTACAAAATATTTTTCTTTAGAAGTTCATAAAGTTATAGATTTCTGGCCCCTTAAAAAGCATGTCTTTATGACACGAATAATGTAAGAGCTAAGCAGAGCTTATCACACCAGAGACACACAATGCCAGTGTAGCTATACAGTTTCCAATATGGAAATGTATATTTAGAACTAGTTGACTAACTGTTTAACAGTCTGCTGTGCCATATAATTATTAAATACCCACTGATTTATATATTTGCCTTTTCCTATATTTTTTATGCATTTATTATTAACTTTTATTATTATTTGGAGTGTTGCCAATAGAAATAAAGACAACTCAGCCAGACCACCTCTGTTTTAGCTTTTCCTAGTTGCCTGAATTGTCATTAAACCACCGATAGCCAGAAATAAATTTAGAATATATTATAAGATGTTCCTACTTAAACTGATATTTGGTTGATCCCAACCCAAGGGCACAATGCACTTTCTTAAGTGTTCCTCAAATTCTGGGGGGGGGGGAACTCTCTCCACACTACACCAACCAAGAACTTCTCATGAGATTTGATGTAGTTTTCTCCAATCTGTTGTGTCTATGCAAAGACAGCTTTGAAAAGGAGCACTGAGAAGTTAATGCATCCAATTCCAATGAACTCCCAGATTTAATCTGTAACATAAGAAGCCTCAAAATAAACATAAAGAATGTAAATTATCAACCAAACACATTTAAGTGCAAAAACTGATACAAGTGCATTTAACCTCTCAGTTAAAATCTAGCAATTCCTCTGAAGTACACTTTTTGTCCCAAGTGTTGCAATATAAACACTGAATGGGCCACATTTATCTGGTAACAGATAGTACTCTAAATGACAAAGTTTCACACAATTCTGCCTCTGACACCTACTGGAACTGAAAAGAATTTGTCAATTTAATAGAAATCATATCAGACCTTAAATGCACAACCTGCCACTTCTACCTAGTACTCGGTTCCCCTCAGAGAATCTTCTCCAAAGGTCTCACTTCCTGGCCCAGACATTCATAATTCCATCCAGGAACTTAAATCCAGTTTAAAGATTCTACATTGTTACTTTCTGAATCTTCTTCTTACTAAAGAATTCCCTAGCTTTCCAAATGCCACGCAATGAAATAGAGTTAACAGCTCTTGGTTCTCTCTTCCTTATACGGACAGATCCCAGTCTTACAGAAAAATGAAAACAAATACACCTTCACCATGAAAGTCTTAATCACGTCTACATGCTCCATAATGTTGACCTTCCCTAAGATGACTGAGTATCACCAATACACGATTACTAGTCTGTTTACTTGGCTAAGAAAAGGAACAGCAGTCAAAACATCTCATTTGAAGCAAGCAGGCTTAGCTATTTAATGACTAGTAAGACACTCGCATCATAACACAAATATTTTCCATATCCCACTACACAGATTTTAGCAATTTATGTCAAAGGAATAAACTACTCAGTGTTAATGAGATGGATCCATGCAAACTTTGTATTTAAAATATCTTCTAATAATTGAAGAAAAATGTTTATCACTATCATTCTAAGCTGCTAAACTTAAAACACACACACACATACACACAGTTAACGGAACCCACAGGCTACTGATGTGGCAGTTTATCAAATGTAGCTGTAATGAAAGATAAATATTACAGGCAATTCGCACTTCATGAAAGGATAAAAGTGTCAGTGTGTAGGTACCAGTTTTACTGCAGGCCATAATCAGCAAGTAAACGAAAGTGCAAATGTCTAAAAAGTTTATAGCCCTCTATGAAGGCCTCGTCTTGTCAGGTATTGATTTAGGTTTTTAGAGGACTTTGCCAGTGTTAAACAAAGTGAGTGTTTGTGAACTTAGAGGACATGTTTTACCTCTGCCAACAAAAGTTGCCTCAAGCTAAATGTGAATATGTTCCCATTGCTTTAATATAAGGAAATGGAAGAAACTGTGCCTTACACAACTATTTTCTTCTTAAACAGAGGGCAGTCCAGAGTGAATGTTTCATATTCTCCACCTTCTCCGCAAACATGGACTCCATATTTCTCAGAAAGCTAACACAAAAGGGAAATTAAAATACGTAAGTCTTGCATTAAAGCACTCTATTAAATATATTTTGCTGAAAATTTCAATATGCATTTTGTAAAAGACTAACCATTAAAAGGCTGAAAAAAACCCAAATAAAATACAGAGGGTTCTTGGTTTCTTCATATGCATATTACAATGAGCTAAAAATTACAAATATGCTATATTTTAAGTAGAACTGGCAATGTAACATTCAGATAAACGAATTAATTCCCGGTCCTTCTTCCTCAGTGGACACAAAAGGTCGTTCAGACTCCTGTATTTGTCTATCTTTCTTTAGCATAGATAGATCACTTCTGTGAGAAACTTGTACTGTAAATCAACACAAGAAGTACCCCTTCACATAGCAGCATACAATGAACACAATTCTGGGCAACAGATTCAACAACTGCATTCTATATTTTGGTAAATATTCATTCTTTCAAAAACTAACAAATAGAACTGATGAGAGTTTTATACATCAAAAGCAAAAAGCTAAAGCAAGAACTAAAGAGGTAACAGCATGCTGTTTCCTTTATAAATTTTACCAAATATACTTTCTAGATCAACATACACATTTAAGAATATTCCTGAAGCTCTTGATATCCCACTAAAATGCGTAAGTACATAAACCAGTACTTTCAAAATAAGAGACATGATGATCTTATTTATTCCCTCCTTCATAAATGAGCAGCTGTGGAGCAGGAACCAAAGTCCTTTTGCTGGAGTAAGGAGCACACAACTGCTGAATAGTTCACTGTAATTCTGTATTAATGTACAGTACTGATAGGTAGTAATCAAACACCTGTACCATCCCTGAACAGGGGGACATTCTCCCTTTTTCTGCAGGAGAAATTCATCTCCTCATCCGCAGATTATATCCCCTTCTAAAGTGTCCCAGCACCAGCTGCTTCAAGCCAAGTCCTGTCCAGGTTTTTCCACATGAAACAAGCATCAATATTCCGCTTCAAGTAGTTCACGAGAAGCCGAACTGCAGTCCTCAACTCCATTGCTAACACCAATGTTACTACTGGGAATATTTACTTAACCCCCTTATGCTTTCCCTTACAGGAACAGATGCCCACCCATGATGCTTCTGCAGTCAAAGTAGCAATGCAGATCTCTGCAACGTATAGGTCACAGTTAGAAAAGGTGTGTCTGGGGGCTAGAAAACAATTCCAAATCTGTTGTTTGTCTATTTTTAGGCAAGCATGAGACTGGGTTATTTATACATCGCAGGTTCAATTTTTTATATGGTTACCAGAATAATTGTATAGCAAGTCTATTTGATATATTCAAATGATACTGTATTTTTACTGTTGAAGCTGAAGTTTGTGTTACTTTACGGTTCTTTTTCAAAGTTTTTTATTTTAAAACTTCAAAGAGTGTTTACAACTTCAGCCATCATCTTAGCTAAAAAAAAAATTCAAAATTAGGTGTGAAAGAAGAAATACATGGAACTTGAATGTATTCATAAAATCGAAGACCATATTTTAAATTTAAAATTTGGTTTGTTAAACAAAAGGCCTGAATCCTCTTCAGCCTTTATTTTGGAGAAAAGTATAAATGCTCTAAGAAAACAATACCTTGGTAATGCTCTACGTGACCATTTAGTTGTCTGGTGGTATAAAATCTAAATCTCTTTTGGAACATATATTAAATCATTTTTCAGTGTCTTGTTATGACAGACATTTTTCATTTTTTCTTTCACATTTTCTTTTAAAGCAAAGGAGCAGAATAAAACCTTTAATCAAGTGCTCATTAAAAAATTACACTCCTGACATAAAAGAGAACTCCATCTGTCAACAATGGCAACAAGGTTTCTATAGGACAAATACATCAAGAATAATTAATGTCGATGCAGCAAGACTGGACAACCTCTAAAACAGTCAGTCAAAACCTTTTATTCTTCCTCTTGTTGTAGCTTCCACTGCAAAAAACCTTAAACAAAACTATTCAAAAAATGAGAGAAAAACAGAAAAGATCTTTCTAACAGTAACCCTTCCACAGCAAATACAAGGCGTGACTGTCTACAAGTCACTTTCAAAATTGGTAGTTCTGCTTGTAAACATGAGTGCCTAGAATAATTATTGGCAATTAACATCGAATACTCAAAAGATGTGAGACTATTTCCTATCTTTGTTGAGGGAAATCCTCATTTTCAATGTCACTGGCTTCAAGATCATTCTTGACACCAATTATACAAGGTGCTAAAGGATTTTCAGTTCCCACTAATGTCAACAGGAACTGAGGATATTCAGCAGCTCATAGAACAGATCCTTAATGTTCATTTAACAAAGTCATCAATATTTTAAAACTCTCATCAATGACACCAGAACTCTGCCTTTTAGTCATTTAGAATAATAACATTTTTTGAAGACCAATTATTTTGTTTCACAAGTTGGATGTTATATTCATAACAATACGACAGCTTAGACTCTAATCTAAATTTGATGATTGCTAAATCTGCCTTCTAGTTCAGATGAGCCAGAAAACAGCAAATTTGCGAATTACACTTAACTGAAAATGCAAATTCCATTCAAAATCCAAAAGAAATATGATGAAAACACTGTCTAGACTACACAAAATTTATCTTAACGCAAATACACAATGAGACACAAGGTATAAAATGATCAGCGCAAACATTACCCGAAGAACAGTCTCTTCCTACCTTGGGAATGAAACACAAGGATTACAGCTGACTTTCTCATTTAAGTTTAGTAATCAAAGATAAAAGATATGAATCAAAGTGCTTCTTATTTCAAGCGAAGACTTTGTTCCCAGACAGAAATTGTAACACTTAGTAAATTCTCTATAATTACAGAAATGCTCTTTACATCAAGAAGTACTCATCAACTTCTAAAGCAAGCATACAAATGACTAAACATTTTCTTACCGTCCCTTAGCAGAGAGAGAAGTACAGTCAATAGTACCATAACATGTATTTACCATCCTATTCCTAAATTGTAAGGAAAGTGTGAGCAGCCCCTGAGATTTGGCAAGTTGCCAAGAAATTCTTTCAGGTAAAAAGCTACAGCTCCTGGTATATAGGAAACAGTGGGACATGAGAGCAATTTAATAATTCAGCAATTATGTAGCAACCATTCATCAATAATTAATCAAAGACCTATCATTCAGAAAAAAGTAATAATTCAAGAACTTTCCTTGCCACCAATGCCCATGTCCTCAGCCAGTGTAATTCACCCCTGATGAAACTATGGGTTGCAGATCATGGTTGTACTCATAAGTTCAACCTTCTGCATGTAAAGCCAGAAAAAAATGGCAAAATTAAGTTTTTCCCACTCAGTACTCCACCATTTTTCTGCTGCTACAGCAGCAGAATCACCTCATCTTTATGTCAGTAATTATTATGATTTCTATTGCACACATAAAATAAAGTAAATCTGAAGACTGAAAATGTAGGTGAAAATATATTTTTCCAAAGTTAAATAATTCAGTGGATGTAATCAGGGGTGGGTTGTGGGNACTCTTTTTTTTTTTTTTTTTTTTTTTTTTGAATTAACATTGACACTCAATGTCTCAACAAGAGACTCTTCTAAAAAGAAAATTACTAGTTCATGCTTATTTCTTGTCCATCCAAAAGACAAATTATAATAGGCACATGATAGTAGTACAAGCTGATTTTGATTTTTTTGCTGGTTCCCTAAGGTAAACTTTTAGTACAAAAAGAAGTAAGTAAGGTCTTAATTCCTGATCTGCAGCATCTGAGAAGCTGAACTTTGTGAATACATGCTAAAATGTGAAGCAGGATATTCCCTACCGATCTCAAATGACTCATATTATACATGTTGTGGTTCAATAGCAAAGAACTTCTTATATTCAACACTGGCATTTTTCTGGGCACTGAACTAATGAAGATATAAACTGGTTTTCAACAAAACTGAAGAACACAGAGAACAATATTTAATTCATTTTAAAAAGAACGGCAAAAATTCTCACAAACTTGTGCACAACACTAGGGAAAATGCTGTAATGAAAAATCCTGCATCTAGCTGAAAAAAAGAATTACGTAAATAACATTAGAGGTCAACAGAGAACCCAAAAGAGAAACCCACAAGAATAGGAAAAAGCATAAATTAGCAAAAAACAAGAACAACAAATTTCAAGGAATTTGTTGTAAAATTTGAAATTACTGGTTAGATAATACAACACAAATCAAAGATACAAGATTATATAAAATTGTGGTAGTTTGGGGGATGTGCAATGTTAAAAATGAATTTATTACGGTGTTTGCTTTGGTATGGTCAGAATATTAAATTTTGTATTTCCTCCTTACTGGAAACTCTGAACTCCTTGCTCTCACATTCTGTCTACCAGAACTTCTGATGTTGAAGACTTCATTAGGTTGCAAAAGAGTATTTTTCACATCATAAACCTAAGCATTTCTCTTCAGTTTATAGTTAATGACTTGGTTTTATTAGGCCTTAAAGCCAACTAAGTATCCAGTAAAAACAATTTATTTGTACTGACTTTGGCTTTCACAGCATGCATACACACAAGAAACAGGTACAAGAACAAATATCGGTCTCCCTTGCAATGGCCTGTCAACCATTTCCAAGCAGGGTCAGAATGCCCTACTAGTTCTACACCTTAAGCTATGCAGTCATTGCTCTTGTTGTGTCAATAAAAGATAAAACCTGCAAATGTGGGGTTTGAGAAGTGTTAAACCATGACAGTAAGAGTTTCACTGAAACCAATTAAGTAAGAATCACTTCACTTGAGCCATCAGACATCAAGAATACATTTAATTCCCCCAAATACCAGGTACTTTGGGATTTTTTTTTATTTTTTAGTTCATTATTTTCTTTTTAAAATGAGTGATGGTGAAATCAAATGGAGAGGAATACTTCTTAAGACTTATTTTAATCATACCCTATTAACATAACTTATACTGCAATACTTGCTGCTGCAGGTTCAAAGAAAGTCAAGACTACTGATTCAGCTGAGGTGAGTAGTTGCCCATCTGCAGTTGCTGAAGTTGCAACCGGAATTTTGGTATGAGAAGCTTTCTGCAATTGCAGAGGCCAAACTTTCCTCCTTTTGGCTTATTTAACTAGTCCCACATCAATATAAATTCATCCAAATGCGACTGACCAGTATGGAATTGATATTACAGTAAAGTTGATGCTTCTGTTAAATCCATTCTACACTAAATTGTTCATTATTTCATGATTATAAAGTTTTATCCTTCCTTAGCTGTCACTTACCAAGATTCTAAAGAAACAGCTCTGACAAACAGAAACATTGCTTAAATAATCTGCAGAAAAAAAATGGGGGAGGAGCACTTAAATGTTTATCGTACTCTTAAACTACATATTATTTACCCGTGATTCCAAAGATCTTCCAAACAACCCTTCTGGGAATTTATCAGTCATCAGCCATTTCTACAGTCCACGCAGAATGTGACTTCACGTGTCAGTACAAGTGCTTTTCCACAGTAATGGGACTCTCTTGCACTATACAGCATGCCAGGGTCAGAGCCGGCCTGCGACACGAACGTGGAGTGCAACGAAGACTCCAGTCCAGCATGTTCACGCAGTGCAACGCCAACTTCGCAGCCAAGCCCCTGGAAGCAGTCTAACCATGTTCACAAGTGGTGAACTGAAACTTGCAGACTGGTTCTCGGTGGCTTGTTAGCTGAGCCAAACAGCCATGTTAATACAGCTTCCAATTCAAAGTTAGCTCAGTGTTCAATCACATTATGTTACCTAATCCAAAAGCCCACTGATGCTTGAAGTGGTGACCCCATTCCCTCTTCCTTCCTTTTCCTGTAGAAATCCAGTTTATACTTTTCAGAAAGGATAAATCTACTCCCTCTTCTAACTATTCTTAGATCTTACAGATATCCCTAGATTCAGCAACCACTTACTGTTTTAAGTCTATCTTTATTACCACCCCCTGAAATAAAACATCTGCTACTGACACAATACGAACAAATATTTAATATCTAGTCAATACCTACTTAGTTTTGTGTACTCCTACTGTATATTTCTGCCATTGCTTTTTTACCTGCACTACAAGTATTTAGGAAGATATTTATTTCCCTACTTCCCTTCCTTCCCTTTTTTCTGGAGAAGGATAAAGCACTTCTTCCCACACCCTGGTATTCTTGAATAGTTGCTGCAGTTGAGATGATCTAAAGATCAATCAAGAGCAAGACTTACAAAAAGAGATAACGAAGGCGATTTTTACATCGACTAGTTTATACAGGGAGGTGGGGAAAAGGTTTCTGGGCAGATTCTCCACCTCTGAAGCAGAACAACAAAATTCAAGCTAAGAACAGGCCAACAACAATCTCTTCAGGTAAGACTATTTGAATGTTATGGACCTTCATTCTTCCTCTTCAGTTTTTCCAAGTACCAATTATCCACCCTTTTCTCTCCAGCCATGTAAATGAATAACAAAATTAAGTTAAACTCAAGATATAATTCCTATATAACTTTGCTATCTTTGAGCAGCAAAAGAGGATTTTTAAGTTCCTAACAAATTCTGGTTGCTTTTTATTTCTCTTCTGCAAGTTTGCAATGCCCGTAATTGTTCCAGAAAAACTGCTTATGAAGCCAGGCTGAACTGTAACTACCCAGATTAACAACAAAAAGTATTTTTAGGAGATCGGTTTTTACAAATTTAGACAGCTTACACTGATAAAAGTTAGAGCAAGACTCTCTTAATAGCTGAGCACGCAAATAATTGTGGGTTTTCACAGGCTTGAGGACAAGGAACTGTGGTAAACTGGCTTTGTCACGGACAAGATACGTAAACACACTCTCAGAGCTGTTATTCTTAAACTGTGCTTAGCTTAATGTTTGATGCTTCTACCTCAAACTCAAAGAAGACTCATGTACAAAATCTGGGGGTTTTTCCTAGTTATATAATTTTTCTTTAAATAAAATTATTAGCTCTACCTACAAGCATTTTCCTGCTTTGAGGACTACATAACCCTTTGTACAGAATCAAGTACATCCTCTGGAATAAGCCTCTTACTCTGTTTTTGAAAGGCCCTACTTTGTGCAGTCTGACTGTGCAAAAAATAGTAGGAAACCTTCAGATGGGTATCTGTGGGGAAGTTTTGTATCACCTATGATTTTGCCACCACCATTCCCTGCTGTGAAAGTCTCTAACTTGCATGCAATTATTTAGCTTTATTATACTGACATATGAGTTAGTATTCCCTTAATATTGAGGTTTCTTGCCTTTAGTTTGTTTTAAAGATGCTGGCACCATTCGCAAACTACCTCCAGAAAGAACATTTTTGATATTGAAAGTGCCTATCACAGATTTATGTTCTATGTACAAAGATAAGCCTTGGGTTAGCACCTAATTTCTAAAAGTAACTAAGTAATTTTTGATTAAGTTAATTTTACTGAATTTCTGTGTATGCTACTTTTTAATTGCAACTTTACCCGTTTGAGTATCCTTTAAGTAATACTGACCTCCAAAAGATAAGGCTCCATTTGATCCAGACTTTTTCCTAGATGTTTATCTGGATCTAAACCTGCAAAAAAAAAGCGTGAGAATATTTTTTACAAAATACTGTTATGATCTCAAGAAAGGCTTGCTTTTTTTTTTCTTTTTTAATATGTGATGGCTTCCTTAGAAACTAGTCCTGCTGTATCTAAAACAGAGAAAACACACTTATTCAGAATTTTCTCTTATCCTCTTTGTGGAAAAATAAGGCCAATTACCTTTTCACTGCATGTCAACTGGAAAAGCTGTTGTTTTCCTTTTTTTTTTTTTTTATTTTTTTTTACAAATTTCACTAACTAGTGAAGTAAAAAAACGGGTCCATGGTAATAAAAATACTACACAGAAATTACCTCTTTGAGCCAGAAGTTACCTTTGTAGATATCTATTAAATTAAAATACAAGTTAATTTTTTACAGTTTCTGCAAATTACTGGAAGGGACACAGACTGTTTTCTACAACAAAAGCCATTTTGCTAAATCACATGCTCTGTGTGTGTGACCCACAGAAAAAAAGGTAAGAATTAAAAAGGAGGGAGATATAAAGAAAACTCAGAATGTCTTTAATGTTGTACATTTTGATCCATCACAAAATATTCTGTACGATATCTACATTTCGATTTCTTTTTCTTGATAAAAAAGTTAGCCCTATTAACATTCAATAATTCCTTTAACTTGCCCCTCTGTGTTCCTGCTTTTTGACTTGATGATTTTGCCAACTCATGGCTATTACATGGTCACTTCTCAGGAATAAACCAAATAATTGGCAGAAATCAGTAGGTTATAAAACATGCCGGAACAACTTTTTCAAGAGCTGACATCTTCTTCAGCCAAATAAACATCCTTGTTGGATTTGAGACTAAGGGGTCAAAAGGTCTTAACATACAAAGTAAATGAGAAAAAAAAAAATGTCAACTTCTGAAAGTGAAGAAACACTGGGAAACTTTCAGTGATCACATTTTTTAATACCCTTAATTATTGTGGTTTGGGTTTTTTTTTTGTACTGATCGCAATACTTGTCTATTTTCTCCTACTTTACTGCTTTATACAATAATGGGTATCATTAAAGAGCTGCCACCAGAACGACTCCATTTAGAAGCAATTTCTGAAGTATGTACCTTGCAAAGCACTTTAGATCATTGATGATGAAAGCTGTTCTATAAATGTATGGTATACTATTATATAAAGTCATTGCTGAGTTCAAATAGCTGATATGGCTTTTAATTTTTACAATGATGGTCTTGGTATATTTAAATGCCTGTGAAACTAAAACAAGTTAGAGTGAATCAGATCTCAAAACATTAATAAAGTTTTTAAATATTTCATTAAAGCATATTAAAAATTCCCTTACTATCTAGGGGAACATTTTAAAAACTGCTTAATAATTAAAATGAAGGAGGACTGAGGTTTTTTCCTCCCTCTATTCTATTTTGGTATTGGTTTATTGCTCTTTATTAACAGACTAAAAATGTGTGTTGCGAGATATAAGATAATGATGATTTATGCTTGTGGAAATAATTTTGAAATGTCTTAATTTCATTTCAATAGTTCCAATGATTCTGGTGATGTCTTCTAACTTACACCAGCTTAGCATTATATATGCGTACAGGACAGGTATTAGGCTAAACAAGCATTTTCTTTTAAAATAAACAAATAATACCGAGTATATTACAGTACCCATCTCACACATTAACATTCTTCATTAACATAGTTACTTTTTCTAACAAAAGCAACTCCTCTCCTTGATAAAAACAAATTTGTTTTCTTTAAATTTAAACCAAAGGATACATTACAAACATGTGAGAAGGGAAAACTAACATGCTACTAGACACACTAACATATTATTTCTTTCACAACTTCTCTTTGATATTAAGAAGGATATACCTACTGTTCTGCCCCCTAATGAACAAAAACCAGTAATTTAAAAGAAAATATTATACAAATAGTATACAAAATACAAATAAATTGCCTATGTATACACTATGGGGAAACTCTTTAGTAATATTCCACACCTGCATGAAAATCTGTGAAAGTGCAATGTACCTTTTCTGTTTCTTAGTAGAATTCTATTTTTGAATAGCTTGTCTTTCTTTTGAAAAATATTATTTCCTTTAGTTTCCAATAGGTTTGTAATGTGAGCGAATAGAGACTGTCTGCTAAAGGCATCAAGAACCAATGTGACCTGTAATTTGCAGAACCAGTAATCCATATCCCAAATCTCTAATGGTATGCAGGCATAGATGAAGCTGTATGGCTGTTGCTACTATCAGTAAAATAAAGTATCTATAACCATACTTACAAAACAGTTAATATAAATCTATACTTCAATTTGGTATGTTGTTCTTTAAACAAAGAAGTAGACTGATTCAAATTCTTAAAATGACTTAGACTAAAAAGAAAAACAATGTATTGTAAATTCCTAGTGCATTCCCTTTAACCACATCCTCCAGATTTTTCTGCCATGAAACTAGATGTGAAGAAAGCTGGATGGGTGGATAAACCAACAACAACGTCCAGGGTCTGGATGACTGTATGTAGAATTAAGAAATTAATTAGGAAGGAAACTATAATTTGCAGTGCTGACATCTATTTTATTTAACTTGCACGTATCAATGGGAAGCAATTACAATTCAATTAAAATATTCACTTTTATTACTTTACTGACTGACCTTGAAGTTAATGCCTGTTTTATTTAATTGCATCATCTATGAATAAATGTTAACCCTAGAATGTTATGCCCCATTATTTTCAATGCATTTTTAACTCCCCAACTGAACTACATCAGTCAATTTATTATGTGCTGTCAAAAGAGCAAGTGGAGCTTTATTTCTTTGAGACAGACCCATACATGACAACAGAAATATCTCGAAAGATTTGAGAATGCTGTTTTTAACAGTGCTCAGTAAAACAAACTGTGCTCTCACCTCCAGTTTTGTGGCCTAGTTTTACTGTAAAATCAGTATGTGATAGCACAAATGGTATAATCACTTCAAAGTAATTTCTACTCCACCTGCAATTCCTGATAAATCCACTGACAGGAGCAGAACTCCTTCCTGCAGATGCCAACAATGGTTGCAGAGCCCTCTTATGCACAGCCACAAGACAAG
Source organism: Ibidorhyncha struthersii (assembly GCA_013398815.1). Lineage (NCBI taxonomy): Eukaryota > Metazoa > Chordata > Aves > Charadriiformes > Charadriidae > Ibidorhyncha > Ibidorhyncha struthersii. Next base: position 201,060 of record VZSZ01007904.1, on the reverse strand, counting down.
TGCTGCACAGAACTGCAGCCATGTCAAAAGGCTGAGGTAGAAATTCAGGGCTTTGTTCTATAGCGAAAAAAATGTAGTGAAAAACATTACTAGGCATTTCACTACTGTTAAGCATGTTAGTGTTAAGTTACGCAAAAGAACTCTATTTTCAATGGTTCACTTTGTACACATGTATCAGTGTAGCATAAAGCCCTCACCTGAGGGGTAACTACCCAATATTACTTGCATTTATCAAGATCACTAGAAAATCAAGTTCCATTTTCATGGCATTACATTCAGCTAGTAAAACTGACATTCTAAAGCCTCATCTTATTAACAAGACCGTGTTTTATACACGTTCAGAATTTTAAAATAGTCTTGATTTTTAAGTCTTTTAGTATAAAAAAAAATATCTATTTTTACCTCTTAGAAAAATGCTGAATAAATAAAAATAAATCATAATTATTACTTTTCATAGAATCATAGAGTCATATAATGGTTTGGGTTGGAAGGCACCTTAAAGATCATCTAGTTCCAACCCCCCCTGCCATGGTGGCACTTCCCACTAGACCAACTTACCCAAAGCCCCATCCAGCCTGGCCTTGAACACTTCCAGGGATGGGGCATCCACAACTTCTCTGGGCAACCTGTTCCACTGCCTCACCCCCCTCACAGTAAAGAACTTCTTCCTAATCTCTAATCTATATCCACCCTCATTCAGTTTAAAACCGTTACCCCTCATCCTATCACTACACTCCCCAGTAAAGAAATGGTGGTACATAAAGTTCTCCTGGAAGCTACACTGACCAAATTCTAACCCATAATAGATGAACATCTTGTGAAAGAATCACTGCCACACACACACACATCAATAAAATAAAATATGAGTTAACCATTATCTGTTGATAATATAGGGAAAAACCTCTGTCCTTTCCTGACTAACCAACCTCATCATTCAAAAAGTACATCTTATTCCTCTCTGTCTTCTTCCATAAAATAAGGTTAAAATCGTTACCTGTTATCAATCTTCTTGAAATTTCATATACATAGAATTACCATAGACTTTTTTGGGGGGAAAAAAAAAAAAAAGAACTTGTTTTAAAGTCACAGAAACTGAAAGTTCCCTTCTTTTTCCCAACTTCTTGAGAAGATTAATAACTGCCATCATTATGGATGTCGGGGACGAAGACTTAACTTCTGATGATGGAGGGCAGTATAATGCATAATATGGCTTCTGCTGCTCACCAAAAGCAGAATTACTTAGAGCCTTAAATAAGAAAAGAGGCAATGAAAGCTTAAGTTTTCTGGAACCAAAACTAGTCTCTTTATCTCTCTCTTTTAAATTTATTTTTCAGGAGGAAAACAGGGTTAACAAGGAGGTTCTAGGAGGTTCTGTTTAACATACAGAAATATGGAGAGAAAGCAAAATAGTATAAGGGATGCATGCAACCACCCATCTTAGATTTGGAACAGAGAAAACAGGACTTTTATTGAAGGTAAAAACTTCTACTTTAAATGTGTCTTTTCTTTTCTTTCTCAGTAAACAATACATAATCACTGATTTTCATAAAGCAGAATCAAGTATCATTCTTTAAACAATATGGAATCAAAGACAATGTTTCTAATAGCACAGGAAAAGCCCATACAAAAAAGTATTAGTCGGTAAAGCAGGCTTACTCTGCAGGAGTGCAGAATTGTCAGATACCCTTCATGACACAGGAGCACACCTGCCACAGAGATATTAACACACTGTAAATCTATACCTTAAATTGCCTTGAGGCAAATTATTCCTGGTGTCGTATTTAGTTTTCATTTCTACAAAGAGTTGGAAAGTGAACCTTTTGTCTGGTAGCATAACTTGATAGATTCATACTTGACTCTTAACTGCCTCATAACTTTCACACATGAAAAGCTCTATAACAATGGTGAACTGGATGGATTCCTTGATCTTCCTTTTCCAAAACATCAAACAAATTGTAAAAGCTCCTTAATTTTCATACAAAAATGAACGTGCAAGAAATACTGCATATTACCCCACCTCTGAAAGATGTGAGATCAATAAACTTCTGTATAAAAGAGCAAAATTCATGCACCTTGATTATGTGCCTACTCCTTTTTTCTTTTCTTTTCCTATTTTTTCTTTTTTTCTCCTATTTTTCCTTTTCTGTATGGGGTAATTTATCCAGTGTGAGAATAGTACAGGGATGGAATCTGAAGACATCGTAACTCTTTTCAAGCTAAGTGGTAAAGTTGTAAGACGTTAACCCCGTAGTAGTTCTAGCCTACATTTCCAGTGCAGTTTACTTAGGATAACAGTTTATCTTCTTACTTGGAAGTTCATCAAGTATTTTCTGAACTAGGTTAGTCTGATGTCATCAAATTTAGAATTCTAGGAGGTAAAAGGCTCTAAAACTCTTCATACCAGCAATGCTAATTTTATCTGTAATCTCTTGTGATTATTATTTTTTTTTTAACATCAAAGTTATTTGTGTTCTAGTTACATCTAGGATTCAAATCAACTTGGCTCTGCCATTTCAGGAACAGAAACCTCAATAAGTCTTTGAAGAAATTATGTATTGTTTCATCAAATAATGAGACAGTATTTTCACAGAGATACTTTTAAAACTCTAAAATGTTCATAGTTTAAAAAGAGATTGTGAAGAATTGTTTAATAACAGCATTAAACTGCTTTTAACCAAATCCAAGACTATTCAGCAAAGGGTTCAGCGCATTGAAAATCCTGTCCCAGTCAACTTCCTCTCAGGACCTTCAAATGAACTTCAGACACTTAAAACAAAATTTATTACAGGTTTGGTTCATAAATCCTCATATGCATGACTTTCCCAATGTAAATCTGTTTTCAGTGGTTTTAACTTTGGCATACTGAAATGTTTTGAGTGGAATTACTTTAGAGCGTTATTTGTTTATTAATCCATTTAATTCAAAGAGCTCAACCATTCCAGCACCATAGTTTGGATAAAAAAGGATGTACTGCTTTGTTAAAGAATTCCGGTATTTCCATGCTTTGAACAGTTCTAGTGCTATTAAGCTTTGAAGAAAAGAATTGAAATTTGATTCAGTGGCAGAGAAAGATGCATGGTGCAAGTGGCAAAATTTGCATCACTTGGATTAAATCCCTACCCATGCAGACAAGTTATAAACCTTTAAAAAGTCACAGTTCCCAAAGGGATCAACAGAGACTTCTGACAGGGGAAATCAGTAGATCACCAGCAAAAGGGTAAAGGCCAGAGCAGAAATAAAGGATCAGGTTAGGACAAGAAGTCTCATAAAACTTCAACTCGGAGAGATCTGGAAAGCAAGCATTGTCAGCCAGGACTGCTCATGAATGATGCAAAGTGGGCTGGTGAGCACTTCCGCCAGCTCCCTCAGTACCCTCAGGTGGATCCCATCCGGCCCCATAGATTTGTGTGCCTCCAGGTGCTGAAGCAGGTCCCTCACCATTTCCCCTTGGATTACAGGGGCTTCCTTCTACTCCCCATCCCTGTCTTTTAGCTCAGGGGTCTGTGTACTCAGGGAACAACTGGTCCTACTGCTGAAGGCTGAGGCAAAGACAGCATTAAGCACCTCCACCTTATCCTCATCCATGGTCACTATGTTACCGGCCCCATCTGCTAGAGGACAGAGATTATCTTTAGTCCTCTTTTTATTACCAATAGATTTATAGAAACTTTTTTTGTTGTCCTTGACAACAGAAGCCAGGTTTAGTTCCAGCCGGGCTTTGGCCCTTCTAATTTTTTTCCCTACATAGTCTCACTACCTCTTTGTATTCCTGATGAGTGGCCTGCCCTTTCTTCCAAAGGCCATAAATCCTTCTTTTTCTCCCTAAGTTGCAACCCTGTCCCTCTATTCATCCAGGCAGGTCTTTTTCCCCGATGGCTTGTCTTGCGGTACACAGGGACAGCCTGCTCCTGTGCCTTTGAGACTTCCTCCTTGAAAAACATCCAGGCTTCCTGGACTCCTTTGCCCTGGAGGACTGCCTCCCAAGGGACTTTGTCAACCAGGCTCCTGAAAAGCCCAAAGTCTGCCCTCCGGAAGTCCAAGGTAGCAGTTCTGCCAACCCTCCTCCTCGCTTCTCCTGGAATTGAAAACTATCATTTCGTGATCCCTGTTCCCAAGACACCCTCCAACCGTCACATCCCCCACAAGCTCTTCCCTGATTACAAACAACAGGTCCAGCAAGGCACCTTCCCTAGTCGGCTCCCTCACCAGCTGTGTCAGGAAGTTATCCTCAACACGCTCCAGGAACCTTCTAGACCGCTCTCTCCCTGCTGTATTGTATTCCCAGCTGATATCTGGGAAGTTCAAGTCCCCCAGGAGGACAAGAGCTTGCGATCTCGAGACTTCTCCCAGCCGTTTGTAGAATATTTCATCTGCCTCCTCATCCTGGTTGGGCAGTCTATAGCAGACTCCTACTACGATATCTGCCTTCTTGGCCCTCCCCCTGAGCCAGGCATTGATCAGCTGGCATTTCCTATTTATCTCCTCGTCAATCCTAGAAACTGTTGGGATAGAAGCAAACACTACTTGTGCGCCAGATCCCCTAACCAGCCGTCCCAGGGTCCTGAAGTCTCTCTTCATTGCCCTCAGGCTTTTCCCTGAAATTTCATCATTGCCTATCTGAAAACTCATTAAGGGGTAGTAGTCGTCAGGCTGAATCAGGGTAGAGAGTTTCCGCTGGACATCCCTAACTCTGGCCCCAGGAAGACAGCAGACCTCCCTACGGATTGGGTCTGGTCTACGTACGGGACCCCCCACTCCCTTCAGAACTGAGTCCCCGACGACAAGGGCCCAGCTTGCTTTCTTTACTGAAGCCATTGGTGTAGGAGGCATAATCCATCTCAGCCTCGGTGATACCTCAGGTTCAGTAATCTGTTGTCCTTGTCCTCCTCTGGTTCCCTTTGCAAAACACCGTATCTGTTCCACGAGAGCACTTGGGAGAGCGCGGGGGTAACCGGGGAGGGCGCGGGGGTAACCGGGGAGGCAGGCCTGCCACGGCGGGCACAGACTTGTTGCCACTGGCCCCCGTCCTCTGAATCGCCACGTTCAGCCGCACTGGTAGCGGGGGGGAGCGCTCTGTATGCGGAGCTCTGTCCGCTTTATCTGCTTCTTCCGGGGAGGGCAGTGTGCGACTCCAGCGCTCCGTCTCTCGCTCACACTCCCGTATCCTTCTCAAGCAACTCGCCTCCTCCCGGAGCTCCCTCACGAGGCGAAGGAGTTCCTCTACGCGGGCACACCCCCCACAGCGCTGCTCGCCGCTGCCACTCGCCACTGGCGTAAGAGCAGGGCACCCGCTGCAGCCTGACGCCGGGGTGGCGGCGTGTTCCCGCACAGCCTCCGTCCGGGCGGCCCCGTCAGAGCTGCCGGTGCGGCGCGCAGGGCCGCCGTGGCCGCCTGCCGAGCTCTCCCCGCGGCTTCCTCGCCGGGGCGAGAGGCTTTCAGGGACTCCCCGCGGTGACGCCCACCGGCCGCCCGCGTGCTCCGGCACCGCCCGTTTAAAACTGCCGCGTGTGCTCTGGGCTCCGCCCCCGCCGCGTCAGCAGCCCGCCCCCGCGCTGCCGCTCCCGGCGCGAGCTCGCCGCTTCTCCCGGCTTCGGAAGCCCCAAAAAGAGCTCCCAGACGGCCCTTCCCGCCTCCGTCCCCTTCCCCAGCGCGGACCGGAGCTGCTCTCCTCGGCGAGAGTGTATCTGTGCGCGGCCTTGAAAACGTGGAGTTCAAGCTCTGTTTCAGCGCAGAACGCGCAGTGAACATGCATCCAGAACTTAAATCTTACCAAGCATTAAAGAGCAGCAAGTAATATTCTAGTATTAACAACGCACCACTTCTCCCTCTTGATTTTCATTCTGTTAAGATTATTTCTGCTTTTGACACCTCTTACTAAGCTCTTTTTCTTTCACTATTTTTCAGCTCAAAGTTCTCTATTCTGCTTCCTTCACTGGAACCCTTACTTCCTTTTCTTTCACTTTAAATGTCTAATATTCCATTCTTAGCCCGCTCCTTCCATTTCACTTTTTTCTTTAGATGATCTGATCTCCCCAAATTGCAAAGTGATCTTTCCACCCTTAAGCCATCTCTCTCCAATTTTGTCTGTCTCTGACATCTCCTTAAGAAACACCGCACTCGGTAACGTCAGCTTTCAATTACCTTTCTGCTTTCAGGCACATTCACTTTCCCACTCTTCCTTCTAACTCCTGTCATCTGTTACTACTGAAACTGTCGACATCCTTCCCACTCTCCAACCTATAGGCTCAAGAGATAGCAAAGAGGGAATCGTACTTCTCTCTAACCTGTTTCTTGACCCACTTATGCAAACTGCTACAAAATCTCATTTCTTCTTTTTCTCTAACACACTTTATTTTCAAACATTTCTTTATACCAATGCACTAAAAGCTCTTTCCAAAGCCTCATCTTACACTGGTAACAAAGTATGTGCCATTTGTACACAAGCATCACGCAAATAACATTCCAAATGTAAAGATTATTTTCTTATTTTTCTAACTTTTCAGCTATGACCTGAATCAAAACTTTGCTTCACTCCAAGTCCATTCCTAGTTCTCTTTTCTCTTGCTCATGTCTTCCGCAACATACTCTTCTTAAATTCCAACCTAATTTTGATTGATTTCTGGTCTTGCGTACAATTGCCATTCTTCCATGTTGATCTTTTTCCATGTGAAACTTTTCCCTCAGGACAAAAAAGGGCCTGAGTTAAAATGGCTCCTCTGGTTTCATAATTGGTCCCAAGTCTATTCATACAGCCTCTGGTGAACAAACAGGTGCGGTATCTTTTCTTCTATTGTAAATAACATGAATGATGTAGATAAATGAGGTAGCAGACAAAGGTATTAGAGAACAAGCCTAAGGCAAAAGTGTTAAATACACTTAAACGCTAAAGGACCAACTAAGCTTTGAAAGCTTTGTTTGAAAATTCTGAGATAATAACACGTGCTAGCTAGGAAACAAGGATTAGAAGGGGGAGAAGACTAATAAAAGCATCTTTCCTAAAGTACATGATAGGTATAAATTTACCAAATTTATAATCTGAAAAAAATTACAATAAAAATTAATTAAAAGCTATCCTATGTGTATACAAGATAATACTTTAACATTGTTCAGGCATAATATTTCTAATAGAAGTTTAAGGCTACTTTTTAGAATACATTATTCCTAACAGAATAGACAATGATTAAAATTTGACAGTACTTGGAAAAATATTATTGGTCATTTTATGTTCCACTTCAAATAATGATAAACAGAAGAAGTCTTTTTCATACTAACAAAACCAGACGTTACCAAGAGCAAAGGTTGTAAAGACTGTCTGTCACAGATTCCATTACAGCTCCAGTGCCTGGTAACCGCCTAAGGGAAAAGTCATGGAACAATCAGCTCTAAATAAGCTAAACTAGCTAAGAATAATGCCATTGTTTAGTTTATCTAGTAATAAGAAAGTAAACAAATTCTTACAATACGATACGGAAGAAAACAACTGGGATCTTGTATTGAGTTCTTAAGAAAATGTTCCTCACTTCCTTCTCATATGTTTGTGAACTGTCTGAGAATTTTTAAAAAATATTTAGAGGAAGCAAGTGTGTCCCCCTATGATGATGATACAACAAGTTCCTTCAGTTTCCCCAACAATGACTTTAAAATTGCTCACTACAGACACATTTTCGGAGCACACTGTTTCCTTCCATTACACAGACAATGTGCTCAGACAAAACTCACACAACCACCAGTTTTACTTCGGGATACGATCTGACATTACAGCCAACCCAATTCACTGGTAAGCTTTCTACCCAGAGAGTTTTGTCCTCTGTGCATGTGGCATCGACACAGCAATTTCCCTTCTGTGTAGTACTTCCCTGCTGGATCACCAGCTGCAGCCACGCAATCACTGCAGCTTTTCCGGGGCAGAAGCAAGTAGAGACTTGTGGTTTGGAAGAGTCAGCTAGAAGGGGGAAGGAAAGATCAACTTTTTGGCAGCACGTCACTATTAGATCAGTTTATCTGTAACGCTAAATTACACCCTCGGGAGCTTAACCAGGAACTGTGTGGTGCTAGTCCTTTTCTAATGTACTACTTCATACATAAATCTTACCTCCATTAAAATTAATGGGAATTTGACTATCAATTTCAGTCAGTCAGGATTTCACCTCTGTACACTAGTGGCACTCAAATAATAAACAATAATGCAGACACCTAGGTGTTTAGGTTTAAATAATAAACAAAAGCTACAGGTACTGATTTCATTATACTGAGAAGCAACGTTCTCTCTTTTTAAATGCAAAGCTGATATACAACAACACAGACATCCCTAAATTACCAGCTTTTCAGAGCATTCTATGTACAGCAGGAGTATACCAATTTTCTTGACCTTGGGAGGCAAGCGTCAAGATCTGCTCGCAGCTGAGTCTCAAGTTAAATATATGTAGTTCAGACAGCTCAGTTTAGAGAAGGAACTTTAGGATTTGTTGACAGGCAGGAGATGGCAGAGGGTCCCTAAGGACTCATTACTCCATTGTTGGAGGGAAATAGCCTGGGCAAGCAACTAGGGCCCACACCATCTCAAAATTCAGGCTTCCACAGCCCCTGTAATTTCAACTCTACCCATGGCTGAGCATGCAGATTGTCTAGAAGCACTCATAGCAGCTGGACCTACAAGATAAAGGATGTAGCCATGGCATAAGAGCCCCACTTCAAATGTAGGCTGAGGACCACAAGCTAATCAGCCCTGAGACAAAGTTTCAGCTTTTATTATTATCCAACAGTTGAACAGCATTATGGTCTCAATTCTCTCCTGTGGTCCAAAGAACAGCTAGCAGCGAGAAACATAATTTAACCATGAAAGATTTTTTTTAAACTTAGCATTTCTATTATTTGATCTCATAATTACGGTGGTTTTTCAAGTATTTAATTCAATAATAAATCATTACTTTACTAAAACCAAACTGGGAAGAAGCTGCGATGTATAAAGTAAATGATGCATATTAATCCCTTAAAAGACAGAAATTTGAGCTTATACTCTGATTTTGACTGGAACACTGAAGAAGCACATTTTTTTCCACTTTCTCAAGCTAACAAAGTGCACTTACAAAACTTACTGAAGGTGAACATTACTCTTAAAACTTCAAAATCCCTAGAATCACTGAGCACAAAATGCTTTAACTGCCTGACATAAAAACAACTTCAACTATATTCTCATATATATGAGAACTGAAGTTTGTCATGTTTTAAAATGTATAGTGGGGCTAAATTCTTAGTGTTAATTCTTAACGGGATTTAGGTATAGTTAACCATATAAGTAAAGTAAAACTAAATAAGACTCAATTCTCAATTTTTACTGGGAACCATATTGTGAGGAACCCAAAGATTGTTTCCAAATGTAACCTTCATCCAGAACGTGGCACAGGTCAGACCAGTACATAAAGTTAGCAAGATTAAAAGTTGAATCTATTATATGCATACTCTGCAAGTTAATTAGTATTTTAATCCATAAAATGTGTCCAGAGAGGAAGGATATGAAAAATGCATCTTATGATTGTGGTATATTACACTGTGTCATATAAGCAATGGCTATTACTGGAATTTCAGGCACACACATGTTAAAAACAATCAATAACTGTTTCTATATTAGCTATTACTGAGTAACCTCATTCTGGCTTTCTGGGATTTCCACTGAAGAGGGGTATATTTCAAATATAAAAGTATCATGCATCATACAGGCATCTTTAGCAGCAAGGAAATGGCACTTAAGATAAATATGCATATGCGGCTTTTTTTTTTTTATTGCTTAGGTTTGCTGCTAGATCATGGAATGTTTTTCTGTCATCATTAAAGCCTCTGAAATACACTCGAAAGGAAAGAAAGCTGATCTACTTATAGATCAACAGAAGGCATGTGAAGAAGGCTTGCTAACAATACTTCTTTTGCATGTAAGTGAAGCAATTGGTATCCCATCTGGAAAAGCACACTACTCTGAGATAGAAAACTCTTGCCACTGGCAAAGTTTATGGTATTAATTTGTAATGGTGGATTTAGGGAAATGTACTAAACTAATGCTCATTTACTTGCATAATTATGTGTTTTCTACATAAAACGACAGGCTTTTACCTTGCCAATACTGGCACTGAGTTAATGGAAAACAGGACAAGCAGGGTGTGCAAGCATGCCAGCGCTGATGAATGTCAAGCTAAGTTTTTTCTTTCAAGCTAAGATTTTTTTCTTGCATTAACATCTGTACAATGTACCATCTAATGCATTACCCGTCAGACTCTTAAATCTGTTATTTTAAATATTTTCATTGCAGTTTAGCTTTGATTATTAATCTAAGAGGCAAAAAGTTAAACTGTATCTTATCTTCTTTGCCACTTGATATGTTAAACAGCCTTCATACCTTAAATCCACTTTAATAAGGCATGCAATTATTAAAGCATTACAGAATGGCCCCAGAGCACACAAGCTCCATTAAATTTGCTTACATCTAATTATGTCTGCCTGAGGCAGGTGAGAAATTGACTCTGATAAGATCTTTCTTTTACCTGTAGCCAAAAAAAATAAAAAGGAAAAAGATCGCAGTGATTTTCTGTCTAATTGCTATCTACAAGTATTTATGGTATTCGCTCTTCCAATGAATAGCCCACAAAGCACTCTTTGTGCACTAACTAGTGCATTTTAAGTTTTTTAAAGATTGTAGCATACAAAAGACAACCTTATCTTGCTTCAGGCATAAGACAGCTCATCAATGGTGTCTACCTGTGAAATAGTTTTATCTATTATTTAAATCATATATTTTCTTTAACGCTTTTCAAATAAATTTTAAATAATATCTACTTGTTTCATAGTGTGGGATTTTTGTCCCTTTCAATAGTTTCTCTCAATTGTACAAATTTCAGTGAAAACAACCTAAACTTGATGAAAAATAATTCTGATGTTAAGACATGTCACATGTTATACATACATAAAAAAAAATAAGTTATTTTTTTCTTCATCTCAGCATAAGCAATGAAAGCATTCTGTTTTATGGTGAAATAACATAAATGTACTTTACATGGCCTGAAAACTATTCATCTAAAAAAATATATGTAATTTTTTTCCAATTTAAAAAAAAAAAAGGTGTTTTATAGTAGGAAACACAGAACATAATCCTATGTATTTGTAACTGGGCTTCCAAAATTCAGGAAAATGCTATTAAATTACACTGCTTGTTAACTATAAGTGAATGAGGGAATGTGGTATTTCTAATCATTCTAATCTCACTAGCAGCCCTAGCAGATTCAGCAAGACCATCATAGTGGTAATGTAAAAACTGGTTAGAAACTAGACCAGCTGAAATTAATAAAAATTAATTAATTAATTTTAATAAAAAAGTCATGGACTTCATGCAGTCTAAAAGGATTACAATTCAGGTCTTGTTTAACATTTAGGAGAAATTACTTTGTTATAAAGCATTCTTTAAAGAAGATCGACATTAGGAATTTGATATGAGAGTTGCCCAGATAAACCAGCCATCGGACTCCTAACGCAAGGTTATACGACACTACTTTTTAAGCGTACATCTTCAGCCACCAATGCTGGTGATCATCTTGTATTATACTAGCCATTCTTTGGTGCAACAGACCGCAAATATACAGTCAATCCAAAAAGAAAAGTTCCTTTGGTCACACTTTATGCTGAAGACCTCATTTGATACTCTTAAATGAAAAACTGCACAGAGGCCTGCAATTAATATATTGTACTATTAACATGTTTCTTCTCTGCTTCTTTGAGCACATAATTCCATAAGCTTTCCTATAGACGTCATTTGACCTTATCTTGACACTCAAACAATAAACAAAGAGGTTGTATTTTGTATTGATTTGCTTCATTATACAAACCTTATTTTAAATACTTGAAAATGAAAAGACGTTGATTTTCTGGTGTAGTAAGCAACTATATTGTAAATACCACTTTTCTGAAGGCAATGACGAACTACTTCTGTTTGCTATATGCTTTACCAACTCAAAGGCTGTTGTTACAGAAAATGTTTTGGTCTCATATAATTACATCTTGTTTGATGTTAATTTGCTGTATTTCTATTAAAACTTTCACGGTTGTTTTATAATATTGTCTAGCCACCAGTCTGCATGATGTATAAATGACAATACTGTGAACCACTGAATTATGCATGCATCTTTACTGCAAATCAAAACCAAACTAGAACAAAAAAATCACAAAAGGACTTTAATGACTATGCCAGGAAGAATTACTTTCTAGCTTTTCCATATCTACTCTAAGAGTAAATTGCAAACAGGTAAATTAATTATTCAGACATCATAACTGTTATTTAGCCATGTAATTTTAAATTTTTTTTCATATTAACATTTCTTATCCTAAAATATAGAATAAAATTTCTGTTATTCTGTGTTATGTTGTGGATTTTCCCATGGGAAGTTTCAGTAGACAATATTGCTCAGAATCTGAATACGTACCAAAAGCTGCCACTTTTATGATTATGGCTTGAATGTTAGATGATATCATTTCTTTAAGCAACATTTCCTGGTTCCGACGCCAAAGGTAAGCTAAAGGCTGAAGATTAAGCCTTCTGCATCTTAAAAACAAATAAAAAATTGGATAAAGCCAAGCATTATGCTTTTACACAGCATGATTCATGTAACATTAAAGAAAATTAATTTCTCTGATTTCCTACCTTAAAATAATTTTTCTTCTACAATTTCAATTACAATACTTTACTATTTCCAGATTTCAGTAGATACATTATGTCTAATATTAAAAAAATTAAATAAGCTTATTCTGATATCTAAATAAGACGTATCTCACTGATGTAAACAGATTTGCATGAGAACTTAAGTAAAACCATGAGAAAATGCATTCCTAAACATTTAACGATGCAAATTCATTTAACACCTTAGGAAGTAATCACTTTTTGTGAATACAGCTGAGGCAAGAGTTACTGCTCTGTCATAAATGTGGCCCATGTCTCTAGTACAATATGCTGGATTTGTTATACTCAACAAACCTGTGATTTGGATCAACATCCAAGGAAAAGAATCATTCAGGAAAATGTATACAGCTTGTGATACAAAGTAACAACCTGTTAATGTAAATTTAATTATTTGTTTTGATACATATCATATTTATACTGCATTTGATACAAAACATTTGATTATTTATCAAATTAGAGAATCACTAATTTGCACTATTGATAGGTAACCCTTCTGCAAATTGTCAAGTACCATCAGTTGGTGATAAAATGTGTAACAATTAGTTCCTGCAAAACTTAAAAACATTTGACTATGGGACTACATCAGAGCACTCAAAAATTGTATTTATTTGTTGATTATCATTGTTTATCTAATACATGGGCTTTCTCCCATATGTTAGATAGACCCACTAGTATTAGTGTCAAGACTTCATAGTTAAATGAATTTTTAATGTTGACACATAAATCCATAGTTAGCACCCATATAATCTGATTGGTTTTGTTATTACTTTCATATATTTTAACAGAGCACCAAGCTGTGAAATTAACAGAAATATTTAGCAACTTGGAATGTAAAGTAGTTCATTTAGGTGCCTAACATTAGCTAAGAAATTAGCTGACTCCAAGTAACTGGGACGGTTCATATGAAACAACTTCATTGCAAAGGGTAAATCTATAGAGCAATGTAAAATTTTTTTACCACTGAGCAACTTTGGAATTAATCAGGTCTGTTTGAAATATTGTGATATCCTGTCAATCTTTTGGCTGTGGTAAAAGATCTGAAATGCATAATCAACAAAACCAATCTTTCCTAAAATATCTAGTAACATGATCAGGTCGTCATTAGAACGTTTTAAGCGTAAGGGAAAGGAAAAAGAAAGGAGCTATTTCTGACTGCAGTTTACCTGTTTAAAGTGTAAAGAAAACACTCATGCTGTGTAACTTGCTGATGTGAGTCGAGTTGGCACAGTATTAACTTCACCATTCTTACAGTTCATAAAGTATTCCAGATATTTGCTTTTATCAGCAACAAATAACTAATGAACTCATGAAATTAGTATTAATTTTTAACACAAGGTGGTTTTGCATTTCATCAGACATATAGAGTGAAATTTTTTTTCCAGACCCAAATCAAATCTTGGCCTATATAGCACACACATAATCCTTTTATTAATCAAGACTCTTGAAAGTATCAAAATTTATCTAGACTTAACGAGTGTGAGCAGTAGAAATGACAAATGAAAACTCCTGATTAATGATAACAGATTTTAGATTTTAAGGAAGTAAAGGAAGATATGAACATAAGGATTCTCTTGTATTTATTTCCTGATAACAAGTCACAAAACATTCCTCTATATTAGAACTCTGTTGAAAAATAGAGATACTTGACCACAACACTATAGTCACTGGAACTGGGTGAGTTTTCAGTTGAAATCAAGGATCTGAACTTACTCCTATTTAATAATTACATAATAATTTAATAATGAATTAAATAATAATTTAGTAATTAAATAATTCCTATTTTCATCTCAAAACTGTAACAGATCCATGACAGACCTGAAGAGGAATCCAAAAATCCTGTATCGTCTCTTGGTAGATTTTTACTATTTTTTTCCAGGAAAAAACCCAAACCCAAACAACAACCAAAAAAAATAACCCAACCACGGTACTTATATAAACAATTTGAATGAACTGGGTATCATAGAACATGAGAAATAAACCACATGTCTCTGCTCCAGAATTTTAGTTAGAAAATGAACAAGTAAAGCACTTTGCAGAATGGGTATATGAATAAAGATTAATATTTTCTTACACATCTTCAACTCGAACTCTCTGGTAGTCAGAAAGAATGGCTCCCACAGATACACCCTCCACTCCCTCTTTGTCCTGAAAAAAGACAAGAAATGCTAATGATAGCAGTATGTGCTGCCCTAAGCCATAAGGATTCAGTACCTCTACTAGCAGAATCAAGCAAGAATAAATCTTTTTCCCTGTGCCCAGTACACAGAACTGAATGGGCTAGAATGCAGATCTTGCACAGAAGTGAGCAGCACAGCTAACCTACTACATGGGTATTACTCTAACACAGTAATGTACTCGAGTCAAGTACTCTTCTACAGAAGAAACAAGCAGCATAACTGAAAAGTACCAAATTTAACAGTTTATCCTAAAGTTTTCCTGACATCCTGAAAATTACTTCCAGCTCTTCACTATAACTGAGGTGTTAGCTATCCCACCTACAAATAAATGTCAGCAACGTAGAATCATGAGGAATTAATTAAACTGTTAACATTTGTCACAATACACAGCACAAGAGGGTGTGAGATTACCCTTTTTATCCTAACACCAGACTCAACATCATCTCTTAAAAATTCTCCTACAAAAAAAAAAAGTTTTTTCAAGACATATTTTCTCTGTTTCATTTCAATTACCTAAGCCAACAGTTCCTTATTTTTTCTTGTAAACACACTGAGAATGTAACATTTGAAAATGCACATACTTACACTATTTTATGAGCCCTTGCATTTTTAAGTTGCTCGAGTCCCAATCAACATTCTGAGTTTGCTTTCTTTTCCTAAAATTTGCTCCAGCTAGACTTCAGTTAAAAGTGTTTTCCTCTTTTAACCAATGTTGATCATAACTACACTGCATGACTTACCTTCTGGACCTGCTCAGTTAGACAGCAATCCTGTGATTTTGCAGCAAGATTTTACCATAAAATTTTCAACTAGATAGCTAGATATTAATTTCAAAACCAAATCAGTCTTTGCCTGCCATGGTACTGAATTTAAAATTCATTTTCAGTTTCTTATCAATAAAACGATATGGAAGGTGTTTTATGCATAATTAGGGGAAAAAGTCCTGGTTTATGTCTGTCTGGGATATTCTTTCCTCAATCTATTATCTTATTCTTCTTTACATTAATTCTCACCTCATATTTGCCCAACCAAATTCCTAAGTTATTCATACCCATCTACACTTCTGATTTAAGAGTCACTGTATTTATCAAAACTCCTACCTATAACAATCTGAAAATCATATCACTGTTCAATTTATGTACTTCTACATGTCATTAATGGATACATCATTTAATATAAAACTTAATGCCAAATCTTACAGGAGTCAGGTTGATGCTTCTCACATATCCAGAAGTAATATTACTGATAAAAATTAACACTTGTTAATACATGTTTCTGTGTGAAGGAATGAAGCAGCCTGAAACCCCTTCTGCTCAACACACTATAATATATTTGTAATGGAATCACAGAATCAGAATGGCTGAGGCTTCTCACTTTTGCAAAGAAACTTGGGACTCCTGCTGTCAAGTACATCTAGACTATCAGAGACTAGGACAATATATGGTAATAAAACTGAACGCCTTTATACAGAGAGAAGTATCCAATGACAGAAAGGAATAGGGGAAGACAAAACCAAAAAAACACTGCAGAAAAGCATCTGCATTTATGAGATCATAAAGGACACTGGGGACTCATGACTGATGGCAAGCAAAGAGTAAAGCAGATTTAGCCTACAAACCAAGGAACAATAAAACAAACAAACAAAAAAAACCCACAAACTTCTACAGTCACCTCAATGGTCTCCCAGTGTTAGAGAAACTGAATGTTCAAATGCTTTTTCATTAATACTTCTTAATTCAAGGCAGCATAACAATACAAAAGATATGCCATTTCTACTATATCAAGAACTGTGGGATACACGTGGGGTTTCTGCAGCTAGACACCAATGGGGCATCTACTACTGTCATTACAGCTACACTAGAAATCTGTTCAAACAGTAAGTATTTGTTACTTCATGGAACACACTAGGTTCAATGATCACAAGAAAAACAAGCAAAATCTGGGAAAAGGCAAAACAAAGAATTATTCAGATTTTCTACTTACTGAGATTACCAGAACTGTTTTGCTTTCATTAAATTAGCAGCAGGTGAATACATTACTGTTACATTCTACTAAACAGAGCCAACTCTAATCCAACCTTTACTTTTTTCAGATTCCCTTAAGACACAAATCAGTGTGTTCTTATGAAGAAACACATGCAATAGAAAGCCACTAACTGATAGAATACCAACCACCAAACACTACATTTTTTAAGACCTTATACACATACAGTAACAGTAAAGCTGACCTTTCTGGCTGAATCCATCACAAGATGTTGACATCAAGACATGCTTAATGGCAAGGCTGTGATAATTCCTGTTGATTTCAGTAAGATTTTGCTATTAAGTTCTGCATGCTAAAATTCACAGGACTTTGCCAGCTAAAATAATCTTTTATGATCACAGAGTAAATAATTTTACCTATATTTAACTATATGTGTATTTTACATATTTCATCTTATGGACATCAATCTCTATGTTTACTTGGTAGTTCTCTTTTTTTTATTTTTTTTTTTATAGTATACAGAACATACATTATTGCAAAGCACAGTCCTTAACTGTTAACATCCAGAAAATAATTTTGAATTTTCTTACCATCTTCACTTAATTGCAATGCAAACATAAGCACTCTTTTCTCATCCATGGAAATGTCAACTCTCAGACTGCCATCAGAGCCGCAATTAGTACTACCATCTACCTGAAGAATAACTGGAACCAAAGGAACCAAACCACATCACTTAACTTCAATATTACAGCATTTTCTGACAGCGGGTCCATCCACAAGATCAGCCATAAAAATGCATTAATGATTCTAATAGTGAAGTATTTCAGAAAGAACTGGTAGAAAATAATCTATCACACATACTACTCATGCAGAATTGTAGAGAAGATACATTTAACTTTTCTAAAGTCCTTGTAAGAATAAGTTGTACAGTATCTTTGATTAATAGATCTTTTTTAAGAAAAAAATGGCTCTGTTAATAATAAATAATTAAAACCACCCATGTTTTAAATTTATTTTTTTAAAAAGGGACTCTTCCCTGCCACGAATTCAAAGACTGAGACATAGCTGAACTTTTGGAAACAGAATGTAGCAATGCAAATAATGCCTCCAGTGGCCCTGGATTTCCTATCTCAAAGCTCTGAATTTTACCCTTTAGCAAATGATAGTCAGAGAAATTAAAAAGTCAAGAAATTAAGTTATCAGATCTTACAGTCTCCCAGATAATAAATATAGGTGACCACACTTTGAAATTACTTCTGTTCAAGGACCCAGCATCAAAAGTATCAATTTAAAAATACTGTTTTAACACACAAGGTTTTAAGCTTTTATTGAGTATTAGCAGCAGCAATAATTTTTAAAAGTGGAAGAGCTTGGAGCTCACTAATTAAGTACAGATTCCCAACATTGTCACTACTAACAGTATTGTTTTACTGTTATGTATCTGTCTATTGAGTGTAGTATCATTATGCTGTGAAAGAAAACAAATATAATACAATTTTAAGTTATTCTAAATTTTTATCATAGAGTCATAGAATTGTCTAGGTTGGAAGAGACCCTTGGGATCATTGAGTCCAACCATCTACCCTACTCTACAAAGTTCTCCCCTACACCATATCCCCCAACACCACATCTAAACATCTCATAAACACATCCAGGGATGGTGACTCAACCACCTCCCTGGGCAGTCTATTCCAATGCCCAACCACCCTTTCTGTGAAAAATTCTTTCCTAATGTTCAGTCTAAACCTACCCTGTTGGAGCTTGAAGCCATTCCCTCTTGTTCTGTCATTAATTACCTGTGAGAAGAGACCAGAACCAACTATAATTTTTAACAGTTAAGTTTATAAACTTTTCCAGCATAAAACTGTATTGCCAACAATTATTATATACAAAAGGAGATATTTTTTTTTTCTAACTGGATCACTTGAAATATTCAGGGTTTTTCCTGCCTATTTCTGTCAAAAAGAAGTTATATATAAACTAAAAGTGTTCAGCCATAGTGGCTGTCTAGGGAATGATATTTCGCAAATTATATTCAGTATATGTTTTCCAAACACTTGAGGAAAGTTCTCATCCAATGTTCCTTCACAGAGTATTTTTCTACCTATTTCTCGATTTAAAAAAAAAAAAGTGTGCTCAGATATTCTGGAAAATCAGACAGTAAAGACCATTTAATACAACTTTCATTGTTCAGTTCTAAGTTACCAGAGGCAAACTTTCCCATCAACTAAGTTCAGTAAGTAATGTTTTTGAAGTATCTGATACAAATAGACACGACGCTATACAACTGTTGTCTCACAATTAGATTAATCTCCATGGCTACATAAATACACATATCACACACAGTTTTCCTTATTCTTTTATCATAGAATGGTTTGAGTTGGAATATTTAGTCCAATCTCTCCCGCTCCGTCATGAGCAGAGATACTTTCCTCTGGATCAGGTTGCTCAAAGCCCCATCCAACCTGGCTTTGAACACTTCCAATGATGGGGCATCCACAACTTCTCTGGGCAACATGTTTTATAACACATACACTTCTCTTTCCTCACCAAAACAAATAATATGTTTACTGCTATCATAATAATATTTATTATAATGCATTGCAAATCTATTGTTACCACAACAGTTTCCATTATATACACTCTTCTTTCTCTAAGAATGCGAAATAAATGGTTGCATCAGAGATAAAACAACAGTAACTATATCAAAAACTTCAAAAAAATATGTGATCCTCATAATAAACAAATATACAGTGAAATGAATACCTGTAGGACTTCCTTTCACGGCTTTCCAAATATGCAGATTCACAGAATCTCCTGTTCATCTAGGAAGATGGCAACTGACTTGTCCAATACTTTTTTTAACAAGATCACAGAGCAATAACCATGTTTTTTTTTTTTTAAATTCATTCAGTTTTTCTAGCTCTCACAAAATATATGTATCAGCAAAGATAATCAGTAAGAAAACTCCCTCAAATAAAAAAAATAATAATTCCTGGAAGTAGAGACTTAAGCGTCCTGTCCTTATAACAAACACAATACTACTACTATACTAAGATGAACGGCTTCACAGACCTATTTAGTTGGGATTTTAAAAATTCTAGTCCTGAATCATAGGAAATTTCAAAATTGTACTATGGTATAGGAATTTAAAAAGCCATTATAATCTTCAAGGTCACAGAACTTTCTATTAAACAACTGTTGGAACAACAGTCCAAACTTGAAATTTAAATATCGAGTAACTCCTAGGTTTTGTTTTGGAGTTTGATTGGGTTTTTTTTGGTTTTTTTTTTTTTTCAATTATACATACCTGTAATGCATTTAGAGGGTGAATGTGTATGTGTATGAATGCATATATATACACACACAAACACATAAATATATATGTGTTTATATACACACACACATGCGTATACATGTACATATGTATACAATGTATCTTGAAGTTAGTAACGTAAGAACAGAAGACAGATTTGGCTGCTTGCTTACAAGCTACATTAAACCTGATTTAAATAGTCATACACAAGATGTTCTGCACTTATTCTAGTTTATTTCCTTTGATAATATATGCGTTTTAATCATCTTTTGAAATGGCAGTACATCATGTCATTTTTCAGTAGCACTCTTGTTTAAAGACTTTTGACAGGGAGCTATTCACCACCATCACTTTTCATTTAGTTCTCCTGATGGTAAAGAGCAAATATAAACTTCCATCACTGTCCAGACAGCAGCTTCCACAAGGAGAAACATCAATATACTTAATAAATGCTTTGAAATGGGAGAACTAGTTAATATACTTACACACCATGAAATGGAATAAATTCAATGCCCCTATTCTGTACGGTTCAAAAAACCAAGGTTGGAGTGGCACAAATTCAAGAAATAAGAAGATTTGAAGGGAAGAAGGATGGGGTATGAGATGGAACGAAAAAAAACTATGGTCTAACAACCTTCATAAATGTCTGAACTGTACAAAGTTTACATAAAGCATTGCTGCACAGTGTATTCAGCTCAGCACTTGAAGCATGCAAAGGCTACTAACTGAAAACTAGTTCTTCACTGGATTCACTGTTTGGTATTGAAAGAGTGATTGGACACTTTGCAAACAGATGGGATTTTGTTTCGTTCAGAGCTGATCATGGTTAGCAGAGAATCAATCCCAGAATCAACAGTGCCAGGTCTCAGGTACCGCTACACGTCACCTTTTAATGCAGAATCTGACCAGGTTTGCTACCACAAAAGTTCACAAAACTGCTGCCTCAGCGAGGGTAGAGAGCAGGCTGACATCTGCAGGCTAAATATCAGGGATCTGCGCTGAACTCAAAAGCCAAGGAAGCAAATTTGGGAAAATTCTGGAAGAAAGATGTTAGGTGCTGGGTCATATAAGAAGTAACAGAGAACAGGAAAATGTTCAAGGAAAGCTAATACGGAAGAGGGGTTTTTCCTTGGGTTGTTTTTCTTAAATTATTATTATTAAAGAAAATTATTAACTTAAGAGATAATTTAAACTATGCAAAATTTTACTAGTTCATTGCTAGTATAGACTAGTTTAACGTAAAAATAAATTACTTCTCTGAAATATTTGGATAATACAGAGAGTACTTACACTCAGTACAGTATATCCTGTCACAAAGTATTACATCACA
The DNA here is from genome assembly GCA_013398815.1 of Ibidorhyncha struthersii. Classification (NCBI taxonomy): domain Eukaryota; kingdom Metazoa; phylum Chordata; class Aves; order Charadriiformes; family Charadriidae; genus Ibidorhyncha; species Ibidorhyncha struthersii. The sequence continues at coordinate 179,539 of VZSZ01007904.1, read as the reverse complement.
AAGTATGTAATGCATACATAAAACCAGATACTAAACAGATGTATACAGATGCTAACAACTTTTTATTTTCCATATGACTTTTTAAAACTTATTTTTCTCCTTCAAAACTACCCAAATTACTCATTTTAAAAGCCAAGTATAAAAATCAACTTTCAAAAAGCATCTAAATAATACAATTTATGTACATGAGAAAATTATCTGTTTTAACTGTAAGTGAAATGATGTCATTATTACATGTCTTGTTATAACCATTTATTTCTGTTCATAACATTGATGAATAATTTTCATGAACAATTATATTAGAACAGCAAATCGATCTTTGCAACTGTAACTGTACTAAAACGTACAATTTATGTTTAAAGCTTCATAGTTTGTTATGTATATTTTTAAACAATTTAATGAATAATACAATTCAAAATTGCTGCAATATCTTCATAAATTACTTAGCTGTATTTTCTATCAGAAAATAGTATAAAAAATAAAACAGTTTTGTGAAAGCTCCAAAACAACAGTGCCGTGAGTATGCTTACTGTTATGCTGTTGTTAAGGTGGCTCTGTAATACCCATGCACAATACTAACATACTGGTTCCCAGCTGAAGTAAAATATAAACAGAAATGTAAAAGTAATTTGTGCTTGCACACCGTGATTTCAATTTTGCTTTTTCTTTTTTTTTTTTTTTTAATTTTTTTATTTCACTGACTGAAATTCAATGAAGGATAGTGACAGTAATTGGAGGAAATGTCTACGTATGCATTGTAGCATAGTACTGGTAGAAGTATTCTACCAGTAAGTAAAATATTCATCGCAGTGGTATTGGTACAGAGGTTTTCTTTAATTTCACATTTTTATGTCTTTACCTGACCCTCTCAGAGTTCAGCGAAAAGAAAATTAGTGCTAATGTTTTCAATTTAATTAGAATATTACATGCACTGTAATTATTAGTGGGAAATGTTATATTAATGAATGTAAAAGTTAGCTGTAAATTACCTCGGAGTTATTATCAATTTCCCAAGTTACTGCTCCTTAAGATAACCCTCTCCCTATGGTCCTTCCGGTAATTTTTCTTTGCCTGATAAACATGACGATTAAACAGCACACAGTGCAACCCTTTGATACTTTTTAAATTAAATCCATGCCCAGCCTAAGGGCTGTGTCTGATTCCAACTAAATGTGTCAGTTAATCAGATAAAAAATTATCAGCAACTCAAAGAAACAGCAGCCTTAGGCTTCATCAGTGCCAGAGAAAGCTGAACAAAATAAGACATACAGACAATATCACATTATGACTAAAGGTTACTGCTAAGCATATCACTGCACAGAACTATTCACCACCTTAATAATGTCTATCTTAAATGAAATATTATATACAACAGCCAAAATAATATCAAAGAAAGAAAAAGTGTTAGACCTGTGCCTATATACGCCTGTTCACATGTATCGCAAGAAAATTTGAACGCTCCTCTTCAGAAAAATGCAGAGTATCCCTAAAAATTTACTGTTTAGAAAAGATCTGTGTAAGAAATTGAAGAAAAAATAGCTGAAGAATGGTTAAACTAGGTTTAATTTTTAACATTTGTTTTACAGCTTTGCCACAATAGAGTTCATTTTATGACCAAGATATAAAATAGATTATCTCTAAATGAAATTGTCTTTCCAATTAATATCCTCCTTGAAGCTAGCATGAGTAACAGAAAACTGTTACACACGCTTAAATTAAAGCTTAAGGTCAGTTGTGTCTGAATAATGATTATGAGTCATTTGCAAAACTTCAAATTAAAACACAACATATTTGCAGGTGTGTGATTGACAACATATACATTAGCAACAGGACTTTTAGGCTTCTGCAATTATTTGAGTGGAAAATTCTTAAATATGAGTTTTGCCTTATAATTTGTGAAGCATTCTAAGATCACTGATTATACTGATCTCAGACAAAGTATGTGATTTTTCTAAGCTTTGATATGTCTGTCAGAGGCAGCTGCAAGTAATCAAAGACAGTATGGAAATATCCCTGAGACATAGGGATATAATAACTCCAAATTGGAAAACCACTGTTTGGTAAGGTCCTGCAGAGTAGCTATGAACTGCATAGTCTTGCAGATCACTACACATCATCTGGGACTTTCCTGTCTTCCATTCAGAGACCTCAAAGCACGTACATCTCATGTCTTTATTCTTTAGGAAGAATGAGTTCCAAAAACATGAGTGGAAATTGATTTAACGTGGATTCACATGAAATCCCTGTGTAAACGCTCTCATTTAAGAACTTCAGCAGTCTTCAGTGGGCTTAGCTTAACTCACTTTAAAAGTAAATTACTTTTGAATAACAGTATCTATACAAGGAGATAATATTATGTAACTAATCCACTTTAAAAGCTAATTAGTTTCATTTTTATGAATGCCCTGCACAGAGCACAGACAGACACACCACTACCTTTAAGCATAACTGATGGCCTAACTTTTAAGAGTTTTACAAATGCAATTATTGAAATACTGCATGCACACACACACGCAAAATCTATTAATTCAGTGTAGGGGGGTATTCATCAGCTCTCAGTCACAGCTTTCAGTATCTAATCACAATCTCATAATAACCACATTTAATTAGCATATGGGCCTCTCGCTACCTGCAAGCACTAAAGATTCAGGGAGATGGTGCAAGGGTACGTTTGTATGCACATGAGCACATGCACACACCACTGCAAATGAAAAAGGAGAGAGAGCAAAAGAGACAGAAATACCACTCTCAAAGTCTCATATCAAACAGAAGCATATTGAAATCCTGCAGTTCAAAAGGCTAGAATTAAATTCCAAATAGCAGAAACAGAAAAACAGGAAAATCTTCCACTATAGCCATACACCACACTATAAATGCAGGTTTTCCTGATATACTGATTCTCCGTTTAGCTGCATTTACAAAGTGAATGATTAGTCTTAGGAATTCATTCATTAATGAATTAATTTTTTTGTGTCATCTCATATATTGATCATTTTCCTAGAATACAAGCAAGTTGAGATATCTTCTTAGATATCATACTATTTCACAACATTTTTTTCTGAATTATTTAATTTAGATTAACTGATTCATTTTTTCCAATAAAAAAAATAAGTCATGCTAAAACCAATGGACTTAGTAAAATTTAATATAGTCAGATACACCTATCAAAAAACCTGTAATACTAACATCAAAATTAATACTTATCCACTGTTGCAAAGGTTACCTAAGGACACTTCTACAGAACTGTAAGTTTTTGTTTTCTTTATACAAGACAACTGTGTGCACAAGAGGCCTATGTGCCATGAACAGAAGGTACAAAGTCTTTGATAGGGAGACAACAGTCTGTAGCTGAACAAAAAGAAAAAAAAAATAAAAATTGTACTTTGTGCAGGGATTTAGTTTCACATAAATGTCTGCTTCACCTTTAGGACTTCCAACTTTTAAATGTTCAAACAATTACAGAGCAAACCTGCCTGCAGACACTTCTTTCAGGAAAACTTATTTATAAAATTACCCCAACACAGACTGATTACTTAATTTGGTAACCAAATTTAGCACAAACGGTCAACTCCAGACTGAATAAAAGACATTACATTGTAATGACAAGATGCCAGTGAACAGCTACAAAACAGTCAAGTAACCATACAATTTTCTGTTCCTATGCTGGATTGGATATTGTAAGTGTTGGTGATTGTAAGTGTAACTATTTTGCAACCAAGAGCAATTACATCAACAGCTACAACATGAAAGACACAGCAAATTTATAAACACTTCTTACACATTTATCTAGAATTAGTAGTCAACTACTGTGATTTAAATTTAAAAAACAGGATTTTAAGACATCAACATATACAATTATGTGTGGCTTCTTCAGTATGAAAAAAAGAAAAAAAAGTCTTTGTCTTATGAAGGGAAGTACTGGCCTATATTATCACATTCCATATCAAGGTCCTCCTGAAGACAAACCACTTACTAAATCAAGAAAAAGAAGGTCAAAGGAACATTAGATTGTACGTTTCTAGTCAAGAGAATATTCACGATTTAGATAATGCAGCTCAGTCCACTTGCATCCTACTCTCTGACTTCAGACAAGGCAGATTTTCACTCTAGGATTTCTTTTTTTTAAATACTATCTTTAACAAACCATAAGCCAGCCAAAAGCCAGCCTTGACAAATTAAGATCTTGAATATAGACACAAGCTTTATTTACCTTGCTCTGCATTAGCTTTCGACCACATAGCCTCCATGTGGACCAACTTATAGATGCTAATGGCAACCCACCCCTCCACAGTGAAGACCAACAAGACACAGATCCAGTACAGCATCTACAAAACAAACTCTGAACAGACTCTACGACTTGCTCCGGTTACCTGAGGTAGGCAGCATGGTTTGGATAATTCAGCTCATTAACAGAATTCCACTAAGGGAAGCTACTCTAGAAGAATGTCACACAACAACTAACTGGCTAGCCTCATTTATTTCTATATGAGTATTGTCAAAGCAATGTTATTTAATGAAGTATGACAGAACACATGCTGGCAAATACTGAGGCACATAAGTAACTTCATTCATGTTACTTATTCTGCCAACAAACAGTTCTTTTTGCGCAGATAAAACTGTAGGCATGACAGGACAAGATTCTGAGTTTTCCTTTTGTTGTCCTCTTACCACATGCAAGAGGACAAGACTCAGAATCACGGGAGAAAAACACATCTTAAATGAAAACAAGCTATTTTGTCTGTTAGAAACAAATCTTCTATTCCTCCTGTATGTTTTCTTGTAAAAAATATAACTTCCTGAGAGCAAAGACATTTAAAAAGATTTTTATTTTTCTAAAATTAACTCTTATATGCTGCAATACAACATTAAAGTAGTTGCCTGCTTACTTTAACACATTCTAAATCATATCAGAATTTCAGATGGAACAAGTAAATTTTATTGTCAATAACAAGTATGATAAATAGGTATGTTTATGTACACTTAGATAACTTATTCTCCCATGTACTACAGCTGAGAACATCTTTCAAAACTACACTTCATATTTATGAAATTTAGGTAATGTGCATCTATACACACATAGACAGATACATACACACTCTCACATCACCACTGAACTCTAGTTACTTTAAAAGGAAAAAAGGACTTTTAAGAATACGGCATTTTGCTCATATTTTTCTTAACACTTAAACTCCAAAGAACTGTACAAAACCTTTACCTCTTAGAGAATATATTTTCATAATGCTAAACGTTCAGAGCTTTGTAAATTCCAGAATTTGTAGAAAAAAGCTACTAAAAGTATTTATAAATCAGAAACTCCATCAAAATTTAACTGTCAAACTTAGCATTACAGCAACTAGCCTTGAAGAAAGAGCAGCTGGAGCATACTGTACTGGAACAAAATACCACATTCTATAAAAGGAAATGAACTTGCACTGAAGGTTGATCGAGATATAAAATTATCCAATGCAGTATTTGAACAAGTCGTTCAAACATTGTCAAAGGTGTTCATTACTCCTTGCCTGAAATGTTGATCACATTCAGGAATCTGAAGTACTTTAATAAAAAATATCCAATATGACAGACACGAAGAACAAAGTTTTAACCTGACAGTCCCTTGAAGACAATGATGACATTTCATCAGTAAGTCTGAAGATTCTTAAGACTTTTACAAACAGCGAATTCACATCTGCATCACTGCTGAGTCATGCCATCTGATAGCATGAACGTGATTTATATAACTAATGTACAATGTGCAGATTCAAAACATTTGCATTCATTCCTGAACTGTCACAAAAACTGTAATGCTTTAGTACATGTAATTGACTGACTAATAAATTAAAAAATTTTAACTGTTGATGGACAATTTACAAAAAAAACCTGCTGCTTTCACTTTCTTCATAGTTGTTTTTTTTTAAGTTAAAAACTGTATCTTCTCTCAAAGTGCCAAAGTCTTCATTTTTAATATAAAACAAGTATTATATCAAAGGTGACTGTAGTGGCATGAGTTACTGGAATACAAAGTTATCCAATAATGAATATATAAGAAGAAAGGCATGCTTGAGGATGTAAGATTTACTTTACCTCACTTGCTCTTACTCTAATGGGAAACTGTAGGCCATTATGGACAAACAAGTCAGCTGGCAGGAAAGCTGCACAATTTTCACCTGAAAACATTCTCGGAGCATATGCTTATACATATCAAAATCATAAAACATTATGTTCAAACTTAAAGATAATTTTCTCTAAAGGTTATTTGACAAATTGCATCCTTCTTGTTACCTAAAGACACCTGAGAAACCTAAAGCTAGCTTATAGTTAATTCTATTTGCATAGCACAATGGACTGAGGCAGCTCGGGCCTATTGTGATACTAATAGTACAACTTCACTGACTTTAGTAAAATTATTCTTCACCCACGGACATGCAAGAGAGTTAAAGACAACATTTACATTATACTGATCCATTGCTGTCACGAGGAAACCATCTTATTCTGTAAGCATCCAAGTATTTAATCTTTTCTGCATGAAACAATGTCACTTGTTCTGCTACATTTGCATATTTGCAAACTATCGCTCTGTAACAATTTCTTCAGAATTTCATATAGGCATTGTCAAATTACTAAATCATTAAGTTGCTATTACTCCTACGAGTGGACCGACTTGGAATGGACTCTGAAGTACCACATAGAAAGTCTCACACAAGGTCTCTAATAAAAAGTCCAAATTTCATTTTTTTTTCCAGTGATAACATATTTTAGATTAATTCGCTCAAAAATATTCTCATTATCTGCACTGTCAATAATCAGCTCTTCTGATCTTATCATCATTCCTCGCAAAATAAAGCAGAACACAGGACTTTCTAAAATATTAAGCTGGAGGAAAACAGTCTATTTGGAACACACGTCCAACAGAAAGGCCTCTTTCTTTTTTGACTTGGAACAGAAACCTCGTGAACCCTCCTCTAATCTTCAACAGAACTTTTGTTACTTCTCCAAAAGTCAACGGGGTTTGGAAGTTCTTTAAAACTGTTAGGAATCTCAACAATGCAACACCACAAGTTTGTTCCGTCACATGAAGTTAATGTCTAAGTAATTTCCCCCCCCGCCCCCAAAAGATCACTGATCCTGGAAATCATTATGTCCAAATGATGAGAAAATACCACTGAACAAAAATGAATTAAATAAAGGGACACTCATGATTGTCAAATTCTTCTGTAGCCTATATAAATTTAAAGCAATCCTGATATATTCCTTAAAAAATAAAACCAGCACTGTTTACAATGGTATACATTTTCTGCTAATTTTTAATACAACAATCCTCTTCAGATTTAAGCATTTACACAGTCCTTTTTGCTCAATAATTACTATGCCAAAACTCCAGTGTCTGCACTGCACTTCTCATAATAAGAATTCATTGAGGATTCACACACCTTGAGCAAAATAAAGAGAATTCACATACTTTGTGAAAACACTATTATTTTATGCTCCTCATCTATGATATCATTTACTCTTATTGATGAAAATATTGCAACTTTCAATAAAGTTTTTCCCAGAGTGCAGTGAAGCACAAAATGCCACACTATGATTTTCAGGTTTGATTCTCTTATAAAGTGCCTTTGTTTCGATTATTTTTCCATCACTGTGCTTGGAAAAAAGACAAGGTCACCTAGCATTACTAAAATGATAGCAATGATTCCAAGTCTTAAGAAAAACATTCCAAAACAATATCAAAATACACTCTCTGACAAGCTTTAGAAAGTTTACACGAAGCCTCAAATCTTCCTCTTCGTTGGACTACTTAGCAGCAAGAATCAAGGGTTCTTCCCTCTTTCTTATCACAATAGAAACAAGTATGTTTCTATATAATCTCAGTTCCAAATATATATGCTGAATGAATGTGTTTCAGATGCTTCAGCTACTGCAGCCACATAAAGTCACAAATCTTTTAAAGTTGTCTGTGTCTACCCTTGTTTGGATATGGTAACTTGGCAGAATGATAGCTTAATAATATGTTCTTAACAACAGCATTCTCCCATTTACAATAAAAACATTTCTACATTAGATGTTTAGAGCTTAATAATTAGAATCAATTAAAAAATAAACTTTTAATATAAGTAAGGAACTAAAAATACACCCTGAACAAGTAATGCAATATTCCACCATAGTAAAACCATATTAGATGTGCTGCAAGATTGTTAAAGTCAGTACAGTAGGTCCAGATTGCCTCCAAATTCCCATTTTATACCCTATATTCAAAGAGTAAACTGCAATAAACAAGATATTACAGAGCAGAAGTTGACTGAATTTCAGGTCTTTGAGGAGAGAACAACTTACAACACAATTCTCTGACATCAGTCCTTGCAGCTAGAAGTATGTACAACTAGACTTAATTTCTTTAACTTCTGAAAGAAGCCTCAAAGGCTCCCACTCTCATCCAAGCTTCTAAACATCCACTTAATTGCACGCACATTAAGGGCCTTCGCTCTATTTGAATGAAAGAAGACTAAAATTGCCATCTCTCAAAATATCTGGCAGAGTAGTAAGTACTCTGATGTAAGCATTAATACATGGAGAGCATTCTACCTTTGTAATATCAAACATTTTTTATAGGTCTCTGACTGGACAAGTTGTAGCATTCCTGAATGTAAGAAAAAAATAGGAAAAAAAATAAATTTGTGTCTTCAGCAGTGATTGAACTGGTGTGTATCCATTACTTGAGGTGTGGAATTCATCAGCAACAGCACATGCCTGCTACTTCATGAGATCGATTGCCAAGTTTAACATTCTCAAAGTCATCCGAGTGGTTAATCTGACACAACCAGATTCCCACACTACAGAGAACTTGGTCAGGTAGCCTCTCTCTATAACATTTTTACTCAATTTTTCAACGTAAAGTTTGATAAGGCTTGACTTATTAATGGGGCTACAGAAAAAGCATCTCTGCTAGTACATCTCATGACCAGTAGGAAGTATATTCTTGAAATTAATGCTGTGTTGGATTCTGTCTCTCCTGTCTTTTAGCACCTTTACTAGTACCCCCCATGAAAGACAAAGATGGCATAACTGTCTCTTGCCCACTATAATAATACTTTCTGCAAGCTCTGCAAATTAGCACCACTCATTCTTTGGAACAAACTTATTCCATCAACAGGGAAGAACAAACAGCCTGGAGAGGTTTTCATCAGCACTTAAGATATGTTTCACTTGTATACTTAAAACTCCTTTGTTTGCTTCTGTAATGATTCCACTTTGACACTGTGACTAGGTGTCTCCAGAACTACATGAGTTAACTTTAATGTGGTCCATTATATCATATCTCTGAGTATCCCATGGAGGCATTTAGTTCTTAAGGGATCATGCAGTATCTACCGGCAGCTCTGATGAGACTAAATCTCCTGTCTGAGTTCAACTGCCTGTATTCACTCCTTGTATTTGCCACCTCATCTCCTGATGCCCTTTCAAAGCGGTTGTGATTTAATTAGAAGGGAGAATTCCTTACCTTTCTAAATGAGTGAGGACAACCTTAGTTTCATATAGTATTGTAGCACACAGCAAGCACAGCACAACTATGGTACAGAACGTGAAAGCTGCATTCACAGCTAGTTGCATTAATCCCAGCATAAAGTCCTCAAAATCAATGAAAAATCACCAAACCTGATAGGCTTCCCTTACAACCAATTCAAGGTAATTCAAATTCAAACAGACACATAATTTGAAAAAAAAAAAAAATAATTCTAAAGCAGGTATAAAAATCATTTGGCAGATATACTGAGCACTACTCAGTACTTCTTTCAGTACCTCCTTCAGGTTGATGGTGCACACAAGACATGCACAAAAATCATGCGTGTCAATGAAAAAAGAGCAGTAATAGCAGATAAATGAATAAATTTAGTATCCAGCTTACAGCATGGCTTTTACCACTTTCACAAAAACACCAGTGTCCCAGAATGGCCTATGTTAGGAACCATCCGAACGTCATCTGTTTGAGCGGTGACTGTGCTTTCAACTCAGTCTTCAACATTTTCTAAAAAGTTGTTTTATCTACGATTTATTTGAACTGTAAATGCCTGCAAGAGTCTGACTCCTACGTTATCATTACTGTTTTTTCTGTATCAAAGGACAGCATAAAGTTTGCATTAATTTTACATTTTTGTTTTCTAATACATAGAACATGTATTGTTTCATAACTGGCAATGTTGCTGCAACATGGCAGCAGTTCACTTATTCCAAGCCATGCCTCCTCCTATAATAGAGTTTATGTGATCCATTTAATAAGCTACTAATTTTAATTACAAGATGTGGGGCTATTTCCCACTGACAGATCCTCATTTCCTTTCCAGAACATTGCCTTTTCATTTCTCAATCACTTGTGTATCACTGTAACTAACAAGTATTCTGGGAATACAGCCCTGACTGGATGTTCTAGACCAAAGCAATCTGTTGATAGCAACAAATTTTTCTAATAAAACAGACTAGACTAAGTAGTCTGAAAAATCGTAAACATAGCAGAGAAGCACGGATTTAGGCCAGCATACAAGGTAGAGCTCAGACAGATGAAGAATACAATCATTTTAGTAGAAGAGTGCAAATATAACTCAAGAAATGCAAATGGACTGGACAACAGAACAATTCAATCCAGCCTGATTTTTCTGCTGGAGCCTTGGAACGGGGAAAGCTGCGTTTCCCTGTCACACAGATCACATACGAAAGGGCAAGAGTGTCAGGATGCGAGACTCCAGAGTGCAACATGCTGGCTGTCAAATCATGCTTCTGTGGATAAGCAGCAGCAGCACTGAAAAGGGTCTATTACTTAGTCAAGATTTATGAAAAAGGAAAAGAAAAAAAAGAAAAAAAAAAAGGATCCTACCCAAGCCTCTGTTCTGCCTCCTGATTTATTTTTTTTTCAGAGAATCAAAATTATCAGTGATAGAGTTCACTTTGCATTAAAGGATATCTAATGCCTCAAAACAGGTCCATGTTTTCACTTAAGTCTATCCAAAAAATCAATTCAATTCATGGAAGATAAATATTAAGCTATATTGTAGTTGTCTATCAAAGGAAACAATGAAATATCACACAGCATAGTATCAGATTGCAGTTAAATGATACAGGTAGAACTGTTGCATTCCATGCAACTTAGAATGAAAAATTAAATCTCTGGCAAGTCCCAGACATATGAAAAATAAATGGACCATTTGCTAAAGCAAAACTTTGATGTGTAAAATATACTTTTAAAATAATTTACTAAAAAATGAATAAAAAAATGTAGTTTCAATAGTAATAGTTTCAATTTAGTAATATAAATACCTAACACAGAGATGTAAACCTTCACTTATGAGAGCAGGTATGTGAGTAACTTATTTCACAAGGTCTTACACCAGCAATTTACAAAGGACAGTTACCCATTGCCTTTTTCAATTTCAGGGAAGTATCTGGGGGAAGCCTGCTATGTTCAAAGCACTCCACCTGAACCACGTGCCTAAAATGATCAGATCCAAGTATACAAAATTATACATTTATTTTATGATTGTCAGGATCTGGCCGTTTCAATGGCTTAAATTTTCTTTCCATAATAGCCAACCCATCCAGCAGTATCAGAGATAAAATCTGCCTTTAAATACAATCATTGAACACTAAACCTACCATTACTATAGATCAAAATATGAAATAAGTGTAATTAAATCTACATGCTCATACACTACACAAAAGAATGAATAATAGCATGCTTAATCTGAGAATACATTCCAAATTCTTCTCTCATATATACCAGAATTAAATGTGAAGTATTTTGTTACTTAAAACTGTGTTCAGCTTATCAATATTTTTTGATTAATTCCTAATATAAATGAGTTTGATACATACTAAAAACAAAGGCTTTGTGATTATAAATGGCTCTGATAAATCTGGGTGTGGTAAGTTTTTGCGCATTTCAGTTACCTTATGCTCTCAATTACAAAACAAATTCATGGATATTTAAAATACTTAAAAAGACGAAGAAGAGAACTAGTGTCAATAGTGTGAAACCACTCTGCCAAAGAAAAGTTGAAATCTATCTGAATATAAGATTATGCACTATAATTATTCATTACATTCAATTAAAAGTTTTAACTAATCACAACTCTGAAAAAAGATAAAACTATTTATTAAAAAACTACTGAGTATGATATGATTAATTGATTAACCTTTTAAAAAAGCTGCGGTAGTATTGTTCTCATATAATATAGATGGTAGGGAAAGACTTACACTTAAGAAAACTTCTTTATGCAACACACAATGAATACATGATCGCATATGGAAAAGGGACATTATTAGTCAAACTGATTTTAGAAGAAAAACAAATTTCATTTTTATTTCAAAGGTTTTAAACCCCCTTCTTGTATTTTCTGTCTTAAGAAAGGGCCAACTGTAAAAGCTTAAGCATGTAGGACGACCCCCTCGGTGAACTGATATGCCAGCTGAATGACAGTTGTCCTGGTTTGAGGGGGCAAAGGGCACGGCACATGCGCCTGAGCAGTGTCCCACCAGGCTCCTTCTTACCCGCCCGCCATATTATGCACTGCAGGACTCTGCACAACCAGCTGGAAAAACCTGCCCGTGATTTCACTCTTCCTCCCATCCTTTGCAATTGCAACATAATTTAATTTGATCTCTCAACTTCTTTAAATATTAATAAGCTTAAAAGCTGTAGCATTCTGATCAAAAATTAGCAGCTCCATCATTCCATATTATTGATGCATCTTGCATAAACTTCTTCTTAGGACTGCATATTAAAAACTTCTGGGTTTAAATGTCAAGGAATCACATCACTAGAAACATTAATGTGTACCTTTTCTTAAATGCATCTTTTTGAAAGACACATTTGTATACAAGGGTGTTTATAAATTCAAATTTAAAAGATTATTTTATGTCAAATTTACTTCTCTTGGAATGTTTTCTTTCTTTTAAACTCTATAACTGTGCCATGCATTTTTATCCCCTCTAAATTTTGTACTCTGAATTTTACTAATACCTCATCTTTAACAAAGAATATGTAGATAGTCTTGGGTTTGGGAGGTTTTCAGATTTCCTTGGTTTTGAGGTATTTACAAAAGACACTTCTTAATCTTTTTAGTACCAGAACAAAACATCTTTTGAATCAAGATAAAATCACTACATCATGAATGTTAATATCATTCTGTGAAAAATAATATCATATGAATAGAAAAGACCATCCCTTTAGGGAGAAATGTTGTGTTAAAGTGGATTATTCTTTTAGTAGTGTAATGGAAAGGCATTCCACCTAGTCCCAGAAGAAAAATCAAAATACGCATTTAAATGGAAATATTGTGAAATGGATAGGACAAAAAAAAATCCTCAGAACTGTAAAGAACTATGTATATACACGTGCACACACACATATACATGTACACACACAAAACCATATATATGAAATTTTATTTATACAATTTTTTCTATTTAATTCTAAACATATATATTTATGTATGTAATTTTAAATTTTAAAAGCTCAGTTTGTAGCTGTAGGCTTATTTCGCAAATTTCAAGATGCAGTCACATTCACATATACTGGATTGGGCAACAATATCAAATGATATATACAACTCGGCTCTATGCAAAAAAGTTGGGAGTATTCTTTTTTAATTTTCTGCACATTTTGTGCCAGACCATATTCTAAACAGCTTTTACAAAGTGATAATGTTTCACTGACAGTGTTTTGTGTACTTCACATATAATTAAATCTCAGACAAACCTTGAGAAAAAGAAAGCAGAAAGCTAAGCAATACAGCATGTTGCTCTTTTTGACCCACAAACGATTATCAGTTATTTTAGAAGTTATGACAGTTTTCTCAAGTCCTTAAGGAGTCTGACACCATTGGTATAGCTTTTAACACTGCATTTATGTTTATATTACAATACAATAAAACAGCAGGAATAGCATTCAAATTACTTGGGTATTGGCTGCTTTTTTGAAAATAACAGTATTACCATAAAATAAAAAAAAATAGACTTCTTTGAATGTGCCAAGTAATCACTACTATCCATGCTGCACATGAATTATGGGATGAATTTCAGAAGACGTCATCAATTGTAATGACTACTAGATCTGTGTCTCTAATGGAAGACTGTGTTAACTAATCAAACAATAACCAGTGGTATGTCAATACTTGAAAAGTCATTGTGAAATCACTGCTATGCTAATTATTTATTGTTACAATAGAGATGACTTAATCATTAGAGCCAATATTTACTGTTCTTTGTCAGGTATGACTAAAAAGCAGAATGTAAACAACACAACCACTCTCTTTCCCTGCAGAGTGCTACCATAAAGCACAGTACCAATGGCATAGTAGTTAATTTATCTGACTATATTAGTAATTTTATCATTATTCTTTCCTAATATGTGAATTCACAGCTGCATTTTCTTATTCTCTGCCTTCATTTGCTGTTCAGTTAATCAACCTGGATTTCACATCACTGAGATCTTTAAAAGCTACATAGGAAAAGAGAGTTCATTTTTAAAACAGCCTTGGTATTTTGTAATACTTAATTCTAGAAATGCAAGGCTAAATTATGTTAATCCTCTAAGGCAAATCTGAAAGCAGCTACACTCAAACACGGACGAACTTATTCACCATTTTCTAACTGAAAACCTCTGTATTTTCAATGGCAGAAGACGAGAAGCTTAGCAAGATTGGTAACAGGTGATAACAGTTTGGACAAGCACTGCAACACCCCCTCCCCAACCCCCACCCGAGGAACCCCACTTAACAAGATGCATTGTAAAGGCTTCAAAAAGAGAAATTTGATCTGATTTTGTATTCAGTATCATGGCCCATCACACTAGAAATTAAAGCTCAGCAGGTAAAACAGTAATAACAAAAATCCACTTTCCAGTGAAAGAGGATTCTCATCCATCGATTCTTCTAACTACTCTGCCTAAAGGATTTTTTGCAAGTGTCCTACCAGAAAGATTAAATAGGTGCTTAGGAAAATTCTTCGAAGACAGCAGATACTGTAATTATCCCCAACGCATAAGGACACAAACCCCAAAAGACAATTATTAAGTATAAAACTAGACGGAGTTAAACATGGTGGTTAATATTTTAACTATACACACTTTGGAAAAAAAAATAAAAATAGATATTAATCCAGTATAAAAGAGTTCAGAAAAATGAGTCAAATTAAAAGTGATGGCCCTACTGCTTTTAAATTATGTTCAATTCTAAGTTTAACCAGAAAATCTATTTCAAAGCAAATGCTCCAACTCCTTATGACTTGCCTTGCATGAAAAGTACATGCCTGGAACAACAGCTAAGAAATACTTTTCAACTTCTCCTGAGACTTGGAAACTTGGTCTGAATTCTACTTTAAGGGAAACCTATATAAATTGCAATGTAGGCAACCTCTAACTGATATGACTGAATGTGGTTTGGTTTTCTTTCCTTTTTTAATCTGTTTGATGCAGCATTCCCTCCTCTTGCATAGAAATGAAATAAAAAGGTACTTCAAGAATGTATAGGCATGAGATGTCCCTGGTTTTTTTTCTTAGTTTGACCTGCATTTTCAATACCTTTCAATGGTGTATCATTTTGTTTCTAATAAATATAATTTACAATACTGAAGAAATAATACACTTGAAAAGTTCTTGCGATTAAGGAAAAAGTGCTTACTCAACAAAAGCACTCAGCAGAACTCCTACTTTCTTTTCTGCTTTTGTTACAAATATTTTTAGATATTCCAGGTCAGAAAGGGACCATTCTGCAGTTTAATCAACTGGAATGATAGAGGCCACAAAACATCATTTGGCAATTTCTGCATTGAGTTCAATAGCTAAAGATCAGGCTGTAAGGCAGTTGCATACACTAGATTCCATTTCTTCTATATCATTCTGCTTTATGTGTTAGCTGAGAGCTTAATGGCTTTATCTGTCCATTAAAATACAGTATTTTTAAGGTATCAAATTCCCATCATAAAGACTTAGTACTCTGAGCAGTTTTACTAAAGAAATCATCAGGAATAGGCAATGTCCTCTATCAAATTCAGGCAGATTCACAGAAACTATAGATAACCCCGAAGAAACCAAAAAAGCCTCTAAAAAGGAGTGGGTTTTTTTAAGAGCACGCCTGTTAATCAGACATTTGGAAAAGATTTCCCTTCGTCCTCTGTCTTTGCTATCTGGCTTTACCCAACAAAAGCCGACTCCCCTACAGACTAACCAGGCAATTAAAGGCTCCCCAGGACTCCTGGTACAAAAGCATCCTGAGCTCTACTTCTACGGATGGTGGCAAGCCCGGCCAGGGATTAACATCCCCAGCCTCTCTGGGAACCACTGGCACTGCTCCTCCTGTGAGAGGAGGGAACAGAGTACTTTGTCTGTCTCTTCCAGCAGTCTTCATGCGCACAGGAAGGAATCCCCCCTTCCTTTTGATTAACAGAGGGCAGCTTCTTAGCTTAGCGCACAGTTTATGCCTGATCCACTGCCTTTGCAGTCTAATAATGAATGTATACTCTGCTATAACTGACATTATGCAATCAGAGATGTCATCAGGTTATATAATGGTAATGCAATCTGTTATTAGCAAGAAACTGGAAAAAGAGTTGTGATATAAACACTTAAGAATAAATGCAAGAAGAATTTTAAAATGTGCAATTCATCACTGCACTTCTGTCGCCCACCTCCAGCAGGCTACCGCAACTATTTACAATCAACATTACCTTAAAACACTTCCTTAAAATACAGGATGCAAAGATGAGAAAATATAGTAACTTCATTTATAAGCAATCTTGGTTTGTTTCATATTAAGGGCAAGAACACAAAGCTAATAGGCAGAAGAAGGCAAAGTTATTATTATCATTATTACTTAGTAATAGTAATATAGTAGCACTTCAAGGCTAAAATCTGCCTGGGATTTTCCAACAGAATAGTTTTTCATTAGAAATGACAGTCCATTAAAGCTGAAGTTTCCAGTTAACACAAGAGTTTTCTTCCCAGGTTCCTGTCAGTTTACCTAACAGGCCACACTAGAGTTTGGGTTTGTATGGTTGACAGTCCTGAATACAGTTTCCCCTGGTGAACTGTGAACTGAGGAACAGACTTTCCCTATCCGTTTGGCCCCAACCTGACAACATGGTTCTGCCCTGTCCAGCCTGCAGACGGGATCCTGTAAAAACAGAAAAAACAGCTTTGGGTGTTTTCTGCAGAAGAACCAGTTGTTCAAGTTCAGGAAGACAGAAAAAAAATCAAATTTTCTGCTGTTGTTTGGCTCATAGGAAATTTCACTATCTAAATTTCCTCCAGATTCTCACCAAAAACCTCTGGAAATCTTTTTCCTACAGAATGGAGATTCCGCATTTCAGTCAGTTGACTGCAAATCAACTTCACAACAAGGCCCTAGTATGATACTTTCTACAAAAATGATTGGCCAAAATGTGAAAACATCATTAACGTTTTACATTGAAAATTGACATTTGAGACCAGCTATTCTTGCACAAGTATTCTAGGCAAATCTGATTCAATTTTCCCATTTTAAACAGGCTTGATGCTTCTGAAATGAAATACAATATTCCTTATACCAGGAACAAGACAAGTATGAACCAGGTCCTAAAACATCAGATTCATTTAAAGTCTAACTTGTCCTAAATCCAGGTAAAGCTGCAAGTGGAAGGCCTTCAGGAAATGCCAATATATGCAAGCAACACTGCCCCGACCTGGGCTGACAAGACCACACTTTAGGGGATAATTAGAAGTTTATTACTCTAAGGCAGAAGGAATCTGGGTAGTAGAAAGGGCAGGCAGCTTGAGGATCTGCCTTGAGAAAGAAACATAAAAGAAGGATTTTTAGAAGGAGATTGGAAGAAACAGAAAGGAAAGGCAGATGATAATGTGCCAAAGAAATGGCAACAGATTTTCAGTCTTGTGAAGTCTGGACATCTCATACTGTCAACAGGGCTGTAGCCTCAGGTTGCTCTCAGAGTGGTAGCCATTATGCCCCCTTAAGACCTGAAAGTGAATGGGTGTCTGAATATGGGGGAGAGGAAAATTAATTTATTATTTCTTCCAGTTGGGTGAAAGTGAGGCTTTTCTTCCTCAAGGAAGACATATCCTTAGTCACCGTGAGAGTGCCAGAAAGGGTCCATGAACACGAAAGCAAGGTGAACAAGAGAGACAGGTTAGCCAGGTCTGAGAGAGTAAGAAAAAAATACATCTTGCTGAGGTGATACCAAAATTAAATGTAGGCGAATGAGTAACAATGGAGACAGAAAGTAATGAGAGGAATTTCAGAGTAAAAATAGGGACAAGTATGCAGAAAAATATCAGGAAAAGGTGTAGGCCAGAAAAGATTGCAATGAAAAATCAGGAACCCTGCCAGAGAGACAACTGTCAACTAAATTGATCCTGAACCTCTTCCAAAGACAAAGAAGAATGGGTGATGTAGGGTCAAGTCATTGAGCAAGAAGGGAGGAAAGATTAAAGTATACCTTTTACCCCACTTCTTCCAAATTCCAACATCCTCCAAAATACGCTTTTTTTTGTTTAATCTCCAACATTTCTCTTAGTTCTTACATTCCTATCCCAGCCATGAGTAAAGATTAAAAAAAAAAAAAAGGCAAGAAAATGCAACAAATTAAAAAAGTTATACATTTGATCAATGTTCCTCTGGTCAGCTCTTTTCTCCCTTTTTTTAAGTGAGATTTAAAAAAAAAAGGCAAAACATTAGTTTAGATTTACAGTACAATCCAAACAATATTTTGTTGAAGGGTATTATTACTGTATGTGCTGTTCTAATACGCAATTGTTAGCAAGAAACATAAAATCACTTATGTAGAGCATCAAAGATCCCTTTGGTACCTTCTCTGCTTAAAGCCAACAGCATTTTCTTTACCATCCAGATTCCACATCTTTAAAAATATGTATCAAAGCTAGATGAACTTTAAGTTTTCTGGTATTGCTAGTAGGTAACTGCATCACAGAGAAGAGAATGCATGTCGTCCTTTATCATCCCTCCTCACTCCTCTACTGCAGGCAGATTGTTATAGCATTCTCTGAGATTAAGAACAAACTGACTATTTAAATTTAGAGGATAATGTTACTTGAATCAGAATTTCCCAAATTGTTTGTTGCCTAAACTAAAAAAGCATCTCCAGAATGCTTTATTGTTGAAAGATACATGCATTAATGTCATACTGCGGGTTCTGTCATATGCCTCTTCTCTAATGAAGGTGCTACAATTATTTACTATGGGTTTTTTTTTGGTTTTGGGGGCTTTTTTTATGCAGAAAATGAAGTTTCAGAGGACTGATACATCTAAAATTGCAAATATGTACTTATCATGACCCGTGCCCTTGGCATAAGTGACTCTGGACTGTAGTAACAAGATAAGAGGAAAAGGAAAACAGCTTTTTATTAAGAGCAGAAGTATTTTGTTCACCAAAGAATCTACCAGCCAAGGAACAGTCTCTGAGTCTAGTCCAACACAAACTGTGTGACACAAAAAGACAGTTTAAAAAAAAAAAGGCAGCCTGATAGGGACAAGGACATTAGATGTGTTTACAGATGGTGGAAGTTCAGGGCCAGTCACATTCATTAAGGTTTCAGTCCATTTCCAGTTCTCAGAGCAGACATTTGCACAATCGGCTGCCCACTATTGAGCTTTCTTACTCATTAAAAAGAAGAAAATATGGGTGGCTTTCCCACAAATACTTTTGTCTCATTTAACAGAAGAAATATTTGTACCAGGCTTTCAACCTGAATTGCTACTGTTTTACTGAGAGACATCAGTTTTTAAACTGAGAAGTTTTCATGGTCTCAACATTTTAAACCAGTCTCTCCTGTTCACACTGCCTGTTATATTATCATACAGTTCCACTGTGATTGTATGCTTGGGAGGAAGAGGTCAAGGGTCCCAAACCCATTTTCATCTGAAGTACTAAAATAACATGAGACCTGCAAGTGTGTTCTCAGTCAAGAGTTGTTAATAAGATACAATTAACAAATTAGGATTAATGTACCTCATATGTTTTAAATGTACATACCAGCAATAATGCAACATCCTGTCAAACATACCAACTACTGAAACATACCAACAAGAGACCAAAGAGAAAGATGAGGTCTACGCTTTGCTGAAATAGCAAGTTAAGCATTAGAAATTACCCTTGCCTAATAAAGACACAATTGCATAATTAAGAAAGTGAAAACTTCTATTCTAAGTAAGTATGGTCAGAACATCTTCACAAGAAAGAAACAACAAAAGGCTTGGGGAGAGTCTTGATGGATTCTGTGTGGTTGCAGTTCAGAAGGGAGACTGTAAATGATAGTACTTTCCATCCAAAAGCAATCAAGACAACTTAAAACCTAGTGATCAACTTTGAGAAAAAATTCTATATAGGAAGATCTCAGTTCTTCAATCGAAGTTTATAAATATGCTTCTCAAAATAATGCAACCAAAGGTATAATGTACGTATAAAAACTGAAAACCTGACTGCCACCTTATCAGAAAACTGCAAGTTAGCTGAATGAGAGAATGAGAAGCGGGGTGAGAAAAAAACTTTCCTATGCAATCTTAGCACAAATCACTTAAACGTCGTTGACTCCTCATTTCTTCACTTAAGGTATTTCACAAATAGGTTGTAATTGTGCTGTCCTCTTAGTATATCACAAATACATGCTCAGAGACTGCTAACTGGAGCAGGGAAAAAACTCTGACAGACTTCAGAAAGGAAACTTCCCAGGAACTAGGAGTTGAACATCACTTGCTACAAACAAGCACGCCAGACCACTGATCGAAAACAAGCCTGAAAGCAAAGACTCTCCTGCTTTTGAATTTCTTATTAAGGATTTTTTTTTTTTTAATCATGATATATTGCTTTGATTAAAATACAGAAAGTGTAATACCTGGACAACTTATGTTTTTGCAAATTTGACTTCATGTTTAAGTTTGAAGTCAGTTAACTACTGATATAGAAAAGGGAAATAATAGAACAGGCTACTCCAACAGTCTGCTAACTTATAGTACATGACACTATCTACAGCACTGCCTAATGTACACTTTAAACAATGGAGAAAGCTATGCACGTCTTTGAAAATACTTAACTATATTATTTTTTTTTATTCTACCGCAACAATGGCCAAGGAAAGAGCAGTTCCTATTCTATAATGCACTACAGCGATATTATATAACGTGGCAAACCCTCTCTTTAGCTTATATTTCTCGAGGATATTCTGGCAGCCAGAAGTCTGACAGCCTGGGAAAATAATTACTGAGAACGTGAATATTCCGAAGCTGGAATGACACTGATAAAAATGTATCGGGAGCAGCTGATAATAACGCACCACTAAGAATACCTGCCAACTGATGGAGCAGCAACTACAAGGTAAAAGAACAAACGAATCGACCGAACAAAAATTCCCAATGAAACCCCCAATCATCTCATGAATACAAAAATCTAGCCCATGAAACCTCTTTCCTACCTATGAAATAGCAGCAGACTGCCAACTAGACGTGGTAGTCTCTCATTTCATATTGCAGAAGTTTCTACTGCAGAGGAGACTCTAGTTTTGCAGCTGTCTCATATGTCTGGTCCAAAGTGTGCATGTGGGTGCACATCTGTTTTAGATCTTTTTATCTTCACTTCAAAAATACTGGAAAAAATTAATTTTGCAGAATAAAGAATTAAAAAATTAGGAAACATCACGAACCCATGCAAACCCATGCAATATTTTTGTTTTGCTTCCTTCCAGTGGGTTTTGAGATATGATCTTTAATATAATGTGATTACAATCTGCTTTTCCAGCTTATTTGAAGGAGAAGCATGAAACAGTACAAAGGAGAGTAAAAAGGAAGTACAAAGGAGAGCATAAAACTATGCATTTGTCATTTTCATTCTCAACTGCCTGAATTTGCAACTAATACAATAAATCTAATACATATTCACATAAATTTCTAGAGCAATCACCTTTCAAAAGGTGTCAACAGTCACCACATCACATGGAATTGGATGCTCTGGAAAGACAGCATGGGTCACCAAGCTCTCAAAACAATTTAAACAGGCATGAGGAGAAGTAGAAATTTTTCCTTTTTTCTTCAACTGATGATTTCAAACAAGCGTTTTCCTCTGTGCAGTTACACACCACAGCACCACTACAATTCAAATAAATTTTTTCAATTGTTTATTATATAAATGATTTATCACTTTTTCTTAAGGAGTGAAACTATGTATTTGCAGCTCAGAAGATAAGCATTCAGGAAAAGCCACCAAGTATTGAAAACTGGAAAATTAGACATCATGCAACTTAACTGATGAAGTCATGCTGCTCCACAAAAGTTGGTTAATGCAATAGCATCTTTCCATTTTGAGGAACAGGGTACTTGATACCAAAATATTAAAACCATCTCATAACTAATAGAACAGATTTAGTATTAAAAAGAAGATCTAAGTCTCAGGGTAAATCTTCCTTTGAAAGCATTTATTGATCTTTCCTTCACAGCACCGTTCACCATTTCTGTAAAGCAATACTTTTGAGAATGGTGATGTAAGCAATGAATAAGTCACAATGACAAGTGGGTAATAAATAATGACTGACAGACTTTCCCTAAGAACACAGGGCTGGTCTCCAAAGGATAACGATAATCCTAAAGGTGGCAAAAAAGGTTATTGTAGCACAAAAACATCAAAATTACTGGAAATCTGCAGAGTTCTAAAGAAAGTTAAGGAATGTGAAAGAAAAAAGAATTACTAGATTTGATAAAACAAACTGTAGCAGAATGAAACATGACTACATGAACAGGAAAGACTAATAAATTAATCCCAGCAATTATAAACCAACAGTTATCCAGCTCTGTAAAATCATAAACATTACAAGCTAAACTCAAGTTCTACAAAGTATTATATATCTATACACATTTATCCATTCTTTGTGCTGGTACATTGGCTAGGGAACACAGCAGCTGAAGAAACCCAGGTAGTTCAATGCACTTACTTGGATGACATAATCTGTAATAAACTGCCTTCCTGAAATACAATGGTATCACTGTTTTGGATACCAAAGGCCAAAAACCATAAAATACAGTATGCAGTACAACTTACCAAGTCACTGTGTAAGTAGAACAGCAGAAGAAAATAAAAAAAATGGGGTTGGGGATAACACAGAAGGCAGCAAAACAAGATACCTAAAGAATGTAGAACAAACAGGTCCACTCTTCAAAGGAAGAGTGTTCATTTGTTTTTAGTCCCTAACTCCTCAGTATCTACTGACACTTCACAGTCATTTTGAGAATATTATTTATACTTCCTGTAGTTATAAAAAGAGACAGGCCATCAAGTAACCAAGTAAAACCTAAATTATTTTTTTCTTTAAAAATGTTATGCCATCAAAGATTCTCATGTGATCAAGTTCCATTGAGAGAAAGAATCTCTTAAAAGTAGAAAAAAAGTCTTTAAAATAATACCCTAAAAAAAGGACATCTTGTAACTTAAATTTAACAATAAAGACCACACTGGGGTCGTAAACAAAGATTCTTATAAATGTCTCCAGTGAGAAAAGTCAGTATTTCTTTTGTTATGTCAAACAATGTTCCATTTTAGACTGCAATATTTGTTTTTCTTCTTATAACTAGTGTTATAGCACAGGCAACTGTTAACCAAGTAAACTGGAATAGATATTTATTATTTTCTATACAAAAGATATTCTCAACATTCAGACTCCACATCTTTTGTATTTCAGCGTCAAAGAAATACTGGAAATTAAAATTAAGATGACTCTCAGAAATACCCTTAACTACTCTACATCAGCTCAGATTTTATGAAAGGACATTTGAAAATTATTTAGTCATCATTCGTAAGCAATTTATTTGAAAACAAGTATTTTCAACTACAGATTTACCTTGAACATATATTCTCCTTCACTGAATATTTCAGACAGGGATCACATAATCCAACTAGATGAAAAGAAGTGTGGTATTTTGGGGGGAGGTAATGATGGGGTATTTTGGGGGGAGGATGGGGTAAAATCATCTTTGACATTTTCACTAACAAGAGAAAAGTATGTGGACTAAACAGGAAATTTTCCTATAAGCATCTGCAGTAGCTGCTCTGTCACTTGTTTGCCCAGGCTTGGTAAATTATGCCAGCTCTCAATGGACAGAAAAACTGTAATTCGTCATCTCCAATAATCTAATCTAATCTAATCTACATTTATCACTATTTTAATTATGTTGAGTCTTAATCTGCTATTTTCATTGCAAGAAAATACACCTTATTCATTTTCCAAACAGACAGCGTCTTGTCTGTCTCAAAGGTTGCAGTTTAAACTTAAATCCTTCTCACGTTGCCAACCAGATCACACTTATATCAAATCCCTGTATTTGTTTTCTTCATTAAAATATTATTTTAATTAATAATTCATTTTCTAAGCAGAATTCCCACCGATCTGAATGACAGATTTCACTAAAGAGAGTGAACAGTGATGAAGTTTCATTGAAAAGATTAAAATAATATCTAAAGTAGCTATTTACTTTAAAGAAAAAAGAGGTGATATAAATTTCTACTAAAACTCAATTTCTACCCTTTCTTCATGAAGTAAACTTTCAAGATCACTTTAAAAATTATAACAATCCATGGTTTGGCCATATTGTAGATAAAAACCCCAAACTTATTTTACCATAAAAAAACCCCACACATGCATGAAGAAGCTCATTAACAAAAATGAAACACCCTCCCCAGTATTTAAGATTAATAATAATTATGCAACCAGTGCAAGCTTGATTCAGAGTTCCAGTTAAATTTAGAGTGAAATAAAGTCATTTTAACCAAATTTAACATTACTTGTTTGCCAGTAGAATGGCTTTTAGAAACGCTTTACTCAAAAAACATGGGTCACCTTTTTAACTTATGTAATCATTTTATGTTAATGTGTAGTAAATATGGAGTATTTTCTGGATTAGCCCATGCACAGTATGCCACAATAGTTGCTTCCTCCAGGAACATTTCAGTATATAAAATCTCATGGTAAAAAGTAAAGACATCATACGACTAGAGGCTAGATATTACCCATAAATGAGCCAGTCAAAAATCAAAGCTTCTACACACTCCACTCCTGAAGCACCTCACCTCTTAATTTAATTTTAAATTAGTCTTCATCATCATTTATTACCAGATCTCAAATACTGCAAGAAGTGGTTTGCAATGTACTATTTACTCCACTAAAATTCTTATCGCCTGTTACACAGAAGAAACGGTCTTCAGAAGTAGAAAGCTGGTGCGTTTATCTACCTGCTGTTCCAAACGAACTCAGGCATGTGGGCAGTCATGTGTTTTACACAAATCATTAGAGATACAGGAATGTTTTGAATAGCCATCAATGGTACATCATTAACTATAATTTACTGCAATGACTTATGATTTTCATTTCATAGAAGTGCATTAAGAGTGTGTTCTACACATACATTAACACTCCCCATCATAAAATAACGCCATTTAACTTTTCACAGAGTGACTTTTATGATGCTGTTACAGAAGAAACTAATTGTAGCTAAAGCATTTATTTTTTAAAAGGTCATGCTTTTTTATTGTAGTTTATAATACTTAAATGGCAGCGTATGAGTGTGAATGTGCATGTATGTGAATGTGGGGAACATGTGTGTGCAATACTGAATCCATTCTGAAAAGTTCTGCAGAAAATGCTAAATAAAAATAGTTACCTTCATATTAAGCTATAATGAGGTAAAAGAGAAATCTAAATTGTAAATGAGTTTTGGAGACAAATCAATGCTAATGAACAACAATTACTTCAGTCACTGTGTGAATTAAAACACCACCATTAAAAAAGCTTAGGTGTTCTGCTGGTGAGCACGCCTTTAGTCCCTGGCAGATCATGCAAGACCTAGTTTAGCAGAAGCAGCAAGCAAAAAGAAAGTAAGTTCAAAATTATTCTGTTTTGAAGCTCCACTTCAAACAAAAACTTCAGGAAAGCCTGCACAACTCAGAAAATCCCATCCAGTTTTAATGACTGCCCTGAATGCCTGATAAAATTTCAGATTTTCACTAGATAATGACAAGAGAGCTTATAAAACTAAAAGATGACTCAGAACAGTTTCTTTTGTTCCCTTTCTTGCATGTAAAACAGTCAGTGAAAAATCAAAACGTTTCCTTAAGAAAGAAAGGGCTTTTCTTTGAGCTAAAAATAAGTCTAAACATCCTGTTCTTTACCTGCATGCTCAAAACCAGCTGTAGGTAGTAACCATGTAGGGAGAAACTACAGAGGGCACTGTTGTATCAGTTTTCAAGAATTACAATGGTGATAGGACCCAAGAACAGAGGACTGTCAGGAAAATAAATAACTAACTAAAGAAAGAATCCGGAGTTAGGAGAGCATGCAAATGCACTAAACCTAAAACAATAACAAGGCAAAGAGACTGAAGCTGTATTTCTGAAGGAAAATGGACTGAAAAAAAAGTTCACATAACAGACTGTCAGGCTGATAGCAATACTGCACTGCACACATTTGGCATTTTCCTTTGTAGTACTTTGCATGGAAAAGGTAACTAATCATAGCGCCGCCTTATCCTTTGCAAACAGCAACCTATTACTGGAAACCCACTCATAATCAATATGAAAATGAGTGATGACTGTTATGCAATTCTTCCACAGGCAGAATTTATCAACAGAAAGAATATCTCCACACTGAACACTCCTTTTACAGTGTAAAAGGCCAGTTCCATTTTATTCCTTTTCGTAATGACAGTTACAAATCAATCACTTCTATTTTGAAAATGGTAATGTTGGTGCAATGTAAACCAAATGAGACCCCAGCCTTTCCAGAAGAATTACCTTTAAATATACTGATCAGAAACTGTAAGTGTCCAGCTGAAAATAATGTAACAATGCAATTGCTGCACATGACATTCATATGAAAGGGGTGTGTGTGTTAAATAAGTCAGCTTAAATAACTTAGTAATTTTATAAGAAAGCAAAATGATTTTTACAGAAAGAATTAGCCTCAGAGATAAAAATATTAATGAAGACAATTTTGAGAAATGTTTTACTATTAATTTATATGAAAGCTCGCCTGTCCTTGATTGTATTTTATTAGAACTCACCCCAATTACATTTCATTAAACACTAATAAATCTTAAAACATATATTACTGCTGCCTAATGAGCAGTGTAAATAATATAAAGCAGCCAGTTACCTCAGCACAGAATCAGATAATTTAGTTTTTATATTTTTCATTTTTATCCTTAAAAAGCATGACGAAGATGCAAAGTAAGAAACCGAAGCACTGAAATAAGACCTGGATAGTACCATTCATTTAAATGAAACTGTAAAGAAAGGTGTTGCTCTTTTTCAACAACATGGGGGCAAAACCCACAAGCAGCATGTTTTACAGCGCTACAGCAAAAAACACAGGACTTTCATGAACATTGACTCAAATTCACATTCAAAGAGGAAAGGCTACATGGAAGGTATTTTCAAATTAAGTTAGGCAATACCTTCATAATAAACCAAAGAATAAATGTTAACAGAGAAGATGCTCAAGCAAACAAAACATGTAGCAGAAAATTGTCTACAGCTATGTGAATGAATGAGCAAACCAAACAAAATCAAAACCACAGATGGTGCCTGTGGATACTCACTCACATCCACGTGCATAAGAACTGTGATGGTAACTGTGGAGGAATTGTGTCTCTAAGCATGCAAAGACAAAGATACTACGTGAAAAGAAACTGCCACAGAAAATGAAAATCCAATATTTATTTTTTTTTAAATTGCAAAACCAGACAACACAAATATATTTACCAAGCAAGACCCCAGTTCCTCCACAGACACTGAGACCTGGAATTCCTTCTAAGTGGTTTAAGTAACTATTTCAAGCAAGTTCTTAATAAAGATAAACAAAACCAAAAACTAATGTGCATGTCAGAAATGGATTTCATCCAGGTTTCGCCTCTTTGGCTTCCAAACAGGCCAGTATATATTCTGTCTTTAGCCTAGTTCTATCTCTAAATCAGAATTATTTTAAAATTGCTGAACATACTACCAGTCTAGTAATGTTTAGCTCTTGTTTTTTATTAGCATTGTTTCTGGCGGTCTAGTTTTGCTAAAATAAAGTTTCATCTTATTTTATTTTTTCCAAGTATTACTCCTTTTGAAGTGTACACGATTGCAGGAAGGCAGGCTGCATGCATGCAAACAAAACTAACAGTTTGTTAGGTAGACAATATTAATAAAAGAAATGCATATTAACCTATTAAATATACACTATGACACTAAGCTAAAACAGGTGAGGTTCTCAAGTTAAGATACGTGTTTGCTTTGTGTAAAAGTTAACTACATTAACTCAGAAATGTTGTAGTTCATCCCTACAGACGTGCAATTGGATCCAAATAGGGCTGTTAACTGAGGCTGTTGAGTCTATGCATGTCACTTAAATAAAATTCAAGTCATGAAAAAGGTTTTGATAACATTTACAAAATTGATTTAAACATCTTAATGTATTTTTCCATTTAACTACAATACTGAATGCCAAAATGTTAATAGATAACCCTCTAAATATTCAAGATACTTAACAAGATATTTGAGGTTCCTTTCTCCCCTGCAATACAGCACATTAAAACCAATTTTCCATCGTCATTTATTCAAAGCTTGATTATGAGAAATAGCTGTGAGAAGAAATACAGCATTGTTGATTCATATACAAGCATTTCACTTAACTACATTGGATAATAGCAGTGCTCCTAAAGGAGTATAAAGGCAAAGTGATTAGAAGTCATTACTGTTAATTAGCATTCACTTTACATTGATAGGGATGAACCTTTTCTGTGCTGAACAAATGGAAAGCTTTTATCTGAAAGTCTGCCAAACCTGGTCAAGGTAGGCTCTGAAATAAAGTGTCAGTGTCCAGTAAGCTGAATTCAAAACAATAATAACAAAAAAGCAAAACAAAATCTAAGGATGTATCACCATCCAATTAGTGAGATTCAGTTTTTAAACAGGAAAAGGTTTGAAGGGAATGAGTAAAACTGGAAACTCATACTTCACATTCTGCAATCTCACTGATAAAAGGAGGAAATGTGTGTTTATCAAACTTGCTGCGAGTGCACGGTTCATTTGGCATCCTGTAAACAATGCCTGGCTGCCCATTTCCAAATGCATGTGAGAATCTTGCAACCCAGAACATCATATTCAGCAGGCAAGGTCACACTAGAGATGCCCTGGAAATGGGAAATTAGGAAAACCTGGCAATCAGAGGTTTAAAGCTGACCAGAACAAGCCCTCGGGCTTGCTTACCATCTTTCACCACCAGCCTGACTGTCTCTGCATATTCAATATCAACACAACAAGACTGAGAGTGAGTGAAAACAACTCCACACACCTAACAGGGAGAAATACAGTGACTTTTTTGTTTACATAAAGCTCAACGTTTCTCACGGTAAGGAACTACCTCAAAGATGTTGCTCAAGATCTCCTTCTGGAAAAAAAAAATTGACCCTTCCTGAGCAGTTCAGATGAGACACGGAGAATGACAGGCATCCTGTTGATTAAAAATTTCCTTGTTCCCATCTCATTTTAAAATTAAAACTAAACAAAAAAAAAACACAAAACAAAAAAACCCCAAACTAAACAAAACCTGTCTTGTGAATGGAACAAGATATATAATTATTTTTACACTGCTTAAAGCACTGCCAACTATGCAATTAGTTCTTACCCTCTTCCCTTTATTCACACTCTTATTCACCGCTGATGACAATGGTCATCCCCTAGCTGGAGGAAGCTACAGAGCTCCACTTCAGAATTAACTAAAAGAAAAAATAACAAGTCGATTAAAAAAAAAAATAAAAATCTTTGAACACCATGAGTGCAAAAGGACAATTAAAATTGTCACAGATAAAAATCTAGGCATTATAAAAGGTAGAGGAACTTAATCTATGTCACATGAAAAACTACAGCAAATATTTTGTCTTTTAAAAAAATAATCTTACTTTATGAAGAAGCACAGTTATTTATTTCTTGCCAGTGTAGGTAGCCACTTCATATAATTTCAAAAAGTTCACATTTAACTTTCACGTCTAAAGGCAAAAAGAGATGTGCTAAGAGATACGGTCTCCAAACGTTCATCTAATCAACGTGACTAGTAGAGGGCCCAAAAAATAAATTCCGTTGTTTTATTTACCACTGTTCCCCCTAACCGGACACTGAAGAGTTTTTAGTATGTTTCTTCAATACTGATGTTACAATTTCACTTGCTGTATAAATCCTATGTTTCAGTTGATTAATTATACATAACGTTAATCTATCAAAATAGCAAATATTCTTGATTTGCAATAATCTTAAAGTATAGGGGAAAAAATTGAGGAGTGATTAGTTTGGAAATTCAGCATAAAGACAAATTCCTCTTCCTATAATTTAATCTTTTTAAAAAGTGTTGAGAAATATATCTTTGAGGAATTAGTCTATACATCTACAAACAATCCAGACCGTAATAGGGAAAATACCAGATTTCTTCAACTGAAAATACGGGGAATTATGATTAGAACAGAACTGTTCTGCCCACTTCTAAACTCTCTGAATCCCATCAGTGAGAGGGGGAAGGTACCTACTGTGTTTGAACTTATAAACTGCAAAAATAGTTTGGTGAACAGCATGCTGAGATCCTCAGATTACAGATTCTTGAAGTCAGTCAGGATTCCATAACTAATAATATTTAGATCTTTAAGACTCCTAAGAAACTCTGCAAACCTTATTTGTATGAGTTAAGAGTATGCTATTAGTCTTTATCATGTAAATACCACCACTGAAGTCACAGGAACTACCAAGAGCTGATTAAAATGGACACCTAAAAGCCAAATGACTATTTCTAAATACTTTAATATTTCTTTTAAACGCACTTTATAACAGTGAAGACAGCGAAGTAATGCCTGCAGCAGAATAATACATTACACTTACTCATTTATTTTTCCTGATAAGAGCATCTAGATGTTTGGCTGTACAAAAGCCACAGAAAGTCAGTCATCAGACTGAATCCGAGAACTCTTTTTACCCATTGGCCACCAGCAGATAAATTCTGGAGAAGGGTGGAAGGACGACAGTTTCCTTAGCATGGAAGACTATCAACAATAATGAGGAACTGAAAGCTTTATCTTCTGTGAGGGAATTAATGCCTATCCAAAGTCCACCGAATAACCTTGTATTTCATCCATTCATCTCAAACCCTGAAGAGCTGTTTCCTGAAGAACCCCAAGTCTTTGGGAGTTTCACTGAATAATGATAGGACCTAAGTTACCTCTATTCCACCTGAACCTGCATAGCCAAAGCACTTTGTCCGAAACAAAATATCATCTTAAATAATATCTAAAATTACACAGCTACTGCAATTTTAACTCTCAGACAGGAATACTTTGTCTCCAGTAAACGCCAATCTGGGTCCATTTCAAAAATCATGAATCTGACCTTAAAAAATAACTATTAAATACAGAAGTCACTGTATTAATAAGCTCTGTGTTGCTGTAACTAAAAACCATATTAAGTTATTCTTAGTGACTGACTGAATTATAAGATCGCTGCTCCAGAATGTGACAATATTTCAGAAAACAAATTTTCTTTATTTCTTTATTACTGGTAAAACAAAACAATGCCACAACCAAAGGCTACTATCATTCAAATGTTTCATACATCCAATATATCCCACATCAATTCTTATTTTGCAGCTGATGATAAATGATATCATAATTAATAATCCTTCAGTCCTCAGATCCAGTATATTAATTTATTTCAAGTGTACTTCCAGGGTTTTTGTAAGCTTGCAGGTTTTGAACCCACAAAAAGAACTGACAGAAATAACATGTTAAAAATGAAAATGCACTGAAAAATCAACTTGCATGTTTTGTAATAAACACAGGGAAATATATTACAAAGAAACTATAAATAGAATCAATTTTTGAAATACTAATTTCAAAAAACTCAGATAATAAAAAATGTTACTGGAAAAGATAAAAAAAAAGCTAGAAGAAAAAATGTTTTCGTGAAGTTCAACATTCTACAAATTACTCCAGCAGTGGAAACTTATTAAATAAAAGGCAAAACGTATACAGAGCACAGGAAATAAGTCAAGAAATTTGGAAGAGGACAGAACTGTCTACTAAAACCCAGAACTGAAAGAAACTACCTTGCATTGTTTTTTATAGTCTGGAAGCTGCTACAACCACTGCACTAAACAAAAGTTTAGCCATAGTTCCATGAGATACAGAAAACAATCCAACATTCAACCCATCTAACACTACTTCTGTA
Organism: Ibidorhyncha struthersii; assembly: GCA_013398815.1. NCBI lineage: Eukaryota > Metazoa > Chordata > Aves > Charadriiformes > Charadriidae > Ibidorhyncha > Ibidorhyncha struthersii. The sequence continues at coordinate 147,262 of VZSZ01007904.1, read as the reverse complement.
TGTGCTTGCATAAAACATCAATGTATTATTTGGACAAGGTCACAATTACATTGAAAAGGGGAGAAAGCAGTTAAATATGCCTATATTGAGAAGTATGTTGTAGGAAAGTTTCCTAAAAACACCTCCATGCTCCGGTCTTTCCAACCACTAAAGGGAAAGAAACACAGTTTTCCCACACATTTCCTGGTTTCAAAGACAGCACCATGATAAAACCCTGAAGGATAATTCAGATAACTAAGAAACTCTAGTGTTTACATGCTTTGTTGGAAAAATCTCCAATACACAAAACGACAAACATGGACAAACAAGGGTATCAGTAATCCCTATTCAGTAACATGGAGAGTAGATTAAATTATTCCTTAGAGGTCAGAATTTACATGTCTCACAAAGTAAATGTTCTACTATCAGGTGAGGACTGCATAGTAAGATACTTTTAGACATCACAGAAATACCCTGATGCCCAATACATATTGAATACAGACTCTAAACCAGGGCATTAAGTAACTAAAAAATAAATATAAATTTCCTTCCTACCTATCTATCATCCGTGTTTGTGACAAAAAAAATTAGCAGGTTTACAGTCATCAGCAGTCAATATCACTTTCTGAATCCCATGTACTAGAACAGGACTGTTGTCCTCGGTTTTCCAGCACTGCAGGGGAATTTTTAATTTTATCTTGTTCTCATAACATTGTTTTTAAAAACATCAAATACTTTCAAATACATACTAGTTTTTCCAAATGCGTTTTGTTTTAATTTTTTACTAAAGTACTTGTAATACAATCGTTCTTTACAAACGGAAAGTGAGGCACACTATGTGATTTTGATCTAGACACACCTTTCCTGTATTCTTGGGCCCAAACCATTTGACAGAAAAAAAGAGCTACGTTAGTTTGACCAGTGTTTTGAAATTACGTCCACTCAAGGATGCGTCTTGACAAGGCTTCCGCAGAATTCCTCCCCTCCCTTCAACAGAATGCAAATTGAGCTCTCTGTTTAAAACTATCAACATCTGGAGAAAAAAAAAAAAAAAAGCCAACAACAAACTAAAGCAAAATCCTCAGTGATTAAGGCTTCCATAGTAAAGCTACAAAACTGCAGTTATAAAAAAAAAAGTGAAAAAATAAAAATAGAAAGCTTTCAAAGTTACTGTTAACACACAAAAGAAAAATTTTCACGTAAAATTTTCATGTATTTTTCCTAAGACTAAAAAACCAAAGACTTACAGCTGCTATAGTTTACATCCCCTTGATAATTTTGCAATTATTCATCAGAATATGCAAGACTTCTGAAACTTTTGCACCAGAATTTCATAGATAGGTTTGACTGTAAAGACATGGTTATCTGAAGTCTAACATAAAGGCAGTATATTGTTAATATTTATGTCTTTAAAATATCATATAGTGGAATTAATATTTCTCTACAGGAAAGAAATAGTTCTTTAGTTCCAGACAACTTGATAACATCTCTTTCAACTATAGTTATAATTATCATGTACAAACTTCCAAAGCAGAAGTTGTCAAGATTTAACATTAGCATTAATTTATGTCAGGCATCCATTTCTCCAAAGACAGCAAGAATCGAAAAGGAAGTATCATCTTAATTGCCACTAATCTGCCCATTTTTAATTAAATTGATCAGTAATTTATTATCTTACCCAGCAGCAGAAAGCTGTTAGCATGCAGCTTTAAGAAACAGCATATACTAGTCCTTCTAATTTCTAATACCATCATGGTTCAAAACCAATATAAAACTGCTGTACCGTATTTCTTTTAATTCATGTTCTGCATGATACGCACATTCCATTTAAAACCTCTGTGAAGCACTCCAGAGCTTAATCATAGAATCATAGAATCGTTTAGGTTGGAAAAGACTTTTAAAAGTTGGACTTTTTGAGTCCAACTGTAAACCCAACACTGCCAAGTCCACCACTAAACCATGTCCCCAAGCACCACATCTACATGTCTTTTAAATACCCCCAGGGATGGTGACTCAACCACTTCTCTGGGCAGCCTGTTCCAATGCTTGACAACCCTCTCAGTGAAGACTTTTTTCCTAATATCCAAACTAAACCTCACCAGCACAACTTGAGGCCACACAGCCTACATGCACTGTTCTGTTTCGTAGTCTCATACTCCAACACAGGTGTGTGATCTTGATTTTACTTTAGAGGAACATGATTTCCCTGCCAAAATGTTTAGAAGATGTAACATTCAACTCCAAGATGGTTCAGGAAGCACTCTGCACTCAATCCACATTCTTAGGTCTTACCTGCAAGTTACTTTTTTTTTTTAAAACCGAACAAAGAATAAGCCTGAAGCTTTTAGGTTCATGAATCTCAATTCTCATTTCAATGGAGGAAAGGGGACTAGAAAATGTTCAATACCTGAATTGAAGACTACAAATATCATTAGCTGAAGTTTCAGAAAATAGTCCACCAGTTTGATCAATAAAATTAAACGTGCATTTACCTTTTTTAAAACAGCAATTAATATGATTTTCTGAACATTGTACTGGTTTAGTACTGTGCACTGCAGTCATCAACTCAATTAACTGAAATAGACATAGCATCTTCACTCAAACTTTGTGTAAAACCTCTGGAGTCAATGGGAGGTCTTCTGTTTATTGCAACGAGATCTGATTTAATTCCAGTGGAAAATAAAGTACTACATGAAATATCGTGGAAAAGTACAGAGAATAAATTTCAAGTGTTTTAGGAAATACACTCATTATCTCCCTTTAATTGGTTTTATAGCTAAGAAGAATTGATATATGTTATTGCTATTATGTGATATATTACAGTTTAGCTACAGGGCTACCAGAATCAAAACTATCAATAAAATATTCTGTAATACTTTGTGAGTGATCTGCAACATACAAATAACAGATTCGGGTTTACAGATCATAAGCGTACACAAATAGAAATGTCTAGACATTAGTTTTCATACACTGATAAATGCACAAACCCCAAAAGATATCTCATTCCAGTAATCAAGCAATGCATTATTTCAAATACAAAACTACATAAACATTTTATTTATAGATAATTTTCACAATTATGTTTTTTGTAGTATATGCCGAGCACGTGATATGGGTGTTTTTATTAAATAGGAACAAGGTTTTGGCTTGAAATGGGGATTCATAAATCTGATTTACACTGGGGAGAAAGGAATAAAGCTATGCTCTATATTTACAATGCCAGGAAGAACAAAGGAATAGAAATAAAACTTGTAAAAGTGTTCAATTTTTTTTCTCAAAGCTTTCCTTAAATGCCTAAGTGGATCTTTTACTTAAATTCATAAATGAGTTAAGCAATATAATTGCCCCCAGTTATTTAATTCTTTTCATTCAGCATACCTTAACAAGTTTCATGAGGTGGTAAAGGTCTTCAACCTCATCTTCCTGACACGCAGTATACACTTTTCCAGTATTTACACTGGTACCCTTTATGAAACCACGATAAAGCGGCAAATCCAATGCATCAGCATATAGGTCAATGGCATGGTGTCCTACTGTCTGATACATATAGCTGTCCAATTCATCAGTCTGTCCTGCCACGAATAAGAAACAATCATATTAGCTACATTATTTCAACAATTACAGATAATAACAATACTGCAAAGCACAAAGAAAACCTAAATGTTAATATTTTTTGGTTTACAAACAGATGTTTGGTGGCAATACCTCTACAGACAAGGAAAGAAAAAAAAAGTATTTCTCCACCCAACAGACGTATGGAGACGAAGACATCTGTCACAAACATGCTGCCTGTTTGGAAACTGTGGTGTCTATTTCTTCTTTAGTATTCCTCCCTGCTTTATCCAAAAACCTCGTAACAGTCCAATTCTGCTCCTATTTATACAGTAATTTTAATAGGAACACAGTTCAGAGGCACAAACCCAGATGCATTTCAACATACTCAGAGCAAGAAATTTGGAATGCACTGCAACACTGAGAATAAGTAACAGGTTGTCAAAATTTCCCCAAACTTTACTGTTAAAGTTGTTTGCATGGTCATCAAGAAAGAAGAGGATACCATTTCTGCTTAAATAGAATAAAAGTAGACCACTATAATGTTTTGACATTGCTTAATATAAAAAAAAAAAGAAAAGGAAATCTGTTATAATATCCAGGCACTTTCTACGTTTACTCCTTTTAAAAATTAAGCTCGAAATGAAATGAGCTCTTTGCTGCCACTTCCTTAACCAGGAAAAAAATTTAACTGAATTTTCTTACAAGTAGTTTGTAGCTAGCACATAGGAAAAAAACTGCTAAAATGCACACATCACAAATTAGAATTAAATCTCAAATTATACGATCAACTGTTCACTTACAAAATCTTTCAGATAATTTTTCAAACAGATTGATAAAGCAATATATCATTATTGGTGAAATCTCCAGTTTATTCATTAAAAGCTAACACAGTTCACTATTTTAATGATAATTGGTAATACTGGAACTTCTCTTAATTTACACAGACGCATCAAGCATCTGTGCTGCATACCTATGTAGCACATCTTGCAAAGAGAAAGGTCTGTAACATTGATCAAGATAACTAATTTGTGATGTAACGATTTGGTCATGTCACATTTCAAACCATACAACAGATCTTTTGCTCAAAACAGGCAAATCGAAAGCCATAATCACAACTAACCAATCTAGACCAGAAGAGTTGATTTAAAAGAAAACTCAGTGTTTTTCAACATACCTGAATATGACAAGGTCTTTAAACTGATACTCAGTTCAGAATACACAGTTTTTTTATTAATTGAGACTCTCCAGGCAACAGTGGTACCAGATAAAATAAAATGAAAGGCATAGCATCCGCTATTGCCTGAAGCACCTCAATTAACTTTCCACAGAATTTCCAGCTACACACTTAAAGAGAGCATTTTATGATTTTAATGACAATATTCTACATTTCTGATGTGGATAAATTAGTTTAAAGACAACATATTTCAACAAGATTAGAGATGATTATGTGCTAGCTGCCCAGAAAATAAATTGTTCCTGTATTCCCTAGCATTTGCCAGTTTCGTCCGTGACTCATTTGTGATGGCAGCTCCCTTTTTCCTTCACTTTCTGTGTATCTTCCTAGCATACAGGTCGTTTAACATATGTTGAACAGTTAACCTATATTAACATACTTTAACATTCTCCCCTACCAACTGGGAAACAACTCACTTCCTTTTCAAGTCTCAGTTCAAGTTCAATGTTTGCTCTAGTCCAACACAGAAGCATTCAGCTCACCCTCTCACTTCACCATTGACTTAGACTACCTGAGTTTCTCCTGTTCTCTTTCATAGAAATAAGTCTAGAAGCAGCCTGTTAGGAACTGATCAGAAAACTGATCCAAGCTAAAAGGAAGGAAAAAGGCAGGAAAAAGAAGTGTATCAAGGTCAATTCCAACCCAATCCTCAGTCCAGTTCACAAATGTTGGACTAGAATAATGGAGGAAGACATACAAGGCTAAAAACGAATAACCAGCTGCAAAATTGCATACGTTTAGCAGCTGGAACGGTTTATGACAGTTTAAAGCTGTTCTAGAAATACAGTGTTTGTTTTGTTTAATAGTATCCTCTACCACCTTTTACTATTTGTGCTACTGAACTCACACAATCCCTTTATCTACCACCAGGAATAATCATATTCTCCTCTTTTCAAACTGTGTAAGCTTTTCTTTTAATGATCTTCATCTTCTTGTGTTTTTTTCCTCTTTGAGGAAAAATATATTTAATACGTCTCCATAGCATTTTCTTTTTTCTGCCTCTTTTAAGACTTCTAGATTGCCCTTCAATATGCAAAACTATATAAAAACACATAAAGGAACTTAATTCAAGCACAGCTGTGCCTCCATTGTTTCTAATATAAAAAAATAAAATCTCCTGTAAGAAATGTGGCTTTCATACCTGTGTTTTCAGCGGGTCTTAAATTGGCTAGAGCAACAATCTGATGCCCAGCAGCAACACACTGCATCATATTATAACAGCTGTCCTTCCCACCACTGTAAGAAAAAGAAAATAGTGGCAGTTAAAAGTACTGATAAAAGTTTTAGCCCCTTATGACTTTTGCCTAACTACTTAAAAATTAATATCGTCAGAGCTGGTCATAAAGTTTTGAAATTAAAAAAAGGTTGCAAAAATATTAGCAGTAGGAAAAGGATGATTTCACCATACAACACTTGCGACATATGTATAGTGCCTACATACAGTATCCATAAAGCACATATCCAGTTCTGTAAGTTATTACTAATCTGAGAGGGTCCATGAAGAACAGCCACTTACACCAGAATCCCTTCAGAACAAGGACTGTCTTCTACTCCAGAGATGAATTACTCTGTACTCATTACCAGGTAACTTGGATTTAAAACCCAGTATCTGCTCCAGAGAGTTGCCAGCATTAGCAACCTTTTTAAATGAAGACCGTCATGTTAGGAATAACATTTATCATTCATGGGACACTTTGCCTAAAGTTTGAACATTTTAAATGTACTTCCCATTCTCAAAAGCGGTAATTATTACAGGCAGTAGGTTCAGTTGACACTGCATTGAACATACAAATTTTTCACTACATGTAACTGCAAATAAAATTGGTGCAACTGAAGTATAGTATTTTTCATGGATTATAATCACTATCAAAAGAAATAGTACAGTCTAGCAATAAAACTAAGAGTGCTCTAGAATACACACTGCTTGCAAAAAACACGTTCAGACTCACAACCTTCAAACTACAACTGCAGGTGAAGATTCTGTGCAGCTTCTTCAAATGCCAAGGCACAAAAACCAGTCCAGGGCAGGAAATAAAACGGAGACCTAGACCAGCTCTGTAAAACTGGGTCTTGCCTTAGATTCACTGAGACATGGACAGGAGAACAGATAGTACAAGCAATCCTTGCTACAATAGACCATCGGTTTCCTTGTAACCACAGTATTACTAACAAACTTCAGCATTTCCAGCGTAAAGTTCCCACTTTTATCTAGTTCTCTATGCAAGAGCTTGAAAGTGTGTTACAGGAATGTAACCATACAGCTAGTCCCCTCAATTTCTGCTTTTATCCATGCTAAAATTCTGTATGCTGACCTTAATTTGTTGTATAACTCAAATCTAAAGCAGAAATAGTATAAGTAACATGGCATCCTTCCGTACTTAACAGATTTTCGTAAAGCAGTTGCTTATGTTTCAGTGCTATAGAAGTAAATATAAATATGGTAATAAATAGATTCCTAATTCGAGGTTCCATCTTTACCTGACATAATTATCATGCATACCTACAACTTTCTTCTAAGCTCCCTATGGACAAAAAAAAATTTTAAAAATCACATTCATTAATTCTGAATACCGTGCTTGATAGCTTGAAAATGTAGACAGTATTCACTTCATAATGTGAAATCTCAGGCTTAACAGAATCATAATGAGACAAAGGCTTTTTTCTTTCTGAATGACTTCATTCAAAAAAATAAAAGCCTCACCACACTAGTTCCGATTTCAACTCCGAACACAACTTCAGAAAAATAATTATGTGACAGGAGATAATTGCCTACGCTGTTTACAGCGTTTCAATATTAATTTTTAAAATCAAAAAATAAAAGGACACTAGAATAAATCTATTAATCTTTTAAATTAATTTATATATCTATAAAAGAAATGTTAAGATGAGGCAACATTCAGATTTCCCACGTTTGACCACCAATTACTTGATTGAAATTGGTAGAGCGCTCACTGGATCACATGCTACTACACTGCTATTTTATTTTCTATATTACTGTTACCATGGCCCTAAAAACTAACCATACCAAGAAACAAAATGAAACGGTGCCTACCTACAAGGCCTTCTACTCTAGGTGTGAAACACATGACAGTTAAGATCCAATGAAGCCAGAGAGCCCATGCTCTGGGCGGAAGGTAGACTCAGCACAGTCCCAGCCTGACTGCTGTCTAATAGATTGTGACAAAAAAAAAAAAGAAAAAAAAGAAAAAAAGCTTTAAGAAGAGAGATGAAGGCAGGTACTGAGATAGCCTGGGGACTGCTCTCAATTCTCATCACAGAAAAAAAATGCAAGGCCTTTTTGTAGAAGACTGTACAAAGTCAGGCCACAGTCAGGGTTAGTTTTGACAATGTTGCAAATATGTTAATAGGTAGGTTTATAAACAAAATACCAGAAAAAAAATACATGGTAACCATAAAGATACAGGTCTCTCAAAGACTTCTGAGCAAAATTCCTTTCTATTGACAAGTGTAACTATTTACAGCAAGAAAATTCTAGAAGAATTAAAGAGTTGGAAAACATCATATTCAGGTAGAAGACTGGCTTTAAAATGTCTATGATTTAGCACAAAACACAATACAGGGTTTAGCCCATAAATACCACCTTAAAGCAAGACTATCAACTTTAAGTGTGGCCAACATTTTAGAAGAAAAAGAAACAGGCTGAAGTAGTTTTATATATAATCCTGACCTTTACAAAAGTAAGAAGCACTTTTCAAATACTTTTTTTTTCCTCTGATCTTTGAGGCTAGCTCTGTTACAAAGATTTCAGACACTTTGATGTCTCTTTAAAACTCTTCTTAAAACTATTGCTGAAACTAAATCCATCCTTGTAAAATTGCCCATTAAAATAGCAATTGTGTCAGAAACCTGTTTTTAGGATTTTATTTCATCCTGCCTTTTAACACATTCCTCTACTTAAGAGAATATCAAAATAAATAAGCCTGGAAGACAAAATCTTATCTATAAAACAAGAGAAAGCACAGAAGCTGGTTTTCCTGCTCTGTATTTAAGCAAATCTTGGAAAACGTAGGTAACATTTGCTGTATTTTTTCCTCTTTGGATGATGTTTGGAATGATTTGAAATTGTTTGCAGCCAAACCCTGGTTTCAACAAGGCTTGATATTAGACGTTGCCTGAGAGAATTTAATACATTAAACGTTAAGACTTCATTACATAGTTACTGCACCCAAAAATAAAAATACATTGCTCATATCCACACAATCCTTTTCCATTTAGAGGTTTCCTAGCTTGTATGCTTTTTAATTAACTATTATTTCTCAAGAAAACACACCCGTCCTTGTTAGAAAATGTAAATCGCTTTCTAAAAAATTACAAAAAAAGCGATTCATAGTACAAGAACTGCAGAAACTGACAAAAAGATGGG
>VZSZ01007904.1:0-137081 GCA_013398815.1 Ibidorhyncha struthersii | reverse complement strand
AGAGACAGGCGCTCGCCCCAGCTGCCCTGCCACCCCCGCCCGCCCGTTTTCTCCTTTTCTACCGCGAGCAGCAAGGGACCTGATCTAAGCGACTGCTGTGTTGGGAATGGGAGCGAGCGAGTGAGGTGGCCGGTCCGCTCCCTTCCCCTGGGGTGGCTGCCGAAGGGGCAGCGGGGCGTCGTCGCAGCCCGGTTTCACCACGGCCCGGGGGAGGGAGGCCGGGAGGGCCGGCGGTGAGGGGGCGAAATGCCGCGGGCCTTCAGAAGTCGCCGCGGGCCAGTCGTAATCGCGGCTGTGGGAGCCGGAGCCCGGCACGGGCCCTCCCAGGCGCCCCGGGAAGCTGTTGGGCGAAGCGGGCGGCGCCGGGTACCGGCCCGGCGGCGAGCGACCCGCCGGCCGCTTGCGGGGCGGTGGGCGAGAGAGCAGCGCTCCCTCAGCCCCTCGCCTCGTCCCTTTCGGGGGCTGATGAAGGGGACCCATTGTGAGTCGCCGGAGTGTCTCCCAGCAGCCCGTGTCGAAGGGCCGGAGCGGGGGGGAGCAGGGCGGGCGAGGAGAGCAGACCTCCCGGCGGCCTCGCTGAGGGCCTCTGTGCTGGCCTTGCGAGCACAAAATGTCCACCTGCCCCCTCAGGTTCAGCTTCCTCGGACCAAAAATCTAATCGTGGCATGCGATCCCGGTCCTGGGCTAATTTTCTGAGCAATCCTGCAGTTAACGCGTACGACGGACACCACTGTAGGTTTGCAGGCAGAACGGACAAAAAGCTCACCCGGGTGCCCAGTCTCTGAATCCAGACACAATTTTAATTACCCCAAGTCACAGAAGAAACCTGTGGGTTAGTTCTGCCGATGAAACCGTATCACTAGACTCCCTTTAAGAGCCTCATACCACCAGATAAAGCATTGCTGTGGGGTGCTGTGGCAGTGTTTTGAGCAGTAGTCTGAGGGACCATGGCTCTCCAGGCTTTGATTCAAAGGGCCTTGTGGGTCCAAAACGAGGAGAAGAAGCCCCTGGTGTGCTCTTGGCTGCTCATCCTGGCTGGAGCCTGGTGTGCAGGGTCAGTGGGGACAAGTGCGGTGCCTCAGGGCGAGCCTCGGCGATGCCCCTCAGCTCAGTGCCTTCAGTCCACTCGGTGTCTTCAATCTGTGGTGCCACTGCTGGTGTTGATGGTCCAACCTGTATGTTGGTGGTGACCAGGGCTCCGATTCATGGTTCCCGTTGAATTTAGTTGCCACAACCGGTGCAGCTAGCATAAAGGGCTTTGCTCCTCAGGGCTGGGATGAAGGGTATGTTTTATGCGTTGCAAGTGCTAACTTACTGTCCCTCTGTAACGTGATATTATACAATGGTATATAACAATCTGTACCAATCAGGGTTTGCACAAGCCTCTGAAAAACAAGTTCCTTGCACACAAATTGTTGGGTCTGAACTTCCCAGGAAGAGAAAAGATGAAAGACAACGGAGAACAAAATATTCTAAGAAAAAGCATTTTGTTTATAGCAATAAATATGCCAAAATAAATGCCTTGTGAGACAAATATATAGGATTTTTTATTTACAGCCCATGAAACAGTTTGAAAGAAGGCTTTTCTCTTTTAAGGTTATTTGAATCTGCATGTGATTCGTACAGTAAGTCACTGGAACTTGTAAAATAGGAGTGGATAATTATGGGCACCTATGAAGGTGATGATGCCTTCCTAAATACACTTTTGAAAATTTAAGAAGTGACAATGTGTATGAAACTTACTTGATAAATAGTTATGAAGAGGTATTAATCACAATATGGATTTTTCTGCATAGGAGTAATTACAAAAAACACATTTTTAAAAATAAATCCTTAGTTCATGCTTTGGCTATCACAGGCCAGCAGTTATGAGACAAAATATTTGAATTACAGGACAGTTGGGTTTCCTTCTAGTTTAGTGATGATGACTTAATGCGTAATTCTTAGAAAGCTTTTCCTGCTCTTCAGAACATCTTAGATCCAAAAGAGGGATACTTAAATGTGAAATTCCGATGAAAGGGCAGGGATTTTGTTGGGGGGTTGGGGCTTCTTTTTTTTTGGCTCAGAAACATAATGGAGGCCTGTTTTGAATTAAAACTGTAAATCCAGTGTACTCAGAGATTTTAGCAGAGATTAGTAAATTGAATGGAGTGCATAGTACCTGAACTGGTAGAAAATAACCGCACTTCTGAGGAACTGTAAAAAAGGCAGAACAAAGATATTTGATTTATTGAAAAAAAAAAGGGGGGGGGGAGTATTTTATCATACATCACCTCTATCTTTTCTGGGTTTGACTGAAATATTTTTAATTTCGATTACCACAAGAAAGAGTAATTCAGCTAGTAGTTGTGAACACTTAATTTACAATACTTAGCAGTGATACATGGAAAGTCTAAAAATCATGTGCATAAGTTATTCTGCTGCTTTGGAAAATGGAGAGGCCATAAACTCAGTAGCTTTAATCACACAGCTTTATAACAAATATTCAAAGACCTGTAAAGCACTCTTCTAAGTAGCATTGCTAGAAGATCTGGAAAAGAGAATAATTCTGAAGTCCCCTATTTTCTCAAAGGTCTGTTATTATTAATCTGTTCTGATACAATGTTGCTGTTTTTTCAGCAGATGGTTCTATTGCGTTCAGTTTTACAGCTTTCAAAAAACAAATTTCCACTTACAAGTCAGACTTGTTTGAAGTAGAAGTTACATATGACACGGCAGGACCAAAGTCTGCTTCATTTGCTAGTGAGATTGGAATCTTTGCTTCCATTTGATGAAGACATCAGTAGTTATTTGCACAAATAAAAAAGTGGGAATTGGCTCCCAGAATTTGTGAAATATGTCAAAACTGAATTAGTAAAGTGAGGTTTCAAAGCAAATCTGTATTTTACCCCAAAAGATGATGTTTTCAAATTATTTTGAATATATTCAGGGAGAAAATCTGTTCACACTCACTCACCTGATGAAATAACTGTAGTGTCACTGCTCTTAAAAGGTTCTGCCATACAACAGTGGACAAAAGGCAGTGCATCACCTCTCAAGCTGATTGCCCCAAGACATTCTGCTATACTGCTGCAGCAGCTGAAACAATAAAATTCACCAAAGCTGCCTTTCTTCTCAGGGAAGTACTGGCTACTTTGTACAGAAAGCCAGCAATGGCTCAGCGCTTCTTTCTCACCCTTTTCTGCCTAGGAAGTTGAAAATAATTATAATGAATTAATATAACTGGAGGAACCTGTCAGAGGATTAAAAAACGCAATGCAGTATCCCTAACGATCTGGAATAGTTAATTAAGTTCTCTTATAAATGAGTTCCAAAAATAACTTACTTTCAGTAAGTTATTCTGAGAAACAGTCACTTTAGCATACCTGAGCTGCAGTGCCTATTAGAAAAGGGCCAATTATCCAGTGATTGGCAGTTAAAGGTGAACTGCTGAAGTTCTTAATTAAAAGATTTCCTATTATAATCACCAGTAAGTAATGGAATACTGCATATATAAAGCAGGTGTAATGTTAGAAGAATATTTCTATTTTGAAACAAAGATTTTGAAAATTTTCTCCTCCTTTGCTTACCGTGCTAAGTCTGAAACAGGAATGTTACGGTTTTCATGGGTGTAGATGGCAATGTGCCATGATTGCCCCTCGTTAGTGTCCTGCTCTGACTCTCCTGCAGTCAGAGGTGGTTCCCTCATCTAACAGGTGGCAGAACTTTTGCTGCTGGTAATAACCAAAGCTGTTTATGTTGTACAGAAAAAATTACTTGAGATTCTACAGGAGGATGCTTCTGTCTTTTTAACTGAGAAACTGGCTGTGGAGCTCCTTTAGCTGCCTGTCATTGACAGCTTCCCTGAATTTTCATTTACTTCACAGTAAACAGGATATTAGCAACCCTTCCATGAGATTTACTGGAATTAAATTTGGGGAAAAAAAACCTTCTGGTTTGGAAGCATGAGATGTATTGACATACTACTAAAGTCTGAATGAAAGGTGTTTCTCAGGAGGTGTATCTCTCCATCCGGGTGTAGAAGGACTCAAGGTCATTCTGTCTACATTTCAAGCTCGCCAGATACGAATGCTGCATAACCATGCTAACAGTGCGTCATGCCCAAGGTAATACAGCCTACTAAGATTAGCTCGAACACCTTGTCACACCGTTCACCTCTTTTTAGACAGAAAGGAGCATGCAGTGACTTCAGGTCTGTCTCCAGCCACTCACACAGATACGGCCCTGGTGATCAGTGTCGTATGCGAACGATGAGTTACCAGGCCTATGGGCTTCTTGCTTTTAAGTGCTTTGTACAAACACTACTAAAAATATATACAGCTAATCCTATAGTTCCTAGTTCTGATAAGGCTAGTCATTTTCATAGGTGATTTGACTTATTTCTGCAGAACCATGAAATCCAGCAACTTTACTTTGTCCTCTATTTAGCATTCAAGAAGACTCTCCAACCTGTATTTATTAACCACTGCAACAGAAACAGAATTTAGCCTAAAAGAGCATTACATAAGTTCTTGACTGATAGGTAATGGTCCTTATGTGATGCCAGTTTTTCTAAGCTTTGGATGAACTTAGTTTTCACTGATCAATCTACCAATCTTCAGTGAGTCAAAAGTATAAAATTAACCTTATAAGGTCGTGCCTCCATCAAAATGACCAGTCTGTTTCCAATTCCAGCAGGCCCTAGCGCAAGCCAAAATTAATATTCACTGGCAGCTGATCCTTTTTTGCACCTGACTAGATCTGTTTTCAGTGTTTGAAATTTTTACTTTATTAGTAAAAGCACTAACAGTAATTACCACCGACAGAAACTGTCAAGTTTGACTGGCAANTTCAAGGGGGGGGGGGAAGTCTGAGCACCTCCAGCTCACCAGAAAGCCCGTAGTACCAAAGGAGTTTCTATTCTACCTGTATCTATTCTGATTGCAATGGAAAAGTTAAGTGTGGATGTTGGAGTTACAGGTTAAAGAACTTTTATAGCCTCCTGTCTTTTTCTCACTTCTAAAGAAAAAAAAATGGATTTTTCAGAAATAACCATTTCAATTTTTTAATTTGCAGAAGTTTTAAATACAAAACAAATGTGAGAGCTATTGTAATGTTACATTGAAACAAATGTAGATCAGAGATGGGTTTATTGCAAAGTACACGTCCAAGGTTCAAAACCAAGTCCCTGTTATCTAACATGACATGTTTTTTGTGAAGCTATATTAACTGCTGATGAAGACTAAAGATGGAAATTTTGGAGCATTTCTGTATGTTAGAGACTCTGATCTATTAACCATTCTAGAGAAGAAAAAGATCTTTTAGACTCAATAATCCCTATAATGTGTTCATCATGCAACAACTTAGAGTCAAACACTATAGGCTTAATTTATTGGGAGTTAGCCATCTATTTGATGGCTGCAAAACACTCAGGAAAAATGTGGTGATGGATAATCACCCATGAGAACAGAGAGAAATTAACTATCTAGTTAATGAGGTTAAGCTACAGTATCGTCTCCATCATCATGAGCTAAACCGCTGGGATCTTGTAGGCAGAAATGACCGGGATATTTTTACAGAGACGCAGAAATTTAGAGAAAGCTTTCAAAGGAAAGAGTCAGAAAATAGAACTGGTGCAATGAAAATCTAAAAATTAACTGTAGTATCTTACTGTGGTGGTATATAATTTGGGACCATTACTCATTTACTAAATGGTTCTGCGGTTCGTCACTGATTAAGAACATTTGAGTAGGTTAAAGCTGCTGAAGTTTCAGGGGAATAAGGAAACAGCAGCTTTTTTGGCCCATTTGTTTCACTGCAAAAGTCTTCCTGTATCATAAAATATTTATAACATAGCTTTAAGTAATAAAAAGGACTATTTTTTCTCTAGTCCATTGTTCCTATTCTGTTCAATTTTGCCAGTACAAATAATGTTAATAACTAGCAATCAAAATAGTTTTTAACTGTGTCATATTTAATACTCTTTTCATCTCACAGATTTTTCAAGAGAGAATTAATCTAGTAAGTATGAAGCTGTTTTGACCTAATTAGCAGAGTAGCGAGCTTAATTTTGAGTGACACAGATAAAGCATTTTATCACTGCAAAAAAGCAACAAATCAATTGTAACTTTCGATGTCCCGTTGAACTTTATTACATCATGTGTAGTATAAACCACTGACATAATCCGCCTCTGATTTTGAGACCTCAGGAAGGGTGGCTGTGACAGTGCCCTTTGAAATAACACTGAAGCATCAGCTCCCATGTCAACATCATGCTCTAATCAGTGCAGTCTTTTTTGTTGCAGGGTCTTCCACCTTGTAATTGACCCTGACATATGCTATTCACTCTACCCCTTGGCTTTGGACATATAATTCCTGTCATGGTCAATTATTAGGTGATAGAGCCTGCAACCACAGGGACCATTGCTTAAAATCATCCTGCACAGTAAGCCCTGAAGTGACCAAATTCAAATCTAACTGGAGGGGGAGAGGGGATCTAGTCTTTGATAAAACTAATATTCTTTTCACTTCTATATAGAAAAATGTCAATTTCCATCATCCTATATATTACTGAGACAAATGGTGACAGTGCTATTTCTGAAACAGGTTAAGGAAAAGTACAAAAGCCTGTACCAAATTCGACATACTCTGAAATGAGGAAATTGTCTGTACAAGCATACAGTATGCATAAAAATTAGATTACACTACATTTGAAAGGCAGATGAGAGTTTAAGAGTGACAAGTGGGCAAGTGCTAAAAATAAGGGCATGTTACTTCCTTTCCAACACTGCTTTGTCTGTATGCTTTCTTTAATGTTGTTTAAGCTTTGAAGTAAAGAAATACTTTGCAAGAGTCTGAAAACCACTTCCGATTACTATATCGATAAGAACTGGTTTGGAACAAAAAGATCTCTTCTAGTTGTCCCATTGGTTCTATAATGCCTGAGAAACTGGGCAAAGACAAAACCCAGGGCACCTGGACTCTGGTCTTAGTGTAAACATTACGATTTTAAAAAGCATACAGTTTTGCAGTCATTCTATTACTGCAAGAACATTACAGAATCGTTACAACTTCAGGAATAAGAGCTGAAACAAGAGCAGAAGCTTACCATCCGTCTGCAGAGATTTACTTGAAAGGCCAGGTTGTGAACCATGGGTTCGTTTCACAGATTCTCTGGCTGTAATCACCTATGCCCTTAACCCAGAGGGACAGCTGTCCCTGTTTTTTGCTGCGTGGACATTAATTTCAGTTTGCTCGTTGCCATTACCCGGTTTGAGTTGTTTATTTGGTTGGTTGGTTGGTTGGTGCTTTTTTTTGTAAAAGCTGAAGGGAATTCTAGTAATCTATAGTCTTTTCAGTCACAAATTATTATCTACAGGAGTCTTCCTCTGATTTGTTTCACTGTTGACAATTTACTTAATTCTCTCGTGCCTAAGCAACCCAGCTCAGAAATAATCCTTAAAAGACCTTTGCAAATCTGCTGAGTTTTACCGGTAATGCAAGCTATAATATTCTTAAAAATGTGATTTGGTGATATCTTTATTACATATCTTAGCCTGAATAGACAAAGCTCTAATTAACATTCATAAAATTATCTAAGTCTTTTAAAATCCCATCTGTACAGTTTGTCTTAATGATGTATACATAGCATAGCAATCCCAATAAATACCAAGCACATACAATGCAAGTGCTTTTAATTTAAACCATACCGCTGATTAATGATGGAGTATTCTGAAACTGGTGTTCATGTTCTGTATTTCAATTGTACGGTTCTCTTAAGACTTGAACACCTTCCCACTGAAGTACACAGTCCTGCATATATCTGGGAGCTGTTACGCCAGCAACTGCTGCTACTGTGTGCAGTATCCAAACAAGTCAACTTTGGAAACCAGTGATTTAGCTACATACGGGTGGCTTTACCAGAGCATCTAACCCACCTCAGGTGTTTGCAAGACAAAAACTTCAAGTTATTGAACCTATTAAGATATGCAAATACCAAATTTCCACACCTGCAGAATTAAAAAAGCGCTGTTCCTAACATACATGCTTTTTATCTACCCTGCACTTACCACATGACATCCTAAACATTATTTCATAGAAGAGTTAATTCTGCTTTCAGCAGCCTGCAGTCTGTGAAGCAAGGAGAATAACTCCTGGCTGCTTTATGGTTTAAAGCATGATTGAATATACTAACAGGGCTCCATGAAGTATTCATTTCAATATATATAATGTATTTTTAAAATATTTCGTCTCTATACAGGTCTCGTCCTCTAAATAAGTGGAGTATCTGTACCGCGCTTAAGAAGCAGAGGCAATAGAGCCCAAAAATACTGGGTCAGCACCAGTGATCTGAATCTTGGAATTTTATTCTCTGGTCAATAACTTGTTGATCGTTGCATGATCGTTCATGCACTTCAGCTGCTCTTTGTTTCTGTTTCTCTGTCTGTAAAGTGGGCATAGTTATACCTTGCACAGTATTTTGAGATTTATGGGGGTTTACAACTGGTTAAGTTACAAAACATCATTGAAATAAGTGTAAAAAAAGAGTCTTTACAGAAACCTTTTAACTCAGTTTTTCCAAAGATCAGTCCCTAACATGTAGGCAATTAAGGTAAATACTTTGTGTCTCATGAATAAGATTATTTATAATCTTACAAATTTATAAGATTAGCTTATTTTTTAATATTTATGTGCAGGTTCTTTTGGGGAAGTGTGCAGGGACATCACAAGCGGTGTTTGAATCTCACCACGGCAACTGATTTTTCTGTGCTCTATCAATAACATATTTGCAGAACTGCCAGATGGGGAGAGAAACTGCAGTGAGAAAATAATGGTCAGGTTTGTAGTACAACAAGAAAAAAGGATCAGACATTAGATACATAATTTTAAAATCATATTTTGACTAACTTTAAACATTTAACAAACTTCTTAAATAAAAGCTTTGCATTGATCTGTCTGCAAGAATGACAAAAGAAAAGGGTGAAAAAAAATTCTATCGCTAAAGCTGACACAAATCCTAACCAAATACAATTAATACGGAATACAAAAATAGTAAATATTTGGATGATAAATCTTGTGGCAGTATGGGAGTCAGAAGGTTACTATGAGCTTTGCAGTAAAGATTTCTAATAGGGTCTATCCAGTCTCTCCTTCTTCCATTATGGAGAAGATTGGTAAAAAAGCAGAGCTTTGAAAAATCTGATTCTCCCAGGCTCCTCTGTATAAAACAGCATTAAAACCAAACATTTAAAGACAGCAAACTTGCAAAACCTCAGTGCATTTTTTAACCCATTTTCAGGCGGCATTAGATCAACAACAGAAATAATTGCTGTCAGTTTGTACTTTTTGACCAATAATTCTCTGTATTTCCTGCAAGAAACTTGAGTGATGCAAATGACCTTATTTTTACAGCATGCTTTTATTAAATAGTTTATTATTTTGGCAGACTAATAAAGATTTTGGTATTTGCTTTTATTTGCAATAATATTACCACCACATAAAAAAGGATTTTATGTTCTTTTTGAGGAACAAGGAGGATAAAAGTGTTGATGGATAGTGCAACTAAGGCATCAGCAATGAGCTGGAAATGAGACACATAAATATGAAAGCAGAGCTAAGAAAATAGAACTGCACCCTTGGCCTTTCTTAAAAGAACACGCACATGCCCTGGTTCATTCATACAGTTGCAGAAACTCCTTTTGTTTTCAGTGAGTCAGTGAAAATATGCAACGACTAAATTATTACTAAGATTCTCAGTTGTTTGGCATATTTCTGTAGTTAATGTGGTCATGAAATGTTTCTAAACATTCAGAGAAATGACTGGTGATAATGATGATGATTTTTTAGGAGATGTCTATTTTATTTGAAGTATAAATTTGTCCTTCTTTCTAGCTATATCTTAGCCAAAGGTAGTGAGACAATGTCGGTTTTCAGTTTTCCTTTTTTTACCTCTAAACAGACCTAATTCTTCAAAGACCAAAGAGCAGAGACCTAGCAGCCAGATTAGACAATCACACACGAATTTTAAACCCCTAATTATTAGTCCTGTAATCAAAAAAGCCTAGATAGCATGTAACGGCATTAAACTTACTTTGTTTTGAATGGGGGTTTTGATTTCAGGTGGAAAAAATTGTGACTACAGTATTCATCCTGCAATAATCTGAGCTCCTCGACAACTGGTGGTCGTGTGGGGGTATTCGGCAGTGCGTAAGAGTTGCTCAGCATCTATTGTAATCTGAACCTTAATTTCTTCAGGTGAGGAACATCTTTATTCAAACAAATAATTGCATATGCCTTAGAAATAATGACATTCACTTGATCGAGAGTACTGAGTTTTATGTATAGCCACCCCTCAAAAAGACAACCCTTGCAGAAAAGTATGAACAGAGCAAATATCACATGAAAAAAGGTAAACAGGCAGACAAAACCTCGCCTCACTGGAAATTTGTATGTTCCATTTGCCTTTTCTAAAAGGCAGTCAGTAAGTAGGAATTACGAAGTATGAGTTTCATAGAGGAATAAATCTAACAATTAATTATATGTCAAGACTTAAGAATCAAAAAACTGCTTATGCCCATTGCCAGTCATTCACTCCCTGTCAGTAGTAGTTCACATCTTTCCTGGGATGGCATCCAACCACAGTGGCATCTAAAATATAGCAGGCTATATTGTTACAGTTGGAGGTGAAATCGAAAGTTGCACCAAACAGAAGTGACAAATTCACATTGCTCAGTGTTGCCTAGCAATAAGAGATGAGTTTATTATGAACACTGACTCTATCCGTCGCAAAGGGGCTTTGTATTCACACCAAAATGCCACTACTCTTACAGGCAAAAGGGGCAAAAATAGAGTGGGCAGAAGGAGGAAACAGTCGTAGTAGATGTAAGCACTTTCTGAATTTCAAGATTCCTCTCTGTCTCTTGGGAACTGCTCATGAAGAAAAAGGCAGAAGAGCCTGCCTCAAGCTGAACCCTTGAGATTGGCCAGGTAGCTTGTTACCGATCTTAATTGTCATTTTGAATGCCCTTAGTAGTGCTGTTTCATTAGTAATGACCTTGTAACTTAGAAACTTTGAATACATAAAATCTTTACAGAATGTTCTCAAGAGCTGCTTAGTAGTTGTTTTCATTGTGCAGAGCTTTCCATTTGCTTCAGCTTTTTTTTTTTTGCCCCCCCTTTTTTTTTTTTACGGAAAAGGACCAGACTTCAGGGAGGTTTTCCCTCCTCAGACACCTTGCTGTTTTCCTTTTTAACCACTGCTTATATGGGAGAACATTTATTTCTATCATCTGAGACATTGGACTATGTCTCTCAAGGTATTAATTACCTAACTGTTCACATAAACAGGATTTTCAAGAATTATTTAGGTATCCTTGAAGACCTTACTGGCTACCCACCCACATTTTTAGGCACCTAATGAATTTTTAAAATCCACACAATAGCTTCTATTAAAAAAAACCAAACCAAAACTCCAATATCTGATCTGTTTCTGTGCTTTTATGCCATCTGTATTTTTGACAACTGAATATTTTTGACAGCATGGTCCATTGTGCCCAAGTGCACATCAGTTTTTTTCGTCTCTTTTTTTTTTTGAACATCACGTGACTACATATATGATAAGAAAATGGGTTATATCGCACGTTTTGCTTTACAGATTGGGGTTCAAAGTGGATTTTTTGAAGTGACAAAAAGTATACAAGAAGTATTTCTATTATAAGGATGCATTTATATTATAAAAATAATAGATTCATCAAATGCTATGTAAGTAAAGTACGTGGAAGTTACAAAACAGTTGTGATTTTAAGAAGCTTTTCAAACAAATACAAAAATAAGGATGCAGTGTAGAGATGATACAGTTTTGATAAAATAGGATGAAGTCTAGATAAAAATTGCTCTCCTTTATATTTATGAAATGGTTAATTAAAAATGCTAATGCAGAATTATCTCCTTAGCTTACATGTTCACCTTGCCAAATTAACTGAACCTGTAAAAACTGAGAGTTTAATTTTTATATTTTGTGTGCAAAATGGAGCTATTGTCCCAAATTCTCATTTATGCAGTAAGCTTTGCAGGTACAAAACCTAGGTACTTACATTTTGTAAATGTTTTTGTAGAACCTTTAGTAACTTTGGTCCTTTCTTTATTTCAGATTCAACGTGTTACAAACAAACATATTCCACCTGTTACAACAATCTGGCATATTACTTTCTTGATACGTGATGATACAATACCTCTCAGGTTTGCTGAGTAGCAAAGAGAAATGTAAGCAAATGAAAAGGTTTTCCACTTTCACAGTTTTTTTCTGCTTGGGGTTCTGTTTGTCTGAGAACTGTATGAATAGAAGCCATATTTTATAGTATTTCTTTAACCTCTGCCATCTGGTGTAGGTTAGTTTTTCCACTGCCAACATATCCTAGAGGCCCCAGTACCAAAATGTTTAATTTCTAAGCAAACATTTGGACTTTATAAATCCAGTTTAAAAAAATAGAGCATTATTTTTTTAAACTATATATTGCATTTGCCACTAGGGATGACATTAATAAACACACAGACAAGTATGTAGGTTTAAAGGCTTCTGGCCGCGACTTTATTTTCTGTAGCAGAGCTCCAGAGATGTCAGGTCACCCGACGTCTTTAATCACTGAGTCATGCTCAGTTATCATGAAGGAACTTGAATATCCCCTACTGACCTAAAGTCTGAAGTTGTGTCAAGGAATTTGCACCACCATAGCCAAAACCTTCCAAATCAAGCATGGTTTCAGGCAGATAATACTCATTATTAGACAAAGCTTTAGCTGCTCTATTTTTTTTAATACAAACTAAAGTTACTTCATTGCAACAAGAGAGGATTGTTGCTACAAAAGAATTTGGGTGAGTAGCTAACAACTTAAAAACCCAAGAAATGCAATAACCATATCTCCAGCAATTTCCTTATGTTATATCTGAGGAAAAAAAGACCCACAAAAACTGTGTGTCAGAATTCTACTACCAAGAGAAGAAAGTCCTTTCTAAATTTACAAAAGCATAATGTTACGTTTTGTACTAGCCAGCAAATTCTCAAATCTCAATATGAAAACATGCAGTAGTGTTGATTGTCCCAAGCTGATCTTTAGTTAGAGTGAAAAATTGTAAAAAACTTGCTTCTGCTGAGAATGGGAAGGCATACACAGTTCATCTTAATCAGTATTCTTCAGAGGCAGACAGTCACCGGGGAAAAGACACATGGATGGATATTATCTATGGATGCATAGATAATAAAAGAGGACATTTAAAGCTGTGTATAAGCAAGATCTGAAGGGTATAGAAAAGGAAAATAACTGTCTTGTTACTTAATTCTGATTTAGGAAAAGATCTGAAAGAAAACCCTTAGGAACTCCCACTTCTTTCCATGTCCACCTGGTTAAATTTTTGTCTGTGCGTGTTTATCCCTGAATTCTAAAATACCAGTGATAGCTTAGTTTGCCACCTTCTCCTGAAGTCTTTCCTACCCCTGAAGAGTATT
The DNA here is from genome assembly GCA_013398815.1 of Ibidorhyncha struthersii. Classification (NCBI taxonomy): domain Eukaryota; kingdom Metazoa; phylum Chordata; class Aves; order Charadriiformes; family Charadriidae; genus Ibidorhyncha; species Ibidorhyncha struthersii. Next base: position 123,601 of record VZSZ01007904.1, on the reverse strand, counting down.
CAGAAACATGTTTTTGGCACACACACTGGTTGCTTTAATGAAAATTCACAAAAGGTCTTTACTTCTTACTGTTTATTCAGTTTCAAATTAAACAAGTGTTAATAAAAACAAAGAACAGTAAATATTCTAATTAACAAGTGGTTCTTTTCTGAGACTGAGCTGTAGTGCAAAAGTTATGCCCATTTAATTGAATTCATTTAGAATTTGACTGGTTTAATCAGTGCAATCTGGTAATGAAGATTCATGATGTTTGTTGAATTTAAATGATAATTTTCCTGGGGCATCTGCTGAACAGTATGGATGAAGAGGTGACGTATCACCTTTCAGCCAATCTGGGATATAAAATTCTGTATTACTTCGCAAGACCACTAATTGCACTTATTTTAATATGCTTAGTTATAAAGAGCAGCATCTGGGGAATAAACATCCTGTCTCTGCCACAGGGATAGTGACTTCTCCTGCCTGGATGGACAAGTGGTTATATTGCCCCAGTACGAGTCACCAGAACTGGTGAATCGGTGCCCACGCTGCAGTCTGTTTAGTCATCAGTGAAACTTGTTTGGTTTAATTTAGTCATTTTCTGATACTAGCTTACTTTGAGACTATTCACATTTTTTCACTGTGCTCCTTAAACCTTCCTGTGTTGAGGTGACAGCTTAGAAATGCCCTGAAAGATTTACCTCAGTATTTCTTAGTAGCCATTGATTAGGAAGCCTGGGGAACCTATGCCGGGATTTGTGTTGCGCCTAGACTTTCCCTCTCTTCTCAGCACCTCTTACCAGTCCACTCACTTTGTGATTCACTTCTGATTCTCAATGCACTGCAGCCTGGATGTCCTGTGTCCCGCTAGGCATTTTAACTATTGGCATAGAGTGGGTTTAGCTTTAAAGAACCAGACGCGCTACCAGTCCATCTTTTTATCTGCCCTCTTCTGCCACAGTTTTTCCTGTAAAAATTTGGGCACTGTAACTGAATTTTTCAAAGGACTGAAGATCACAACGCTCCTGCAGGTTTTGTGAACATAAATACCTGTGTGAGAAGAAATAAAAGTCAGAGTTCCAGCAAGGAAAAGACTAGAGTTAGTAGTCACATATTTGGCTATCCATTAAACACGCAGTGCAGGGCCTGCCACACCACTGTGCTGCTGTTTGCCACATCAGTAGTAAAAGGATATAGGAAGAATCCTGGAGTAATTTTCATGAAACTACATCTTTTGTCATTCCTCTCTTAAAGCTGGGTGCTAAATCGGTCCTCCCCCAGAAAAGACTGGAGGGGAGAAACGTCAGACTGAACTGATAGACCTAACTCCATTTGAGGGACAGGTTCTGGGCTCTGACTTTCTTCTCTGTATTTCCTACTTAACAGCAACCTTCTCTGTTTTTCACTAACATAAATGCTGTTCAGATTTGTCTGCAGCCCGTCTGCCTGCCAAGCGTGGCTAGGGGTTTCACTTGGCAACAGAGGAGTGCCATGTTAGGTACTGAAGTGCTCGGCTTTGTCATGCCCTTGTGAGGCCTTAGGTGTTTCCAAAAGCATCGTTATGGTTCTTATATGCACTGTAATCAGTCCAATAGGAATGAAACTATCTTTAAATTCTCTACAGAAGTGACTTTACCTACAGATGCAAAGTGGCATTGAAGTAAGTGGATTTATATCAGGAGTAAACTGGTTCCATGATTTAGATTGTTACATTTGCTGAGTACCCAAATGCTTACCTAATAATTACTGTTTTTTTATAGATGTGACAAGCATATAGGGGACACACGATCACATATCATGTATATGTTGCCTGTTTTTATTAGGTGACTTATGCATGCAGAACAAGAAGAGCTACCCTAAAGGTCACACCTAACATATATATACCTAGGGACAGTGAATAAGAGTCTCTGGAGCTTGGCAGAAGTTTCATTCAAGGGTGATCATGCACTTTGCATAGTTTTGTTTATTGTATAATAAGTAGTCAAATAAATTTTCAGACATTGAAAGTGTGTTTTTCTATAATACAATTTTTTAAGCAGGTTTCTTGGCATGCGTTTTGTTTGTACTGTGCTTGAGGTTGTTTATGGCATTAGTGGTTTGTGTGTTTGTGCATGTTTGCATTCTGTCTGTTTATGAAGTATTTCACTGGTAGCCTTACACAGCATGTGGTCGGTCGAAGATTATTTTTGATAGCGTGTGTAGTCATCATGCATTTTGCTGAAAGGCTTTTAAACTAAGGTAGGTTAAACACTGCTTATCTGCAGTTATGTAAAGACAGACTTGAAGGTTGTACTCGTCTTCACAGAAGTTGTTAGATACAAAAAATACCTGCACCATTTTAAAGATGAAGGTGTGAGTCGGTGCCAGTTTTTCCAACAATCATGGCAGTTTGGTATATTTGAGTTTCATAAAGGTAGGCCAATTCTATTAGTAACTGGAACATTAGTATATTTTTATTATCCTAGATGTCAAAAATAATTAACAGATGACTCATTATATTATAATAATACCATGTGTGTAAATAATTTTTGAAATGAACTAAAGAAGCAAAAACAAAGCTCTAACAAGGATGATTTAAATCACTTCAGTCTGTAATTGACAACTAAGGATAGGCAATACTTTCAGGACCCACAGCCAGGACTGTGAAATTAATCTGTGAATTACACTGGGCTTAGAGTGTTAGTGGATACTTTTCCTGGTATTCTGAAAGCATAGGTTGTTCAGCATGAGTCTAACAAGACATTACAGGAATACCGTTTGCAAAAAATGTAGATGCCGAGCAGCTCTAGATGCTTACAGGCATCAGTTCAGCAAAGATTTTGTGAACGCTACATAATAAAATATTATTACTTTATTTAGATGCCTAACTGCCACTTTAAGAACATAATTCTCCCCACGAATCTTGTCCTACAGTTCAAGAAGCTCTGCTTCTGCAGGAATTACTGAGAATGTGCATGAAACTTAAAAGAAACAGAGCTGACCAATAATAAATGCTTATGAAAATGCTACTTGTAAGTATTAAAGTTCTTCACAGGTAATAAACTCCATGCATTAGCTCAGATATTCTTGAGAATATTTTCATACAAGTATACCTTTTTTCTTCCTATCAGAATAGTATTAGACATCTTTCAAATACTACTTTTGCATTGCTCAAGTGTGCATTTATGAGACTTAAAATACATTTCAAGATTATCTGTCTTTGAATATGAGAATAAAATTAATGATTATCAGTGAAAACATTTCATTTATGTCATGCACAGTTTTTCATCTACTTTCTGAATGTAAAATACTATACTGCTGTATCATTTGTAACATCATGCTGTGCTGCACAACTATGGTTGCTTTTTATGTGTAATGCTGTAACATACAGTGAGACCTTTGCTTAAGAATAATTATTTAAGTGACTTTAAGTGAATTAGAAAGAAGGTAGCTAAAGTTGGAATTCAGACCCTCTAGCTACTCTTCCTGCTTGTAACATGCCATACCTATGTAATTCCTGAGAAGCCTAAATTCAATCCACAGAAAATAACATTTCTGTGCCTCAAGACACAGGAGCCATTCATACAGAAATGAGAAGCAAAATGTGTACAGAAATAAACTTCACATCTTGTGACAGTAGCAGCAGGTTCATAGTGTCAGGAAGAAAAAAAATGATGAAAGGAAGCCAAGCCTGACAAACTGAATTGTGGCTCATCTGAATGTTGTTGAACTTCGTTTCACTAACAAAGCAGTGGTATTTTTTTTTTCATGAAATAATAACTTACAGATAAAAAAGGGAAAATTATAAAAGTTCCTTCCTATCACCATAATATACTAGTTTTAAAATAAATGTGCATGCGCTATATAAATTCATACATCTTGGCAACTATATAGGTATTCTTCAGTATTTTAAAACGGGAGCAGAGAAGAGGATTTTAGTAAAAACTAAATGATGATACAAAGGACTGAATTTTGCAATAATTTGCATGGAAATGTGTATCCATTCTGAATCGATGTAAAAATCCAAGTAAGCACTACATACGGAGTACTATATTTCTATGTATTAATGTAGAATGTACAATATGTATTCTACATTATTATTATATAGATAGAACATACATACACAATATACATAATATATATAATATACATAATATATATAATATACATAATATATATAATATACAAAATATATACACATAAAAATATATTTCCATATCCTGTCTATACATCTTCCAGTTCTTGTTTTTGTATGAATCAGGAGGGATTCTGGTAAAGCCAATACTTAAAATGTTGTAAGAGGTTATCATCAAGTCCATTATATATAGTAAACACATATTAACATTTTAGGGGTGAGCCAAGACAATACTTAACTACTCATTTTGGACTGTGTCCAAATACTGGCTCATATGCTAACTACTCACAAGTATAGTATTTTGATAATATTCTTCAGCAGACAGTTTTTTATGTTGTAAAGAAGACCTAAGTAGCTTGGGTATTCTTGAAAATAGAACTTAACTTTTATGTTATTTAGGTGTTTTCAACTTTTTAGCCTTGATATCTTCTATTTTGTGCTTCCAGTGAAGTGAGAATACTGCTGGAACAACAATTTAACTTCCAGGAAAGTTCAGCAGATCTTTTGGGACTTAGAGCATGTAAGAAGTCAGGCGCTGTTCAAGTGAGCATGATATTCACAACCCCCTAGAAAGCATTTTTAAACCCTGAGAAAGTATTTTTGATTTTGCAAACAATATTACAATTATTGTCTAAAATTTTGCTTTTAGTATATGAAAACATCCCAAGGGATTGAAAATATGTTCCGCTTCATTATATGTATTGGCTTCAGACATCATTACCCACTAAAAGTCACTTCAGTTCCAGGTGTGACTATTTCCTATATAAGAAATCAAGCAGCTAGTTAATTATCCACTTTAAAAATAAAATTCTGTCCGTAAGAAAAAAGGAGAAGGACACTTTTTATGACATTTCCAATGAACTGGAAATTCTTACTTCAAATGATATTCCAAAACCTTGCTTTTTCTCTTGGAACTGGGTCAGAGTTTTTCTAGCCTTGATAGAATTGGCATCCTTTCTCCAAATCTAAATATGCCAGCCGTAGTACTTTTTCAGTAATATAGTTATCATGCAGAAAATCTTTGATAAGGCCACATATGCAACATTTGTGTTATAGACATCCATGAACCTGCAAGGTTACGTGACTGTGAGTAACCCCTTCTGCCATTTGATGTTACTAAGACTTCAAAAAGCTTGACCGTGAGACAGACTTCTTTTTCCCCCAAAGGCTCAACATTCTTTTTGTGCTACAATTTTCGGAAGAACTCTTTGTTTGAAGAAGCTGGGCAGGGTAAAGCTGGCAGACTGGAACACTGCCCTGATGTGTTGTGACAGACATGTAATCTGCCATTTGACCACTGGTTCACACATCAGTGTTAATGTGAATGTGACACCTCTCAGCATACTGTTAATCATGCATTACTCTTCTGTCTGAAATGTGGAGATGTGGAGTAGACTTTTATTCTTTTTAGAAGACTACACAAAAAAATCTAGTGAAATGAAAATTTACAGCCGTAAAGGCAAACTGATTGACAGCTGCAAATCATAGTCACAGCAACATTGATATATACATATTTATAGATCCCTAGATTTCAAAACTAAAAAGGATCATTAGAACATGGTGCTTAATCTAACGCGTTCCTATTCCAAACGTGCAAGGAGTCAAACATGTAGTCCCATGTCAAGTGTGAGGAAACCTAGAAGACGGCCTTCCATAGTCCAGAAACGAGATCGATTCAGCTTTCGTTTCCTCACTAACACTTTTTTGTCTCTTGGGTTTTGTTTCCTTTTCTCCTGGTGTTTCATCACCAAAGTGCCCAGGAGTTCATCTGCTTTCATTCAACTGAAATGCATGTACCAGATGGTGCAAGTAGCCCAGTATATTTCAATCCTGTATCCATGTCAAAAAACAGGCAGACTGCTGCAATTCTTGGTTGCTGCACCTCATGGTATCAAAGGCTGGCTAAGAAGAGTGACACCGCTTGACAATGAATAAGATTTTTCAGGTCTGGCAGGGAACTTGCTTTGGAAGCTAAAATCCTGTGTCTACTCTGTAGGAGTTGCTTTTCATGATTAATTAATTGTGTTTACGCTAATCTACAAAGGATGTAAAGAAATATAAAAATAGAGTTACAGAAATGTGTCTAGTTAGCATACTTTATAGTAACCATTTCATCACCTGTATTTTAAGTATATTACCTACTTGCTTGCTAGAATTATAATTGAAATTGACCTACAATAGAAAGTTCCATATTGTACTTTTCAGCATACTTTTAAAGGAGGACCACTTTTGCTTTTGCTGTGTGACCAGCCTAGACCACTGTTCTCCTTAGGTCAATGAACTTTAAAAGTATCTCGAGGGCTAGGGAGTGTAGTGAAGGCCACTCACTGCTTTCATCTCGTAACAGCTGCTTAGAATTCGACCACAAGGCTTTCAAAATATCTCCGTAGGAAAACCTTACACTTGCAAAAGACATAGCTCTAGAAAAATGATGATTGAGGTTTAGAAGAGTAGAGAGTGAAGTTTATCTTGGAAAACAGAAACTAGAGGTAGTAGTTGAAAGCTCTTTGTGGCAAGGGTTGACATTCTCTCTGTTGGTTTTCTGACTCCTAGGTACTATTGCAATGACACAGAGAACAAGAAGAGTTATACCTTCCTATTCACTCTGGCAGGTTACTAAACCAAAAATAACAGAAGACCCACGTGTGATACCTTTGGACAGCAATGCAGTGCTTTCTCACCCTGTCCTCTGTCACATCTGCAAGAGTGTGTGTCCCTTTAAGACCCAGGCAAAGTATTCCCCCACCTGTTTCAGGGTTACCTGTGCATTTTTTCATCTTCCACTTGTTTACTAGGTAGGATATGAGAAATGTAAAACCTGCTGGACCATTCTGGTTTGACTAATTTTAGGGGTCTGTGGGACGATTTATAAGTGGTCCAGGAAAGGACGTACAGCACTCCTTTTACCTCTTTAACCACTCTGTCAAGCTTTAAAGCTTTTCTCCGTATTTTTTATTTTATTGAAAATTCATCATTGTTCTGTATCCCCAAACAAAACTTTTGCCACTGAAGGGACGGAGACCTGATTTAGGAAGCCATCTTCCTTCCTGAACAAAGAATTTCAGGACAGATTGGAGTACCACAGAAACATTCATGTAGCTGAAAGAGCTGTCTTACAAGGAATTATAATAGAGTTAGGTGCACATTAATTTTGCATGGGTGTAAGTGTACCACATGTATGGATATTCTTGTTCACAAATCTACGTGTATTTGTATATATATTCAGAAGCTCCAGTTTGCCTGCAGTTGTGGTGTAGGTGATTCTTCTCATGTGCATTACAGTTACAGAGGTATAATTTTAAGCAGAGATGATACAGAAAAAAATTGGTTTTGTAGCTAAAGGCAACTAATAGGTTAGGTTGGAATCATCAAACTGGCCATGGCAACAATTTATATTTACTGGAAAGGTGTACAGAATAAGGCAGAAGAGAAATGATATTTAACATGGTAGATGGGAGTGCCATAAAGACTAGTGGGACGAACATAATAAAACAAAGTTTAGACTGACTACCCGAAAAAATCTGGAGAGCAAACTAGTTGCACTAAGTGACTGTATAATCTGGGGAATCTATGGGGAAGCATTAACAGTCCAATCGCTTGAGATTTTTGAGAGGCCAAAGGAACAGCAAAATACATGGTGGGGAAGAAGCTTGAATTGGCAGGTAGATGGATTAGCTGACCTATTAGTTCTTTTCTATTGCAAACTTCTATGATTTTATGTGGGGAAAATTCCTTTTCAACCCACGCTGGCAATCTGTTTATGTTCTGAAGTATGATGATTGACATCCCTTTTAACTTTTAACCTAGAGAATGTCTCTGCAAGTGTTATTCCTACATATAAATGTCTAATGCTTTTAATAAAAAAAAAAAGTCTCTCAATTAGGGGACTGTATCCATGTGCAAATGCAGAATGGAGATCACAACAGAGTCTGAGGTGTTATAGCGGCATGGGCAGCACTCCCACTCAGGAAGGATGGGGCGTTGAGAAGGAAAAGAGAGCATTTGGGGCTTAAAGACTTGAGAGAGAGTGGAGGCAAACAAGAGAAAAGTGGATAAAAACAGTCAGAAAGAAGGGTAAAATTTTTGTGGAAGGGGGGAACAGGAAAGAAAAGAATAGAGAGAAGTGGCAAGGTGGAACAGTAACAGAGAAGCAAGACAGGAGGGGAGAACTAATTTATGGAGCAGAAGAACAAATTATGATGTACTTCCGTTATTATGGTGCCAGAGTACTTCCTACTTGTGATTACCCTTAGTGCATCCACATGCAGCCTTAAATTTTTTTTCATTTCAAACAGTGTAATACTTCGTAAGCATCACTGAAGTACAATGAGTGGGGTTTTGTAACAAATAGTGTATTTCACAATTAAAACTCAGCATATCCACCTTTCCTGTGAAAGTAAAGCCCACTGAAAGACAGAGCATGTATAAAAACATAGCACCCTAGTAGAAAGTGCAGTCTTTCCTGCATATTGCCCTGAACTGGGGGACTGGAGATGGATTTATAAGCGGGAAACATCGCAAAATAAATATTTAAGAAATGCTAAGCTAGCGAAACTGAACATATTTAAATAGTATTACCAAAAATGTTCTTCAGATTTTATGGCATGAAACTAAAGCCCAGAGTATAAAAAGACAAAATTATTACAAAAAGTTCCAGTTACTCAAAAATATCTTTGCAATGTTACTTGTTCTGACTTAAAGAAGTTTGCTGAAGCATCAACTTCATTTCTGTCGAGGGCTGTAAAAAAGATTGAAGCCGGGGCCTGGAATATGAACAAACAATGCATCTAAGTTAGTGCCCCACAGAATATTTTAAAATTATTTAACACAAATCATCTCAGTGTCAACAACTCATCACAGATAAACTATCTAATTAACAGAAGCCATCATAGTATTTGAGAACTCAGTCTTGGCTCAGTTGATATACCAGAAGGGCACTCCTTGATAAGCAAAAATTATAAAGGAAGGTTTAAAAAATGTTACTGCCTAAAGTAGATTCTTCTTAGTTTTAAATTAACCCTCTGCTAGGTTGGGATTTTTGGTTGTTTGGGTTTTTTTAATCTCTATGAGATAACAAGCGCAGGTTGACCTCATGTTCTTATGTATATTCCATGCTAAGATTCTGTAAAACAGTCTATTTTATGATGCAATATTTTTTCAGTGAGTCTGCCATAGACTTGATACAGTGCCAAAATGACAGCTCAGTTAACAAAAGTGTCCCCAGCTTTCGTAACTACTCCTGAGATAGTTTTATCCCCCTTCTTTAAAACTGCAAAGGTTGTCAAAATCTTGAGGATATAAACCTTTACTTCAAAATACTTTTGGGCATCAATACATTAACTGGTTGTTGCAGCACCAAACCTGCCACTTATCGGAATCCAGGTGCTTCATTTCCCAACATGAAGTCTGTGGGGCGAGAAAGCTGACAACGGGATCCATAAAAACATAGTATAGATTGAAAGTTACCTAAAATAGCTCATGGGAAATACTGAAAAGAGAGATTTCTCATAAGTCTCTGAGGGGTGATATTTACACGTCTAGGTTGCAGAGAGACAACCTAGGACAAAAAGATTCATTACCCTAAAACTGCTCCCGAAAGTCATCTTTTTCACAGAGGAAATGGGAAATAACACTTGGTAGGAGTGAAGGACCATCTTTTTTCCGTCCCATCCCAGGTAGATTACTTGCTACAACATTCGCTGAGGGTATGGCACATGTGGGTCTAATCGCCCATTCTGCCTAATGGCGATTTGAACATGTTTCTTCCAGATAAATGCTGTGGCTGCTCAGCTGTAGGACAATCTGGAGCAGTCCCTCACGTTTCTCAGTAAAACAGTATTCCTGGTACGGAGCGATTAAACTCATTACACCCGAGAGAAATGCGGAGACATCATGTCTTGAAAAGGCCAGTGATTAAATGCCAGTGAACAAAGAGCAGTGCAAGAACATTCCATTCACATCAGATATAAGCTTTTATTTGTTAGGCTTTGAATGGTGCATATACCTTTGCTGGTCTTTTTACTCCATGAAACACTGAAAGAGAACCAGCCTGTGTCTCAGTGTAATCATTGTAGTTTCTTCACAAATGTCACACCATTCCTCCAGTGAGTAATTTGTATTTAAATTTCCCTCCCACTTGGGTATGATCTTAGCCCACAGTCCGTATTATCCAGGAAGAACTGATATAAATGCGAAACACTTTTTCAGCTGGTTCCATAACTATCAAGTGACAGTCTCACAGGTTGGATTTTGGTTCTTCCAGGGAACTGTAGGAAAACTGCAAAAGGGGGAGTCTGAGTAACGTGATAAGAAACATTAATATCTAACACTCTGGTAAATAGAGAAATTATATTTCATATCTGAGCAAAAAAAGGCTACCGGTATGAGCTCTATATGAAGATGAAGATGACAAATAAGGGTAACTAGACTGAAGGGTTTTCCTGAGTAATATTGAAGAATTAATAATTTTTTCTGAGCTGAGACAGATCATGCTGCTGACATCGTCTTACAAGAGAACAATTTATCCTTAGTCATTATACCATTCCCAGAGCATTCCCAGGTTTGAACAAAGCATAGTAGCCACCATCTTAGCAAACAGAGATGCTGAGTTTCCCAAAGTCTTTTAAAAAAGAATAAAAAAAACAGCAATGAAAATAGAATAATCTGCAGATGTTATTTCTGATATATTATTCTGCAGCAGAAAACAGGTTTTAAACCTTGCTCTGACTGAGATTTATTGTCACATGTATGGAGGTATTTAGGCACCTAACTCAACTACCTACCTTTGCAAATTTGAGCTCTAGCTTTAAAAATAAATAAACAGGAAAGTAAACAGGAATATACATATGCATACTACTACAATTACTACTACTACTATTAAAATGTATCTCAATTTTTTCAGCAAAACAATTTATAATCCAAAATTTTCAGTGCAGGAATGGAAAAATTGGTTAATTTTAAACTGAAAATGCTTGAAAATAAATGTTCCCATCTTTCTTTGGAAATTTTGAATGCTATGAACTTTGAAAAGATTTCTTACAGTCAATTAATTAAAAATTATTGCTCGGTTTCAGGTCTGTCTAACTTGCCAGAGCTATTGAGGGAGACTCTGATAAGGAAAACAGTAATTCATAATGATCATTTTAATGGTGTCAACATGTCAAACAATGAATCAAATGTAGAGAAATTCACTTATTTATCTTGGCTTTCACCTGACACTACAGTAGAGGTGATGTTATTCTAAGAAAGTTCCGATAAAGGACGTAGGAGTACTGACTAGAAGGAATCTGCAGAGATTATTGAGCTTTAAATCTAATTGATACGGAATACATGCCAGTGTAACCCTATCACCTCTAGTACAACAGGCTGAAAAAAACACAAAAGCTGTCAGCTGCTGAAGGAACATAGCTGGCAAGACCAAGACAACTGACAATGTGTTTGGTCTGCTCCATATCTGAAGTTTGTTATACATTTATCATTATATAGATTTATACAATTTGATGTGCTTAATGTTATTAGAGGACTATTTCACTCAATAACACTCCAGAGAGACTTCTTCATGTATTGCATTCAACACATAGAGAGAAGGAGCGTAATTGACTATGGGTGTATTACCCAAGTCCCTTCTGAGTGGAGAGGCACCCTATCTTCAGTGCTTTCATTCATATTTAATGAGTTAATGTTCTATTGAAATTAGCAGCAGTGATGATGATGACATTCTTGTACATTCCTCAAAAGATAGGGAGTATCTCGGATAAGAGTTGTGGAAATAACTCATTTTTCAATTTCCTGGCAGTTCTAGATAATGATTTCAGATCAATTCAAATTAATGGCAGCTCTTGGACTATTTTCAATGTTTAACATGCACACATATTGTTTCACCAGACATAGATATGCACAAACTTGACGTTTTCAGAGGTCTTCTCCAAGTCTGGGTAAGCTACTACATATATATTCTGCTGTCTTGAAGAGTTCAGGCAAGACGTAACAACCCGCAGCACTTCACAACAACATAATAATTACTAATAAATTCTAACTGACCTCAGTGAATTCCTTTCTCTAAAAGGAATGGCAAAATCCTCATAAAAGCTCTAATAACTCCCCACCACCACCCTCAAGCCCCAAAATCCTCAGGTTCCCCCCTAGCCCTCCTTTGCAAGAAAATGGAACAAGCTAGGGATACCCAGAAGTTTAAGCGGAAAGACTTATTTCAGAGAAAGATTCTTCATTAAAAATGGAAATTACGTTATTTTGCAAGTGTTGATTTGGATTTACACATACTTTGCATCCACGATGAGTATGCACACAACAGACTGACTGGAGTCCAAAAACGGCTCTATACTATCATTGTATTTTCCTGAATCTGAGACTGGCAGCATGCTGAAGCAGTCTCTCATAAATGTTAAAAAATATGTTGGTTTGCATCTGACAAATGTTAGAAAAAGGGCTAGTTTTCTGGGGATGGTTCTACCAAATTGGGATTAACATTTTCCACTTAGTCCCTTATGCTTCTGGAGAGGCTGACATAATTTAGTGACTATGAAAGTAACACCTTTGTCATTTTCATTGTACTTCATTTCACCTTCTCATTTGTGTCTTTTTAAAATAAGATGTCTAACTGAATACAGTAATCAATGTGCCATCGATTTATATAATGGAATTGTAATCTTCTCTTTTCTATTCTCTGTTCCCTTCTTAACACAATTTAACATCTTATTTGCTTTTTTAATCACCACTGAACAAGTCTCTTCATTGAGCTGTCTACAGTAATGCCTCGATCTTTTTTTCCTGAGAGGTTACAACTAATTCAGGAGACATCATTATGTATAAATACTTTAGACTGTTTCCACTAATGTGTTTTAGGGAGGTCTTAGCTGTGCTGAGGCTTGTCTGCTACTTATCACTTATTTTTGTAAAATTCACCTAAAGCTCTTCTTCATAGTCCCTTAATTTAAATGATTCAAATGAGTTTACAATTTCAGCTGCTTTTCCACATTTAGTCTTTAGCCTGTTTTCTATTTCAACATACAGAATGAACAGTACTTTTGCCAAAACTGCTTTTATGTAGTTAACTCTGTGTTCATCATGCTGGGAACAAGAATTTTGTTGCTGTTCTATGAGCCTATGATGATATAGTCACAATACAAACAACCACCAAATAGGATAAACACCTAAGAAACACCTAAAAGACTGCTACTGTAAAACTCTGTAAACCTGACATACACAGCAGTCTAGCCATAGCTGCATGTCACAGCATTGATTTATCCTCCTAAAAATTAGTCTTAATCCTGGGACGCTTGACTACTGTCATGATGCCTGTATTTCTGTATTATCGAATTTTTAATAGTTAAGACTCCTCCAGTAGTCTACTGACTTTTGCTTTACTATAAAGATTTCTGTTGGTGCCCATGTGAATTAGTTTACAGCTAAGTCACCCATGTCAAAACTACACTGTAGTCACTAAAATCGTGCTGGCAGTGCAGAATATATTGAAAGGGGGTTTTATATTTTTGGCAAGCAATGTTTTGCCTCATTGTCTACTTGCAAAGAACTGCGTGAACATCACTGTAAAATTTAAAATACTTGGAAAGATTTACAAAATTATGATTTGTGATATCTCGTCTTAAAACAAAAAACTTAATACTGCAGGAGAGCATTCTAATTTCTGCCATTTTCACTGCCTTTTTTTTCTGTATTTGTCTAGAGCGTGTACAGAGGAGTCCTAATCCGTGAGCCTGCCTCTTTGGTGCAATCATAATGCAATTAGTAGGCAATAAACACAAGAGATGTATCTCTTATTACACCGCTTTTAGCTTGCATTATATTTCTCTGTTTAAGAGTGTTAACTGTTACTGCAAGGCAGCTCACTGTTAAATGATTTTCAGGACAACTTAACTACTTGTTAATATGTGTAGCAATACGTTCAATTATTTTAATTTTCTGTTTCTACAGAATTTGGAGACAGGTGTAGTTACATCTACACATGTAACTACATTACAGTGCTGGATTTCCTAGAATTTCCTTCATTAAGTATTATTTTTTTTCATTAAATCTGTCCATTCAGCCTTTGTATAATAGCTAAGGGTAAAGAATCTTCAGCCTTTTCAAAAGACGAATTTTCTGCTATAAACAGCATGCCATTACAACTCAACTGATTGCAAAGAATTTGGATTGCAATGTGATTCAAGTCTTTCATTGAACTGATATCATCCACTCAACCTCAGCAATACCTTAGAGAAATACAAAGCAGAGTAACTGTCTTTTATATTGTAGTCTCTCAGTACAAGAATAATAGAGATGCCATGATCATTGCAGAGGTGTCACATTAGCTGCTCTGTGCTAGAGCTGAACTAAATAGTTTAAAGGAAAGGGAACTTATTGTTAATTTTTTTACAAGGATGGAATAGATGAACACTGCTTACAAATGAGCCTTATTTAGTTTTAAACACATTTCCCGAAGTAAATAGTATATTTCCCTAATTTTCATGTCTTTTGGTATGCTTCCAAAAAACTTGGAAGTGAATTAGTGTGCAATTTGCATCCAAATCTCAGCCAAGGGGATGTGGTTTATTATAATACATGGCCCTCCTAATTATTGAACAGCCCGAGAAAACTAGGCACAGTGTGCATCTGTTATTGCTTGACCACACTGCCAAACATAATTTGGCAAGCACAGAAATGTACATTGAGCAGACCTACAGTCTAATTTGCATTAGTTTGTAGTAATTATATGAAAGCTATAACTGAACCAAGCTTGTCCTCTCTTTTTAGATCACATCATTCTTTTTGAAAAGAAAGGAAATCTCAAGCAAAAATCCAAAACAATTAAATAGCACACACATACACAACCCTGAGAAATTCCTTGTTTGCACAGTAGACTTTCTCAGTATTATTTAATCATTATCCAAATGTTATTTCTGCGTATTCTGTAAAATATCAAAGAAAACAGCTTTTTTTTCCCCTGCATTTTTGTATAGGCTTTTCTGTGTTTTCCTTTATCCCCATTCAGAAATTTTTCATCTTTTCTGCCAAATTCTAAAACCCTGTACAATTCAATACCCTGTAACTGGTGATTAAAGTCAGTGGCATTTTTTAATTCAATTGCTAAGGAGGAAAGGGTGGAAAGTCCTGCCTTTCACAATTTGCCTTTGCCACTTTCCATAGTCATTTAATCCAAACTCTACTCTGACAGAAAGGAAGCAGTCTCATGATAAGCCATTTTCTGTCACAATAATGCTGGAAAGTAGTGGCAAATCTTGGGGAAGCTGGGGTGCTTACCTGGGGTGCGGGTAAAAGTACCTGCAGATTTTGGCCTACAAAAGTTCCAGCAGAAAATTGTTGCTTCCTCTCTTATTTCTCTAGCGAAATCACATGTTCATATATACAGACATGTACATCATGGCACTGTATAAGAGATGATGGGAAACCTAAACTAAGCCAGCACTTGAGGAAATACAGCAGAATCTCAGCTACAGAAACTATAGCTTTGTGACAATTATTGTGTAAATAAAGTATATTCCTGAAGTGCAAGAGGATGGGGCATTAAAAGGATGAGAGAGTCAGATTCAATTCCCATTGAAACCAATGACGAAAACTACTATTCACTCCAAAGCCACAGGACCAAGCATAGAGCAAGGAGAGTTTTGTTCTCCCCTTCTTCTTTAAGTAAACACTGGCATTTTCTGCTTCAGCTGCAGGGGCTGAGAAGCAGAGGCACAGTCTTTGTTGTTGGTAAACAGCTTGACATTTCATAGTATTGGACCAGTCCGAGGGCTTTCAATCTAGAGTTTGAGTATTAAGAAATAACTGTATAGTCACTATGTAGTTAGCTATTCTCAGATAGCTTAGGGTAATTATTAGCTGGCATATCCAGAGTCACATACAGTTACTGTGAAATGACCATACGGAGATTATGTAAATGAGTTTCCAAGAGTGAAAATGCAGTGAAGTATAAAAGTGAGTAAAAACTGCCGAATATCGCTGAATGAGGGAACACTACCTCTACACTCTGATTAGCTGATCAAATCTATTTTCATAAACAAAAGCAGACTTGAAATGAATTAGAGAGGAAGAGAAACCCTAATGAACCTAAGTTACTTCCATTTACAAATGGCATTTCACAGGTGACCAAAAGACACTCAATTTGCTTTCGCCTATTATGTGGAAAGTAAAGGTATGTTTGCTTATACAATACCTGCTGCAAAACTGCCTTATTTTCCATTTTAGTTTTGACATTAAAATAGCAGCTGCATAAGAAACAGCTTTTTACTGAAACAGTCTCTTTCCACATACATTCCTGTTCATATCCTCTTACTTCAGTGGCTGAAATGAAGCAATGGAGGAAAGAAGCTGGGGGAGGGTACTGTAAAGTAAAACCACACTGTTTTACTTTGATTAGCACCAGAAACTGCTCCATAAAGAGCAATCTATCTTTATCTAGTTTGATGGTATTTCTTCTTTTTGTTTACTAATGAAATGATTAACTAAAACCCAGTTGTCGAATAGTTATTGCTGCTGAATAAAATACAATAAGCCAATTTGGTTAAAAAGTGCAGGGTTGTTTTCTCTTTGTTTTCTGTTTTGTGCTTTCATACATCTGAGAATACCACTCATCTTTGCACAGGCAGGGACAGGAATAAAATACCTCTTCTCACTGGTCCTTACTGTTAGTGGAACGTTTTCTTGTAGATAGCAGGTTTTCTGGTTCAGGTATCTTGCCAGAAGATGTTCTTACACTTAGTGTATTCATTCTTTAATACATATAATGCAAAGTTTTACTATGCTGCCGGTTCCTTATCAAAAGGAATTTGTTATGCCTGGTTTTAAGCTTTTCCTTCTAAAAAAACCCATGGTCTCATGTTCAGATGACTACCAAATAAAAATCACGTGATTTTCAGAGCAAGAAAAATTCTGCAATATGCAAAGGATGGCATGCAATTAATAATTTTGAAATGAAAATATTTTTCTCCCACATTCTTCATTGGTTTTCCCTATTTTTTTACTCAAAAAAGTAGCCACATTCGTCCACCTTCAGACCTGTCCGGAAACATGAGCTGTTTTGGTGCATCTAAGTTAGGTTTCCACTCTGAACTACAAAGAATAGCCACTGAGCTGCATTCTGTTCTTACATTATAGTTAAACACCTTAAGACATTATGTTAAAACCATAGTGTTGGAGATAAGTATGCAAACCGCTTTCTGTTAGTGAAAGTCTGCACCGAAGATGTATGTGCTACTCTGTAGGTACATGCATTTCCTTTCAAGAAACCGATGGGCTGGTAACAGTGCGGGAAGAGTGTGTATCTATCTCCTGGAAACAGATGTCGTGAACTTCTTGCAACATAACTTCCTAGGAACTACTAATTTTCAACTTTTGTAAGTTGCTGCAGCGCAGTTTGATCTCCAGTCATTTCCAGCTGCACAGTTAGACCTGGAATCGCTACTTAGAAAAAGCTTTTCGAGTGAACAGGTGGGTTTAATGACATATAGGAGACGTCTTGGAGCCTCCCATACTTTTGCACAAGGGTGGCTAAGTCTAGCCTCAGTTAGGGAGCTCACAGCTTCAAAATGAACAGTTTGGCATGAGTGAAGGTTATCTGGCTGGGAACTGTTTTAGAAAATATGCCTCCAAACATCCCACTGTAACAAGAGACTGGTGTACAGAGTGGTAGGAAAGACGAGGAAAAGATGGACTTGCATTTTAGTTTTCTTCCAGGATAACTCCTATTGTCTTTCTTTCCTTCCTCTTGAAAATAATTTCTTACTAGATTCCCAAGCAGGAGAAAATTTTCTCTTTAAAGAATAACCAGTATCTAAGGAGCAGAGCTTGTAGTCAGCAGTCATGCTTCCTTGAGAAGGGTTTTTTTTACACTGAAGGTTTATACTGAAGATGTGTATAACTGCTTGCTATTATCTTAGTGTCTATATTTAACCTGTCCTGTTTACAAGCCCATCATCAATTCTCAGCTACCTAAGTTTAAATCCTACCTTGTTTTTTTTTTTTTTTTAATGCCATCCTATAGTCTTTTTTTCCATCAGCAGTAGATATGACCTGTGTCAATGAGGCTTTCAGTATAGCTGTTTCACCTAGTCGTCTTCTTCAGAACTTGTTTGGCAGCGCCTGTGCAGGCTCAGGGACTCCACTGAGCTGTGAAAGGAGTAGCAGGCCGGAATGTACTAAGCAATGCAACCGAAGCTAGATAAATGGAATAAAATAGGGTGCGGTCAGACATAGCTGTATGGAATGTAAGTAAACAGATTGTGGACACTGGAAGTAAAAGAATGCAAGTAAAATTATTTTCACTACAATATTGCAGATAAGACTGAATATGTTGAGGGGCTAAAAATCTAAAGAACCACTTTTGGAACAGATCAAAGGAATATTTTCAGTCCTGTAGGGTTTCATTCTGTTCCTTGTGTGTATGTATATGTCCTAGAGATACTAAAAGAAACTTGTCAGTTTTAAGACTAAAGAAATCCCTGGGTTATGCAGACTATTAGACCTTCATATAACACAAGCACATAAAATTTTATCTTATGGCTTTTTTCTGAGCCAAGTAACTTGTGTCAGGCACCACTCAGGAGCCATCTATTTAAACTATCCAAACCCTACCCGCAAGGAAGTGCTATGCAAAGTTACACACTTAGTATAAGTTATCAGGGAAGGGGAGTTCCCACACCTTTATCTCTGGCAACAAATTTTGTGCCAGCTTTGGATTAGTTAAGCATGTCTTTCAGGGAAAAAGAAATCCATTTCTGCTGCAGATATTACAGGCAGTGGAGAAATTACCACTTGCTGAGTTAATTTGTTCCAGCAGTTAATCACCCTCACTGCTAGGAAAGCAAAATAAAACAAAAATATTTATTTCTTGGCATATCTTTTGCTTTTAGTGACTTGGTCTGCTCTCTCTGATAGATGAAAAAGCTGTTTCATACCTGTTAATTACATGTCCAAATCAGGTGTTCTCGATCCTTTTGATGAACTAAGAACACCCAACTGTCTAAGTTTACTACTTGAAAACAGTTTTCCACCTTAGTGACACCTGGTTGTCTGGTAGGAGAAATCGAATTGAAAAACTGTTATGTGAATGTCACTTTTGTGATATATGAATTGTCTGTGACCAGACAAGAAATCTGACATATTCCATCTTCAAGATAACTTATGAATTTTTTCTACAAGTGATATTTGGTCTTGATATAGCGCAGAAAGCAGACAGTGACTAAGTGGAAAAAATATTTTTACTGTAACTAATGTAAATAATTCATTGTAATTTGTACCAATAAATTATCATTTCTCTAATATAATGCAAAAGTTTATACATTGAGCCAGCTTACTTTGATTCTCTCTTTTTCAGAAGAATTTCATATAAAAACTGTCACTTTTCGCAGATGTGGAAGGAAATACAAAACCAAAATGCAAGGTATCTTCAGATTTTGTGAGTGCACAACTGTGGAAGGAAGATTACAATGTGAGCAGCAGGCAATTAATACAGAGTTCTCTTGCAAAGACTTTATTTTCATTGTTAACATCATGGGATTTCTCTTTATATTTTGTCAATATAGTGGCAAACGTGGGCCTGAGGTTAACCTTGACTAGTTACATTAAAGTGAAATTTGTCTTTTCCTTGTTTTCACTAATTTATAAAAGTTTACATTGCTTGATGTAAAATACATCGTTTCTCAGCAGTGAAAGACATAGCCTGCATCTTCAGACAGTGTGAAACAATAGCTCTAAGGGAAATGTAAATTGCTCGCATTCACTTCTGTGGTGTTATAATTCTGACACTGAATCCTAAAAGGTAGCATTTTAAATGTTTTAACAAAATTTGGTAGCAATGCATTTCTTCGGTCTTCAGTAACTGATTTCCTGTTTACTTTTTGTACAACACAATTATCCATAAGAATACTTAAAGCCTGAGAAAAGTGAAATCCACTTGTTGAAAGACTTATCATGCTGACTGCATTTTAATATTTAATTCAATAGAATTAAATTCCATGACTGCAGGACTTCAGACTGACTGTTAAACCAGTGGGGTTAGACACAGAGCAGCCCCATTTCTCCTGCAAACTGAAGTCAAGGCTGAGGTAGAATAGATATGGCCTTGAATCTGTAGGTACTATCACAGAGCGAATTTAGAAACCTATCCTGTAGTACTGAAAATTTGTAATTTATTCCAGTGTGACTTATAGTTTTCCTAAATATGACAAAAGAAACTCAATCATATGTTTTACAACATAAAGATAACACAGCAGGAATGATATCTGCATACACAATTCATAACCAATGTACACTGTCTTTATATGTCACAGAATACGATATTTAATAAAGGGGTAATGTTGGCTTTTTGTGGATATTTAAATATTTTGGCTCACTGATCTATTTATTTTGGTGGGTGGTCATGCTAATAAACTCACAGACTCAATATTTACAGGAAACAGAATGGAAGGTTCACAAAAAGAGGTTAAACTGATTTTTGATTTTAATGGGAATGAAAGAAAACGTTTCATTTATTAACTTAGACCTACCTCAATGTGTCTTGTCTCTCTCTTTTTTTTTGTCTATACTTATGCCATCCATTGTAAGCTCGGTCACTGTGATAGTGCTTTTTGGGTTATGAAGCCACACTAGATACTATATGTAAAATGTGATTAAGGACTTGCTAATTTGAGATGACTGTCTATTTGTATTCCAGTGAGTCACTAGAGAATTGAGACCCAGGAGGCTGAAATTCCTGAATTTTCCCCCAAGAAAGAAACAGATTTTCTAGTGAAATCTAAACAGAAAATTCAGTATCAGAATTTAATATCAATATTGTGATATCTAGATTGAGCTCATAGCTTGAAGGCAGAGAGAGACTGCTTTCTACACATACCCTTTCCCGTACGAGGCTATAGCATCTCACGGTTTTTTGAAGGCTTATTTAATTCATGTTGGCATTCACCAACATTTGATAAACATGTCACTCCTCACCAGGTGTTCTAACTGAAAGCAGAAATGGACGAAATATATTCTACAGTCTACTAATGACAGGGGTCCACTACTTTCATGAAAATAAGGATGATGAAAGGGGTGCCTACATTAATTTACATGATTTTGTGCAAAGTGCGTTTTCATAAAGGGATTAATTTTCATGTACTGGAAGCTGCATTTGCACATTATGTAATTTTTTCTCTTCTATGTTTTTTCTTCAGGGCAGTTTGATGATCAGTACCCATCATAGGATAAGTATTGTGGCTGTGTCTGCCTAGGAGAAATCAGCCAAGAATTCTAACAATGTACCAAAACCTCTTCTCAAAGATATAATCTGTAGAGAGCATCTACTTCATCTGACAAACACAATTTCAATTCAGGAAATAGCTCACAATCATTCTATTGGATCTGACATCAGCGGTATCCACGCAGCCATTCCGTGCAAACTCCCTGCTTTTAAAGGTCTTCCCATCACTGTTATTGGTCTCACAGATGATGAAGTATGACACTCCATAAACAATGAGCTGGGCCTTTTGTAAGCTGCTTTGCTTTTTTTGGCTTCAAACTGCCACTGAATGTCAAATCAATTTGGCTCTCATTAGAACAGCTTTATATGTGCAAATGTATTTGTGTCTGGTTGCCACTTTTTTCTATTTTTGCCTTCCTTTCCCTTTGCTTTTTTTTCTCCTCTCCCTTGGATGATGTCATTTTTCTCTAATCAAAGCCAACACCTGTTTCTCTAAAATAGGAGCCTCTGTATAGAGCTCTTTATCACAATCTGAGTACACCCTAGATGGGCTCATTATGAGTCGAGTTCCCCCAGAACAAAGAGGAAGTGCTCTGTTACAGTGACACTGTACACCGTAGAGCCTGGATAAAGTCAAGAGCTGATGTAACCTCGACTTTTGACATCCCAAGAGACTGCTGTCTAGATAGTGCAAGGTGTGTGAGCCACTGTCTTTGATAAGTAATGAAGCAAACAGTAAATCTGACCCTGTGTTTAAGAACAGCTCAACTGTTCCACAATATTGTAGTGGGCTTGGAGGGGTTCTGGGTTTGGTTTGTTTTTTTTTTCTTTTCCTTAACCAATTAAAAGGAACACAGAATTGCAGCTGAGGACTTCTGGTTTCGTAAGCCACAAACCTGCTTGGACAAGCTAAATGAAGAATGCCACACAATGAAGGGAACAGAACAAAATAGGGATGACAGAACTCCCAGTTACAAGTCAGCAAGGATCCGGTCTAAAAGAGCACATTGCAAGTAGTCTGAAATGGCTGGAGATTAGGAAAGGGGAATTAGAGGGAGAAAGAAATATGCTGAAAGGCTGCCATAAACTCTGTGTTGTGACACGTATGAAAGAAGCATAGGCTCACTTTTCTTGCACTTAGGACCACCTTGCCTCTTATGAGTCTTGTCTCATGGAAGTAGCAACTGAAGTGTACTGTGCCTGGAATGGCACTGGCGTGTGTTGAACAATGGCATAAAATTCCTTTTTCTCCTCCAGAAAAAGCTCCTTTTCTAAGTTTCAGCACAAAACCGTTCTTCCTCTTCTCCCCACATCTCATACAAGCCAGTGTATATTTCCACCCACTTCAGGAGGAATATGTAAGTTTTCAAATAACTACGTCACTATACTCAGGTCAGAGGGACGTTCTATCCCAGGTTACAAGGCACTGGTAAGTAGTCAGTCTACATGCTGTGTCCTCTTGCTTGCGTTGTTCCTTTTGCAGAGCACCAGAAATACTTTTTACTTCTTTAAATGGAAAGATACGCATTTTAGAAGCTGAGGAACCTATAGATAGTGAGTAGGAGTGAGACACAAAAAAAAACCGATGCTAACTATATCCCAACTCCCTCTAAACGTGAATGTTTGGCCCTTATGAAGGAAAAAGCTTTCTCTGGACATTGCAGGGTAGAAATAAAGGAGAAAGAACCAACCTTCTCTCACCACTTGCAAGAACAGACTAAAACATCTTTGGAGGACCTCAGGCTGTCCAATGAGGGTTCGTGCTCGGTTTGTGTGTGGATGAACTGACTCCTATATGATGGGACTCTGAGTCAGGCACTCTCCAAGGAAAATGCCTATTTTCAGAGCTGAAGAAGAGGTTTGCTTGGCTCAGATACTCAGTGATTTCAAATCCAGTGCTAGCTCGAACTGAAATATATTGGTAATCTGCCATCTGTGGTTTTCTTGAGCAGAAATTTTGACTGAAGTCCAGGTCTTAGTAGATATGAGGCCACATTACAAAATCCATCCTCCTACTCGACATCATCCTTCATAGTGTATTACTATGTCACTGCCTTTGAATTAAGGACCACAGCAAAGTATGGAAAATGTGGATGCTTCAGTTGCCAAGTCATTTCTTGGTCTCTCTATTGAAGCTATCTATAGCGAACATTTCATTGCTGACATCTATCCCAGCCGCAGGATTGTCAAAGCATTTATTCATGTGTAATAAATTTGCATAAACACTCCACCCCAAATATAATGAAGCATAGAAAGGATAAGAAAGACCTAAATTATATTTAAAAAAAATATTAAAAGACTTCTTGATTGATTTGCAGAGGCATAGCAAAATTCCTTCATATAGTGGCCTCATGAATGAGATGATAATATGCAAGTAAAGCATAATGATTGGCATATTAAATACAAGATCTTTGTCACCATCTGTTTCCTGATTGTGTCAGCAAGTTGGGTTTTTTTTCATGGAAGTGTGAGAATACACCATGGCCTCGAAGTATCAAAATGTCAATTATACATCACATTTTAAAGTTGGAAGCCCAAATCACAAAAAACATTTTGAAATGTCCCTGAATGCTGCTTGAAACACTAACAAATTATTACCTCTCCTTCACGTTTATCCTTACTGTACAGTAGTATGGTTATTATGCTGGAAAATAAAACAGAGCAGAAACACTACAGAGGCCAGGTTTACAACTTAGTAATGAATACTTACCAAAAAAAATGGATACAGGAGACAGGAAGAGAACTAAGCATTCAAAACAAAGTGAATAGTTGCAGAACAACCCTATCAAATACTCATTATTTTCAGCTCAAGTACTTTGAAAACAGTTTTGCATTTCTGTTATTTTCCATTACAAATAATATTCACTTACAAGGAAGACAGTATTCTTTTTTCTGTATTTCCACCTGTACTGACAGAAAAAAATAATGCATCCAGGTTAGTGTAATGAATCAATAGAAACTGCAGAAGTGGAAAGCTATGTCAAAGCCAGCTAAAGTGCAGGAACCTTTCCATTGATACAGCAGGTCTTGGTTTACACCCTCAGTGGTCCTACATGAGAATTGGTGGGAGATAATGTTTTTATGTCCCACATAGGATGAGGTCTACTAGCACCATCAGCTGCCAGTGTCAGCAGCCCAGAGGTGAAGGCACACAAAGAGCTCCTGATTCTGCTTCTGAAATATAAATACAAGTCCCTTCCCAAGCTGAAAAGGCCACTAGTGTCTCAAGGTATTATTTCTGCTAGGGGGATGAAACAGCGGGAATAGGTATCATGTAAACTGATTCTTCAGTCGCTGAGGACACTGACAAGTTCACCAAATAAATGCAATGCCCTTTAGATTTGCTCCTAGACCAATTACTATACCAGTGAAAATGAAATAGCTATGCCTGTGTAAAATGTGATGAAGAGCATAATCATGTCCAACCAATCTAGCATGAGCTAAGTTGGAAGAAGAACTGTAAGGGGCCTAAATGAAAAAAGTGATCTTCCAAACTTGTACCTAATTGGACTTTTGATGGAGCATAATGAAAACATTTCTTCTATCTCATAATTTCTGATTATACTAATATTAATACATGATAAGAGATACAATCCACGTTTAAAACAGACTGCTTATATGATATTTGCAGATGAGTTATAAATTTTTGCTGTAATAAGGCAGCAATTTACAACATGCAAAATTGATTCCAGATGAGGCGGATTCCAAAATAAGGAGACTTCAAGTAACATAACTTACATTATGTGTTTGGGCTCATTTTCTGTGCTGTGGAACAGAGATGCCAATACTTAACAATTATAAAATACTTTGACTCTAACTAATAATAATTTAAGTTCTAATATGGCTATGCTATTAAGCATGCGTATACACATATATTGAGTGAAAAAGTTTGGGAAGATTCAATCTGCAGTTTCTTATTTAGGCATTTCTCCATGTGCAATTGTATATGGTCATCACTTCACTAGTAATATAAACCTTTTTTACTTCAAAAGTTCGTGTAGATGATCTGTAAAGTTTCAGCAGAGATTTGTATATCTGTAGTGGAGCAGCGTGCTCTGCCAGATGCCAGTCTCTCCGTTCATCAGCAAACGTTCATCATAAGCTGCTGGAAAGCAGAAAAGAACAAAAGAGTGGAAACTGTGCAGCTGTAGTTTGATTGACAAAGTTTGTAGCCTGAACCTACGTATACATACAAACCAACACTCTGAGCAGAAAAAATGGATTCATGAGGAAAAAAAAAAGCTCTTTGGAGAGCTTTCACATGTGTCTGTTGCCAAGGTAACCACTGTATGTATATCTTCCAAACAGGTACCTTTTGGGGGTCTGACTCTCAGCTTGTGCGTCTCACACTGAGATGTCAACTGAACGCAGGCAGTAAGGGTCCAGCAGGAGAAACACACTGTGAAAAATAATTAGTGTATTCCTAACAGATGTGTTTTTATATGTATACATACTTCATATGTGTGCACACTGCTGGTGTCACTGTCTTCTCTGAAAGTGAGGTCTGGATATGTGTGTGGTAATTAAATGCTTTTGAAATTTGTCTGTGAACATCAGTCCATGTCTCAGATTCTCATAGCAGGGACTGAAGGAAGTTGTCCTTAATGTCTCTTTACCATTTTTTTTTCTTTCTGGAAGTCCATCATGCAATTTCTCCCTTCATCCTCTGTAACGTCCGTTCTGAAATCGCTGTTTACTAACATAGGAGGAATAGTTTGACTTCTTTTTTTCTCTTCTGCCACTTTTTTCTTCTTGACTGCTCTGTCAGGCATCCCAAATGAAGGAAAAAAACCCTCTCGCACCTTTTTTTAAATTAAAATTTTGCTATTTAGGACTTAATCCTGAAACAAGTGAGCTTAATAGAAGTTTTGTTACTGATATCCATGTATTTTTCCTTTTCCCTCACATCAGGAATATGTCATACAAAATCATATACTTTGTTCCATGTATTCACCTGGCACTTTCAAAAGAATACTTCGAGGATTTCTGTCATTCTCTGCTCGATAATCTTAGCAATTACAGAACTGTTATAGACTGCATATTCTATATTTTTCTAGATTTCTATATGTATTCTATATAAAAATACACTATAAAATTCATTATGTATGTGTTATAAAATAAATCTGGTTAAAAGAAAGAACAAAGCAATTTTCTTAATCTTGATTGAAAATGTATTATCTTCACTAAGTTTTCCTTTAGCATTTATAAGGTAAAATCAGGAATTAAACTGTTTCAGAACAACAAATGCAAAGCTCAGTCTTGCAAGTGCTTATACTTGAGCGACTTTACTCAGAAGAGTAGTCCTTCTGAATTCAAAGTGAAGTCACTTGAATTATCAATCTGAGTGAGACTACTCAGGTGTTTAAGGTGTTTAACCAGGATTTCAAAATAGAAGTGATGTTGCTCGAGGCTGTAAATCCTTAGCTGGGTTCCAGGTCTTACTGAGAAAAAAAAATAATCATAATCTTTAGAGTTGATCGGTTGTATAAAAAGCTATCTGTACTTCATTCATGCTAATTTTAAAATAAGCTGGATTCAGAAATATTCACAGTTCTTTTGTCTTCATTTCTGCAGACACTGAAACAACCAAGCTTCACTGGCATTAATGTTTGCTGAAATTAAATATAAAATTCAGAGACGTGTTTGTAAAATTTGTTAACAGTTTTCTTCTATCAGAATACTTATCACAGAAACAATGCCTTGTCACTTAGTAAACCATCAGCAATTAGATAGCACAATTCAATTCCTTTATATGGAGTATCAAAAATGTCCAAGAGAATGATTTGGGATCAATTTGCAGCATTGCAAAAATAGTGACAAATTTAAATGATAATTTCTAATGGCTCCTGATGCTGGATTTTTCATTTAACTTCCATGGCTTTGGATCAGATTTATTATGTCCCCTCTTCCTGGAGCAAAAAACAGAGTAACTTATTGGTTGTAAATTATTTACAATGATAAGTAAGATGATTAGTATAAATGATTAAAGAAGCATCATGATAAAGACAAACATGTAAACCTAAAATAAAGTGTAAATAGAGGTTGCAAAATTCAAATTGGAAATAGAGCTTTGGTTTATATAATTATATAACTATTTTACAATAGCTACCTCATTATTGTGCAGAAGCAGTTAAAAATAATCAGATCAATATTATGCTCTTTACATGAAACTACCAAATCACAGCAGGAAATTTGTGTTATTCTGAAAACTGAGGTCTCATAAAGAACACTCTACAGATCACTGAGGGAAAAACAATGATGGAAGTACAGCTTAACCTACCAGGAAATAAAGCTCACACATGACACACGTATACCATATACACTGATAACATTTCATTTAGAACAATAATAAAAGATAATGTAGGTACTAGAGTCTTTCATTTAGTTATGTATTTTAAAAACATAGTTACATTTCAAGGACTAGCAGAAAGACTTAATGAAAAGTGTACTAAGACCTCTGAGACCAGGTTTAGGGTTAAGACTAGGATTAGGGTAGGGAGAGGGAGAAAGCCGGTGCCCTTGGAAAGGGCAGGGCTCCAAAGAGGCTGCCAAAGCAAAGCATGGGCTGCTATGAGAAATCTTCCCGGCTCGGACTTTCCTCTGGGCCTTCAGTACATCCATGGCAGAAGTTTCCTGCAAGGCCAAGGTCATTTATAGGAGAACAATCCTCCCTTCTCCTGGGAGGATAGCTCTGACAGGCGAGACCTGCTTGAGAAGCCTCAACTGGCCTTGGTGTTCTCCAAGGAAGAGCTGGCAGAAGCTGCGGCAGGGTATCCTACGTCCTTCACTTGCAGCTGCATGAAGCAGAGGCGCTCACACTTGGCTAATGCTCAGACTGTGTTGCAGCTACTTTGCAGCCATGCTTGTGCCTGGCCTTGTACCCTGTTGATCTGGACTCTGACCCTGACCCATGGGCTGACTTCCTGGCTTGTTCATGTGTGACGGGTCTAAGCTCTTTTGTTGCTGAGGCCATAGCTTCTGTCTACCATGCTGTGATGCTTGGCTCCCTGTCCTGGTTTGAGGTAAAACAGAACCAATTTTCTGTTCAGTAACTTCGCTTTTTAGCTAAGCTTCTTCTAACTACTGAAATTAACAGCGTATTGTGCAGAAACTGTTCGCTCTCAGAGTGATGAGGCCTGTGTTTATAGCTGATGCCCAGGCATGGTATGCTGAGAGGCTCTTGCTTATACTTATTGCTATAACACCCAGGGCCAACCAACTTGGTTATATGCGCTGTTGGAGGGTCAGAAGTGGAAAAGCATAGAGGGGTCCCACCTGCGGGGAGAAGTGGACAGGACAGGTGACCCAAAACTAACCAACAGGGTATTCCATCCCATCTGCCTCATGCCCAGTATAAAAGCTGAGGAGGGATCAAAGGGTCAGCCCTCTTTCCTCAATGGCCAGCGTCCAAGGAGAACTCTGTCTGTTCATCTGCCCTTGATCCCAATCCTGGATCCCGATCCTGACTCCAGATCCAGAATCCAGTTCCCATCCATCACTGAGATAGTCTGGGACTTCCCCAGTGCCAGCCGGTGACATGATTGTCATCCTGGGAGCTTGTTATGGTTTTGTATGTATGTCATTATTTCATTTTCATTTTATTATTAACATTTCATTGAAGTAGTTTAGTTCCTTCTAAATTCATGTCTTTCTCTGTCCTGTGTCTCTTTGAAGGGAGGTAGGGGAGAACATCTGTTGTTCCACCTGAGTGGCCAATCCAGCCCAAACCATGACACTCCCAAATTCCCTTTTCCTTGTTAAACAGCAACTGTCTTTATTGTTCCCTGACAGAGATATGGAACCCATAGGAGTTGTGCTACAAAAAGATTGAGGAAGAAAAGTGGGGGCTTCTGTGAGAATTCTCCCACTCACATCCTTTTCACAAGAGGCTACAGAAGTGCCCACTCCCACTACAGAAGTGCCCACCCACACTTACAGCTAGGCATAGGGTTAGGGTTACAGGGGGAGCAAAAGATATGAGATGCATG
The DNA here is from genome assembly GCA_013398815.1 of Ibidorhyncha struthersii. Classification (NCBI taxonomy): domain Eukaryota; kingdom Metazoa; phylum Chordata; class Aves; order Charadriiformes; family Charadriidae; genus Ibidorhyncha; species Ibidorhyncha struthersii. The sequence goes on along the minus strand of VZSZ01007904.1, from coordinate 94,305 downwards.
AAAGGAGTGGGGATGCAAAGAGGTTGCCAAGCCACTGTGGGCTCCTGCAGGAACTCTGTCCCACTCAGTATTTCCAGCTGTGGCTTCAGCATGTCGCTTGACTGAAATCTCTGCCCAGGCTTAGGGCTTGGGCTAGCTTTTTGGGCAGGCGAGTCAGATATCAGATTATTTTCAGACAAGTGTTTTAAAGCTTAGTTGCATAGTTAGTGATTGCTTCCCACATATTTTTTAAATTGTCAGAATACATCCAGGTGAGATTTTCAATTTAAATTAGAAAGTGTTCATTCAAAGGCTTCAGTGATGTGAGGGCTTCCAATTGGAATTAAGTTTTGAATGTTCTATGTAAATTAGCAAAATGCTCTTGAGAACCATTTAAAAAAATATTTATAATAATTCTTTAATATTTATAATATTTTAAATAATATTTATAATACTTATATCTTGATAATTTTTATGAAAGAAGGAAAATAATTTAGCAGAGATCCAGCTGACAAAGAACAACTATAGTCCTGGTTTCTGTTCCTGCAGCATGTGAAGATTGCCATTCATGGCTTGGAAAAAAGTTTTCTCACAGCAGTCCGTATTTATGCTACTGTACACAATGCTGACCATTTACCATTAAAGGTAGTTGAGGTCTTAAATCAACAGAATTAATTGAAAATTACATGAATGTACTGTAAGCAAGGTATAAATTTGTCTCCTGAGAGCAAAAGAAAAGAATAACTTATCGTGCATCCAAGAGCATTAGAGGAGTTGGAGATAAGACAATATAATATAATGTTCTCCAATTATGATCAAAATATTTTCAGGAGAAAGATACCACTGAGCTAGATAGGCTTAAATACAATACCACTGCAAAAAAGAGAGTGACATCTGATACAATGTTGACACTATAATTTTGCAAAACCCATTCCACAGTCATTTCAGGACTGAATACATGCCTTCCCTGCTGTTCTTTTCTCCTGTGATTATTTGTTTGGTTTCATTTGGTTTGTCTAGTTAGAATTTTTATAATGGCAATGAGATGAGATCTAAACTGAATGTAGGCATTAGGCAAGAAACCTTGCAGGATATTTCAACAACCCATATTGGATGTCATTGTTTATTTTAAATTTGAACTTAATTACTGTGAGATCCCAGGCTCTATAAAGACAATGAGTGCCATCTATAAATGCTAATATAAATCAATAAAGAGGGGGAGGTTAAATGATTTACGTTGGAGCTGAGCCACCATGTAATAACTGTTGCTCATTATAGCCTCAGCAATGAATGGGAAATCAAAACATTAAATAGTGCAAACAAGAAGACTATCCTATTTTGCCGGAAGTTTAAGATACTACGTTCGTCCAGGTCATCCATTTTTATCCTAATAAAAGGTAGGTTAAATCTTGTATTAAAATAGACATCTTGCCTAAGAAAGGGCTGCTGGAGTTTGCCCAATGTTTCCATGACTTTGAGTTGTTGCCAACTTTGCCTGAAAAATAACAAAAGCAGCTGCCAAAACTGAACTATAATATTACTGTCAAATGAGTATTATAGATTCAAGTTTTAGGTATGCACTGCTTTTCATATATATAGTATGATTGACTGTATTATTAATATTTAATTTGATTTGCCATATATTAATAAAATAGGACTTCAGAATTGTTTTGTATATCTCTTCAAGAATACAAACAAATAATTGTACTTTTGAACATCGATTGGCACATCAGGAAGCATCAGAAGTGTTTCTGTAAGTAAGGCTGCATTGACACTTAGATCGAGAGCAGGACTAACATTTCTCTATTAGAGATTTAATTTATTCTCCAGATTTGTCAGGACATATTTTCAGATGACAATTGCACACTTTTCCTATCATTTTATTAGTCACTTTGTTTTAATTAATTTTGAAGAAAAAAGATTTTAAGTGCTCTTTCTCTATACACATTGTTTTAGCTCAAAAAAAAAGGGAAGGAAAAAAAATAGTCTCCCTTAACTTCATACATAGAAAGTCTTAGAGATACTTGTTCTTTGCTATGTTTTGAAGAGAGACCATTTTTGAAGCTTTGTCAAGACTAACCAACTGAACTGGTGGAACAGGGCTAAAATTGTTATCCTAAATGTCCCTGTGGCAGCAGACTGTCAGGTGAACCATTTTTTTCTTCCAGGTACTATTATTTGAGTGCATTAAAATAAGAGCTGCAACCCCTCTATAGATTCTGGAGTTACTGCTAGTTTGACTGTTTTGCATTCCAGGAGGCATTGTCATGGAGACTTGTGAGCATGGGACTGAGGAGCACATGAACTATATCTGTGGTATATAACTTTGTAGATGGGAGTATTTTACTTCAGTGTCCAGTCTTCTTACCAAATTTGACCCTTTTGAGTGGAAAAAAAAAAGTAATTAAAAAAATGAGAGACTATTTCAGAAGAAAGAGTTAGGAGAACCAGAGTTTCCTAGAAAGGAGGACATTTAGGTCACCTCAGTTTTTGCTTCCTTCCTGCTTACCAGTCTGGACACTTCCCAAGGAAGCTCCCAGGGAGTCAGGCAAGTGCTGTTTTGATAATCCAGAAGAGCTGAGGTTACAAAGATTGTGCAAGCCACCAGAATGATTAACAGTGCATAAGAAAGTAAATGGTTTAGCCTTTCTCTATCTCATTTGAAATGATACACTACTTACTTACTGTTCTCAGCTTTAACTATGTATTATGTGCCATTAAATTGAGAGACACAGAGACACAGACCATGGAAAGTTACCTAGATCAATACCCAGTTCTGTGAGAGGACTGAAGATATTCTTACCATTTACGAAAGTTCTTTAAGTTTTTGGCAAATTACTCTAGTAATAGAAATTTCTCAACAGCTTGCTTCATAGAATCATAGAATCATAAAATTGTTATGGCTGGAAAAGACCTTTCCAATTGTCCTATCAGTTGTAACTTGTGAGAAGAGACCAACACCCACCTCTCTTCAACCTCCTTTCAGGTAGTTGTAGAAAGCCATGAATTCTCCCCTCAGCCTCCTTTTCTTCACACTAAATAACCCCAAATCCCTCAGCCACTTGTCATAAGACTTATTCTGAAGACCCTTCACCAGCTTTTTTGCCCTTCTCTGGACCCTCTCCAGCACCTCAATATCCTTCTTATACTGCAGCACCCAAAACTGAACACAGTACTCAAGGTGCGGCCTCTAGCCCTGCTGGCTGCACTATTCCTGATACAGGCCAGGATGCCTTTGGCCTTCTTGGCCACCTGGGCACACTGGTGGCTCATGTTCAGCCGGCTGTCAGTCAACATTCCCAGGTCCTTTCCTGCTGGGCAGCTTTCCAGCCACTCCTCCCCAAGCCGGTAGAGCTGCATGGGATTGTTGTGGCCCAAGTGCAGGACTCGACGCTTAGCCTTGTTGAACCTTATACTATTGGCCTCAGCCCATCGATCCAGCTTCCAGATACTTTGTCCCAGGAGTAAGGTCACATCATAGTTAGAATATTTTTGTTTGCTTTTTAATATTTCATTTTGCAGCAATGTATTAGAGGTTACAATAATATCATTCTGTTTATACCAACTTTTTGTGTTTGAGGACTGTTTCAATCTGTTCTCTAGGTGAAATAAATCCACTTTTTAAACCTCTAAATTGTGTCAAGTTTTCTAAGTTGTGAGTTTTTTTAACAATTTGGAGTTCTCCCTTTTCCTTCCCAGGGAATTTTCCTCCATGACCAGTGCTTGGACCTATTCTGATATCCTTTGGGTAAAAGAATTCTCTTTATTTAGATGGGAGTGAAACTAACTCAGCTGAAGTAAGCTTTTCAAGGAAGAGAACCTCAGTGCCCAAGTTCATACCTACTTGTCTTTAGGCAGGCATGGAAGCTGCTTGTCAGCTCAGTTGCATTTGTTCAGTAATATCTAGCAGGAGTTCCAGAAGTTTATCATCATGTTTATGGAACTTCTTTATCAGTTGCTGTGATTTTCTGCTAATGTTGACTGCATTCTTCAAGGGTGGGAGACTTTCTATTATGTCAATGGGTGTTGATACTACATTTAGAGCTGTGCAGGAGTCAGTTCTTGAAACAATAATGATGAAGACACACAAAGGGTCAGACAACTCTTTTAATTAACCTAAGATTAATAGTTCTCGTCTGAAGTAGGATTTGAAGCCACAAGGTCTGTGCAAACACTCCCGCTCTCCCACCTATCACTCTGCAAGCTGTCTGCACAGTTCCTGGGCTTTGAGGAGTATTTTGACTAATAGTGCTTTACACTTGAAGGAGTTCAAGTAACAGGCTGCTGTCCTGCTTCTAGCAACATTTTTTTGTCTGTCTTTAGCCCCCATTTTCCAGCATTCTATTCATTGAATGCATGAAAGTGTATCTGTTTGGATATGTGAAATGATGATTTATTGTCAGGATTATTATAGTAGTGTTAAAAACAAATAAAATCTCACCAACTGGCTGTTCTCTTAAACATGTGGTATCCAAGTGCTTCAGTGTTCTGTTCAAAGCAGAGACTTTATCTGTGTTCATATAATAAAGAAGGCCCCTTTACATTATTTACTTTAGTTTTAGCTTAGTGTATTTCAAACTGTCGTATGTCAGAAATCCAAGATTATAACACTATATTTTACTTGCCAAAACAATAAATAAAAGGATGAAGGGAAAATATTCTAGGAATTAAAAATATTTGACTTGTTTGAATGTACTACCCTATGCAGTTTTTTGAAAGCAACAAAAAGGCAAAAAAATATGTGGAAGAATATAGGGAAACCTGCTCTCCCTCAGCAAAAACGACACACTATTTGCATTTCTGGCAAAGTGAGTTTAAACTCATGTTATTTTATCTAACCTCCCTTTTCTCTCTTGACCTGCATGGGATGTTTTCCAGGTATTAGCTGATGATATCCAAAGGGTCATGTTCTCCTGCTATATATTATGAACAACTTGCAAAGAAACACCTGGAAGTGCTAACATTGTGTGGTGACAGAATAGTGCTGGAATAAAAGAGGGAAGAAGCTGGATATCCTGACAGTTCTGCAGTCCACCAAGTCTGTTATTTCTGGTCTGTCTTTATAATGGCTATAAAATATGAGCTGGGAGTATGATGTCAATGCATCCACTTCCAATAATTGATATGATGAATAATCTCAACCTTCTGACACCGCCTGTATCTCCTCACATCTCAGAAACTTCATTCATCAACCACATTTGAAATGTTTAAGTAATCTCAGTGATGTATGGAGCACTGAAACTCCCTTGTTAGAAATCTATGCTACTAACATTCTATCAAATTAAAAAGCCACTGAGCTCTTGTGCATAAAATTATCATAAATTATCTCTGAAGGTTCATTGCTGTTTGGAATGTTTAATTGCTCACTCAGCTGAACTTCAGCAGCTCAAGATTATTAATCAATTTGTCAGAAGGTTTCTCATAACATCGTCTTTTAGCCTGCAGTTATATGCGTGGAAAACCCATGTGCAAGACAGTTTTATGCAGCAAGTCAACAGTAGCCATGCACACCTTTCACAATAAACCTTTCACATATTTAACAGTATTTTTAGTTGTTGATTTCTCACAGAATATTGGGAAATTGTAATTACCTCAGCCTAATTTATTTGGATGGAAAACTAGATTCTCCAAAACAATATTTATAAGTAAGAATGGAGACAGATAAGCTAAGAATGGAAACTTTGAAGCGTTTAATCCTGGTCTGATATTGACTGTTCTCATTAAAGTAAATATTTCCACTAACTGAAGTAACAGTAAAGATCTTTTGAAAATGCCATACTTTAAGTGTAAGTGAACAGTTTCTTCAGCCATTTTTCTTATCAAAAAATACATCTTTGCTTTAAAGTAATTTTTCATGAGAGAATTTGGCTGTGATGACATACTAAAACAATGTATTTCACCTTAACTGAAGTTTATGTTTCATTATTTGTTTTGAAAATGTCTTTTTTTTTGTATGTTAAGAGTTATTAATTCATCCTTTTTATATCGTTTTCTTTCTTCTGTTTTACAAATGCAACTGTGTATGAGATCTTATGGGAGGGGTGATGATAGTGTTCCTATTTATAATTTTTTTCTCATTCAAATATTTTAGGAGTTCTTTGATACAGCACCATAGAAACAGAGCATTCTGCTTTTTCTGCTGTAGAGAACTGAAAAGAGGTTGGAATGGAGTAATATATTCAAGGATTCTTTAAGCCACTCCAGGTTTTTTCTTAAGCTGAAAAGGTTTCAAAATAGAAAGAGTGGAAACATTATGGACATTACTTCTACTCCATGAATGATCATCATATTGTTTCCTATGCATGTAGACAGACAGAGGATGAATGCTACCATATGGTTGATAAGTTTCTAGCATCTATTTTATATTAGGTATTTATGCAGTATGCCACACCATGGTATTTCTACCAAAAATTGAAAATGAAAGAAAGTATCAGTATTTTTTCTTTGTCAAACTTCTTTAATAAAATTAAAATATTGGAGTGGTAAATACTTGTGTGTCTAAGAAATGTTTCTGGTATCAGAAATATACTGAAAGCTAGCATTATTTTTTTTCTACAAGTATTCTCACTGTAATCCTTCAAAGCCTTTCTTTAAACATATTATGTCCATTAGCAGATGATAAAATAGGAAACAAAACAGCAGTAACAAATACATTACACCTCTATACTTTCTGACATCTGGGCATATCAAGGCACATCACAACAAATGCATAACAGCTCCTTGGTACAATGTCATCACCACTACCCATCTCCATTACAGAGAACTTCTAGCACCAAGAAATAAAGTTTGTCATTATCTTTGGCATTGAGTCAAACCCAAAATGATATGCTGAAGATTGAGCATGAAATCTTTTGAAGAAATAGGAAGAGAAGCCAGATCTTCAGATTCCCAATAACATGTCTTAACACATGAATCCTTCCTTCATCACCCTGCTCAACAGTGATGCCTTACAGATGAACAACTGAGCTGTGATTAGATAGATTACAGACTCTTCAGTATTTGTATCTTTTTTTGTTCTTTGCACTATACAAGTCTGCCATAGCATATATTAGCAGTAGGAAAATATAGCATTGAGAAATGAGGAGATAAAAATGTTTAAAGTGCATCATGTATGTGGCAGATCACAACAATTCCTAGAAATGTTCAGTTCTGTAAGGTAAGAATATATACACTTTGTGTATTTGGTATTCTTCCTTCATCCAACACCTATTTATTCATTCATTGATTACTTCAAATCAACTTGGATGTGAACACGCACATACTTGGCTCTAGGTATGTTATGACCTTAGTGAAAATCAACTCATCAGTAAGAATCAAGACTGTTTTCCCTGTTTCAATAAATAAATTTGAGGATCAGACACCAGTTCTGTATATTACAAAGAAGGTTATGCATCTCTGGTCGTATACAGAGAAAATGAAAGTGATGCTGTAATTAGCTCATCAATAAATCAATGAAAATTAATGATAACTAACATGGTTTGGGTGTCATGGAACCAGAAGGATATGCATGTAGTAAAACAAAATGCAAGACACATAGTAATTTAGAGTCCTCAGATTTACTTATTTTTGTACTGTTCCTGTTAGTTTAATCTCCTTTCACAAATCCATCCCTCTTCTCATGTGGTGTCAGTCCTCCCATGCCCAGAGGCAGATATGCTACAAGTAAAGATTGTTGGTGCAGATTTTGTCTTTCCATGTGCCAGAGCATCTAATGTAACACACTAGTGCATGCTTGCATATCAGAAAGTGTGTTAGCCTTTGATGTACATCTTCCTCAGTACAGGACTCATTAATTTAATAGCTCAAAACACTCTGTTATGTTAGTCTAGCTGTGACACGTACTTTAGTGTATGCATGAGAGGTTCTCATGAAATGTTTTCTTGAAAAAACTTGTGGTATTTAGACAGAAAATGAATTACAGATAATATTCTGTGATCATATTACATGTAAATATTTTATTGGTCATTAATTTGTATATAATTTTAGATATAAAGGACATTATTTATTTATTCTAGAAAATAAAATCCTGTATACTATATTTCAACTTAGGACAATCATTTACTTCACTGTCCATTTAAGTCAATCTATGTTATTACAGATTTGTCCACGTGTATACCAATGAGTAATGGCTTTAACTGAGAAAGAATAAGTAGCAACCATGCAAAAATCAGTTCCAAAGCACTGTCTTTTGAAACACTGTGCATCTCTGCACACTCAGAAGACTCAGAAGAAATGATCTATGCAGTTGATTTCTGAAGCTTGAACTTGCATGGTCCCAATGAACATTCCAGGCTCTCTTGGAAACTCTTACGCTTGCCTTCCAGTGATACTGCATGGTGGCTGCAAGGGCACCAGCTGCCTCGCTGGCAGCTAAACGAAAGCTAACACAGTTCTTCAGTTTCCAGCGGCAGTTATTTTAGATTCATAGATTTAAGAGAGTTAGCAACAATAAGCTGTGCCTCCTATCATGCTGAAAGATAAGTGACTTGATGCATTAGTAAAGGAAGTGTTTATCATGTGTGTAGGACTCTCAGAAGAAGAAATCATACTGATTTTTTTCTCTACCAAGAGCCACAAAAGAAACACATTTTCTAAAGCAAATTCCTAATGCTTTTACACTATTGATTTTTCAAGCTTTTTCTAGAAACCTTTGACATACTAAGCTAAACATTCATTTTTATTTTAGAATGTATTAAAGGTATTGACAAAGAAATGAACTGTAGGAGTAAGTTGCTTAAACACTGCATGGTAGGGATGAATTAAGGTGTTTTGAATACAAGAGACCAGATTCATTCATATATGTCTGGATGATGCAAGTCATCCACAGAAAGACACAAACTAAACATTACTTCTTTTTCTGGGACATGTATCTGGCAGACATTACCCTTCTAAAAGCTGCAAGGACATTACTTTAGCCATTTCCCGTTGATGCCTCTTTTCTTGTTGATTTCTTTGAAATGCTTAAAGCAGATTAAAATGGTCATTCCTTCCTCGGATGTCCTTGGGAGGGAGTGTAGGTGAAAGGAATTTTTGCATGTAGAAGACTCCTACTGGGTATTAAATCTTGTACCTGAAAGCGTGGTTCTTCTGAAGAATCCTCCGAGTGGTTCACAAACCCCTTCAGAAAGATGCTGATGCAAAGGGTGAGCAGACATAGGTAGCTTTACTTCTCACTGCATTCTACCCTATGTCTGAGAACATTTCTACCAGCTGTGTTTGCTTCCATGCTTAAGAACACAGGATTTATTTTTGTGGGTTTCTATAATGGAACTGTAGGCTGCCCCTGCTTACCTTGACAGCTAGTATAGTGGCCAGTCATGAATTATTAACAGCAGGCTGTTCAGGTAGTTGGAGACATTTCATGAAAAATTAAAACAAATACATTTAGTGGATAAGATTCCTTCCAGAGCTTACACTTCTTGTGAAAAAGATGTCCCACAGCCATGAATGATGTGACAGATAGAAATGTAGATGATCTCACACTGATCAGGTTCCACTGTATTCAATACCATCAAATTAGCAGGAACAGCATTGATGGATGCTTGATTGTGTCACCTTCATGGCTGCTGCCACTTCTCTTCTACATATCTGATAATAGTCCGTGCAAAGGTGGTCCATGCCACCAAAAGTGAACCTTAATCATATCCTTTGAGATCCCAAACCATGTTTTCTCACTACCAGAAAGTACAAGTAAACCACGGTGATCTCTGCGCAAAACCGGTTCTGATAAGAGACCAACCAGATGAAAGTCGTGCCTTAAAGCTGATGATAGCTGTGGAGGAGATGCAATTAAAATGCTGGTTGAACAAAAAGGCAGACAGGCTGTACATATCTTTGATTCCAGCTTCCGCAGCTGGAAAGAAACAATATGATGCAAGTACCATTTTCTGCACAGCTACCAATGAATGGCTGGCCTTCAGTCCTGTGGCATTCCTGATGAACACTATAGGTCTGCTCTTCTTTTCTGGCAGTTCAGTATGTTGTATCACCATATAACACTGTTAATAATGACTGGATGGGATTTTCTGTCATCTCCGATGGTCTCTAAAAGCTCTCTAAACTCTACAGTGAATAAAGGACTCAGTCCTATTAAGTGCTGATCCTTCTTGTACATTAATTGTTCCAGTTATATTTAAATATTTTTGAGAGAAGAAAATTGGCCAGAAGCACTAGTTGGACAAGTGTTCTACTGAGTTCTTGACATTGTTCCACATAATCAGACATTAGTGTGGAAAGACTCCAAGCTTTCTTCTGCTGCTTATGTTATTTCAGTGGTACTTCCTTTGATTTACCCAAGGAATGTTTTGTTTCAGTTAATGTTTATGATTGACTTCATGACCTAAGCAGTACAGAGAATATATTGAAATGTACTCTCATTGTTTGTGGGTGTTGAGTCTAATTATGTCATCCATAAAAATAAACAATTTTGCATGTGTGCCAGAAACCAATTTTTTATCACTGCAATTCAGAACTTCATTTTCTTCAGTTTGAGAGGAATAAAGATTTTTTACTGATCACTAGAAACCAAATCAATGCAGAAATTAACATTTATCAAATTTCAGTAAGCTGAATTAAAAATTCTTATCTTAATCATTGAAATGCATCTGTTTTGCCAATGAGAATTTTAAAAAATATTCCTTAGTTTATTCTTCATTATTATTTTTGGACATTCCTGGAAAATTCTACTGTATGAATCATTCTGTGGCATTGATTCATTGCTAGTGCAAGTTGTTGGGTTTACTGGAGAAGCTTATTACAGACACAATATGCTTGATACTTTTAGGAAAAATGTTACTGATAGTTATTCTTACACAAACTTTATACTCAAAATCTTCAGTCAGTTTTATATACCCATATGCAATGTACGTATTTTAATACTATAAACAATTTTGTTCCCACTCTCCTTTTCCCTAAAAAAGGAGGTATCTGTTTGAAAGAAATCAAATTAATATACCTAGCAAGAGAAATGGATCCTTTACTTATACACAGGGCAGAAATGAAGAAGGTTCTCTTACATATAAATGCTCATATTAAATACTTCGGTCGGTTTGGGAGACTTCTTTTTGCACTTATACAGATAGACCTGTGTGTCTTAATGGTGTCACTCTAAGCACAAACTACAGAATTAATGCTATTTGACAGCCTGGATGTAAGAGCCGTATTTTTTAGGTCTCAAAAATTTTTTAGCGAGAAAATAGGAGAGGGGAATGGGAAGTCCCATCACTGACATGGTTGATCATGGTCACACTTGCTCTGGCGGGGGGGTTGGACTAGATGATCTCCAGAGGTCCCTTCCAACCCGGACTATTCTGTGATTCTGTAATATGGAGCAGAATAAAGTTCTAGAGGTGTAAAAATAGCTGTCCTCACCACCAAATAATTAGTATTTTGTTAAGAGATCTGAAATTCTGATTACGTTTATAAACTGTAACACTTCTCATATGTGGTTGTTTGTGTTATTATCCCTTTACACACCTGAGAAAGATACCCAACTGAAGATGACTGTCAAACAAGGATGAGGAAAAGGGAAACAATTTTATTCAGTTTAAGATTCTTCTGCTATTAGCTAAAGAAATAATTTCTTTAGACAATTTGTTTCCAGTTTCTAATCAGTCTGTCTATGTCATATGACCTGTTTCTTAAATGTGTACCAAGGAATACAAGTCCTTGGGAAAGAACTGCAGAAGTACAGTAACAGTCTTGGGCATCTGCAGTGGATAAAAGAAGAGAGATGTTGAAGCATGAAAGTCCTGGAAAACAGGAAAGCTTTTAGCCTAATACAACACACTGTGGCAGCCTGCAGATATATTAAAATTAGTGAGGTAGCCAGAGTAAGTGAAATGTTTGACATCAATGTTCTCTATTGACAATGGGACAAGTATGGATGTGAAGAACAACTTGTTTAAGATGAAATAATGAGTCTGAATTAAGAAATTAGATTTTAGAAAAGTATAGACAATGTGTAAGTAAGAATAGAACTATGATGACAACTGTGGCTTGATCAAATAGAAAGACAAACTTCTGTAAATGCACTGTCCTGACTTGGGGCATATGCCAATGTAAAGTGTATTAAAACCAATGACAATAATAGTATCAGAAAGACAAAGTGAATTTGTGACTTGTCAACCTTCAGTTCTAGGAAAGCTTTGAAACACAAAATTGGAAAGGGAATTTTATTCTTTAGTTCAAAAGCAATTTATTTTAGCAATATTTTCACTTATAAATGGATTCATCCTTGTATAAGACTTAATGATTTATAATCTTTTTTCAAAGATCAAAATAACACTGTTAGAATTACAACATAATATAGACTACAGAAAAGAATCCTTCTGTTGTCTATCTTCTTTCATTAAACGATATTTATGTAACATTAAGATGCAGTGATGTTGTAGGTGCAGCTTTAAGTCTAAATTAAGAACTGGGTCTTATTCTTTGATTATTTTTTTCCTTGAACACAAATAAAACCTACTGCAAAAAAAATCACAGATTTTTTCCTGAGCACCACTAAATCCCAAAGTATGTTGCCTTTTGACAATTATGAGCACACCTTTAAACTTGTCAGAAGAGATGATTGCATCTCTGTTCTATCCACTGTAGTGGTTTACTTTATAAATAGCACAATACATGTTAATTCTGTTCTTTTACTGTCACAAAGTGCATAGAGGTATCATGAAAACAACAGATTTCTGAATGTTGAGTTGCACTTTGAGTAACAGCTATGTACTAGTTATATTATTTTATTGTTGCCTTCATCTGACTGATTCCTCCAGACACAACCCCAACATAAATATTCACTGTTATTACTGTACATAACTGATAAAGTGATAGTGATGAGCAGTAATAGATGTATATACACATTGCATTCTACTTGGAAGTCTCCAGAGTTTAATGCTGAAATGCGACAACCTCAATGGTGAAAGTCAACAGCTGTTTAAATGTGAAAACAATTTAAACAGGAATTGAAGATTATTATATGCAACTGAAAGAGTAGGTGAAACTACAGGCTAATCAATGGTACTATTCTTCTGTTCTAGCAAAAAAAAATGCTAATATTAGGTTTTATTGCCATTGTGCTTTTCCCTTTGCAGACACAAAAGGAAAAAGGCCCTTGGCAATAATTAAGTATCTTTGTATCAGTTTGACCCAGAGACAGGACAGTACTTTTAAATAGCTGTGTCTCTGTTCATAAATTAAACTTTATATATACTGTCTCACAACAAAAATGACAAAAATTTCATTGCTTAATAATCTGACTTTTACACATAATCGGTTAAGAAGGTGATTTTTTTCTGTTTGTTGCTTTTGCTTTTTGAAAAATACTTAAACAAATGTCAGTCTGAATTCCCTCTGAAATTTGGCTTACACAGGCAGAAGAAAAACAGGAAGCTTTAGTTGTGCTGAAATGACTCCAAAAAGATTAACATGTTTAGATTCCTTTTAACCAAAAAAATAATTTTGATTTCATGATTTTAATTCCAACAAGTCTGACTGTGTGGCCAGGAGTTTGGCATTAGGATAAAGTTACCAACTTGCACCAGTAACAATATCATCTTATAGAACACTAAGAGCAAGATCAGAAAATGGAAAATACATATAGAAAAAAATGTGCTATTAAGTAATGTATAAGCAGCATTGCTTTTTGAAGCCTTTTTAAAATGATTTCAAAGGAGCAATTTGGAGGATAACCCAACATGCATAAAAAGTGTTAATTAGTTTTCAAGTTAGATTCCACAGCCACATGGCTTTTGTTCATGTATTTTAAAGAAACAACAATGAAAAACCCTACAGCTTAAATATGGCCAGCCTGTCTTTTGTTAAGATTCACATAAGTATTAATGCATAAAAAACTTAGGAGAAATCCTAACCCTGTTGATGAAAACATTTCCACTGGGTTCAACATTGTCAGGATTTCATCCCTGGTACTTGCAATATGATTAACAGATCTTTTCTCTGTGGTGCCTGCATAGATGTGCCTTTAGTTTGTTTTTCAGACATAATTCTGTCTAGTTCATTACTCAGAATGATATGGCAATATGATAACTTGTGAGTTACTCAGGGTATAATTAAACACAGGAAGAAGGGAGGAACTGCTCTGTCTTCTCTGAGTAGTCCATATAGCTTGCAAACTTGAATTCATATCAGTCTCTTGAAAAAAATGATGTTGATACACAGTGTTCATTCTGAAGTTCTTAGTACATAAGCATGCTTGAAATAAGGACTTGGCACTTCAGAAGTTATTTCTTTTGGTTCATATTTTAGATCTTCCAAAGTCCAGACTTGCCATGCTGCTTAAAGAACAAGGCTGAACGAGATAATCCAATGCTAAAAAATGCTACCTGCTTCCATCCTGTATCAGAATCAAACAGATGGACTTTTACTTGCAACTTCTACATAGAGCAAAGGAACACTGCAAACAGATTTCCTTTATCTTGAAGAAAATTTCAACCTGGAAAGCAACTCCAAGCAAAATCTAATGTGCAACTTCTCAGGTTCAACAATGCCTATCATGAATTATTAGAATTATTTTACTTGTAATACTAGTGTACATGGCGCAGAACTTGACACGATAGATGTTGTGCTAAGGAATGCAGGTTAACCTGATGTAAGGGTAGTGTTTTAACCTGGGAGGTTGTTTCAAATTATTCAGCCATAACTGAAAAAGCAATTTAGCCTTCATTATGTTCTTGTTAGGAAAGCATCTACTGAAAAACATTGGACACAGTAATTGCTGAACAGGCTCAGACTTGGAGCTATTTGCAGTGTTTTATCTTTCATATGAAAGAAGAAGAACTTTATGCAGCTGGAGGACTTAAGATCTCATACAGAAGCTGTTTTAAACCCTGAAGAATTGCTTTAAATGCTGCTCATTTTTTTCCTTTTATTTTGCTCTTTTTTTTTTTGAGTAAAAACGGTACAACCATATATTCTTATTGTCTGTACAAATGTCGTCTCCTTTTATAATCCAACAGTTTCTTCTGGTCATGATTTCCCCAGCCTAGCTGTAGAAATATCAGTGAAAAGTACCGGTCTTCAATTTTGCCATGCTCTAGTTCTGCTGAATGGTCTCATTCACCGAATTATGTTGTTTTTCCACCTCTGCCCACATTCACTTACAAAGTGAACCACTCCAGTTTGAAAGCCATTGCGGGAGCGGTGAGGGACATGGTGGTCCTGGGGCGGGGGCATCAACAGACCCCAGCACTGCAAGGGGATAAACCTGGTCCAGGGTCCAGCCCAGGGCTCCAGTCAGGAGCAAAAGGAGAGACGGGACCCCTATGTGGGTCTGAGGAGCTCCCCCAGGAGAGGGGTCCAACAGCAGGCCAGGAGCGGGTGCAGACCCGAGCTCCAGCATGCCCCTGCTGGGCTCCGGGAAGGGGCTGTGGGGGAGAGGCCTTGCCGTGGCCTGCCGGTGCACTCCAGGACCTGACCGACTGCCACTTGTTCGCTTTCTGTGAAAAGTCAGGTAGTGTTAAGGAAGGAAAGTAAAACATTCTAAACATTCAAACACTTGCAACGATAGGAAAAATTCAGCTTTTAAGTTTCGCTGACACACAGCCCATCTGATCTTTAGCATAGGTATGTAGACACTAGAAACCAGTTGGAGTATCCAGTTGTCAGGCACCTGTATTATTAAACGTTTTTTAAAGTAAAAGGATAAGCAAATAATCTCTCTGGGTTACACCAGTATTCCAGCTTTGGAGTCCTAAGCACAAGAAGGACATGGACCTGTTGGAGCAGGTCCAGAGGAGGGCCATGAAGATGACCAGAGGGCTGGAGAACCTCTCCTATGAAGGCAGGCTGAGAGTTGGGGTCATTCAGACTGGAGACGAGAAGGCTCCGGGGAGACCTTATAGCAGCTTTTCAGTATCTGAAGGGCACCTACAAGAAAGCTGGAGAGGGACTCTTTACAAGGGCATGTAGTGATAGGATGAGAGGTAATGGCTTCAAACCAGAAGAAGGTAGATTTAGATTAGATTTCATTAAGAATTTTTTCACTATGAGGGTGGTGACGCAATGGAACAGGCTGCCCAGAGAAATTGTTGAGGCCCCATCCCTGGAGGTGTTCAAGGCCAGGCTGGATGGGGCTTTGAGCAACCTGGTCTAATGGGAAGTGTCCCTGGCCATGGCAGGGGGGTTGGAACTCGATAGTCTTTAAGGTCCCTTCCAACTTAAATCATTCTATGATTCTATACGAAACTGCTCATTTGTTTCACTTTGAAATTTGTAGGACTACTGAGACTTATTGGTACAAGTAATAAAAGCACACTAATGGATACAAGTAATTAAAGTATAATACTTTTGCAATTTCATTTCTAATACCCATCAGTCATCTTATGGGGAACAGATTTATGGATGTCATATAACTTTTCTGTATTTCTTATCTGATTATTTGGTCATAATTCAATACAGAATAAGGTCTTCTAAACTTAAACTATAGAAGGCATTGACAGTGAGTACCAGAAGGATACATTTATATGAGTTTGCTGCTATCCTTTAAAATGGAGACCATACTTTATACTAAGGTTCCATTCATAAATATTTATGGAAGAGGAAATGTGATTAATCTAAATGATGCCATTAAAATCATTATAAATCCTTGTCAAATCCAACTAAATAAAATGTTTCTAACAATTATTTATCATCAAGTAAAGTATATTTATTGATATTGTTTTAATCATCTATGTTGTATATCATTCACATTTGTAATATAGTAATGATAACTTTCAATATTAATGAATGCCTTTCACTTTTGTATATGGCATTTCCCTCTCTCTCTTGCTCCTTCTCTTTCTTTTGCTCTTTCCCCCTGCAACTACCCTGATATGCATAAGTGATGATTTGGGTTTCTTTCAGACTGGCAGTCCTATATACCTACCAAACGAGGACATATTCTCAGAGATGTCAGGGAACACTGCAGAAATTCCTTGTGGTAGAGATTGCTCACAGCTGCCCTGCAGTATGTCACAGAGCTGCAGCATGATGAGGGACTCCACTGTCTATCTTCTCACCAGAGAAAGGGCCGATTCTGACCACACACAGAAGTTTGTGACTCTGCTGACTACATCTTAGTTACCCTTAAGTTGTAAATGGGAATATGTAAGAAATTGGTCCCACCTTTAAAGGCCCTTTCCAACCCAAACCATTCTATGATTCTATGATCTTCTGATGGGAGGAACACACACGTGCAAATTCCAGTGAAAGATGCTTTCTGATGGGGATATATCAGTACAGTATGTTATGGTATGATGAACAATTCTGAAGCTAAAGTGTAAATGAACTATCTTTGGAGTGAAAAGTAGCCTGGTCACAGTCACACAGAGGGCTAATCACCCGATTGAGGAAGAAATTCTTGAGAACTTAATTACTGACTTCTGAGATTCTTCCAACAGCACAGAATGACAAGTCTGTGTAGTGCCACAGGACATTTCCCAGGTAATTGAACAACGGGAATAAGACAGAACATGACCTGGGCTTTCCTTTTACATTCTTAAATCAAGATTTCATGTGAAGAATAAATAACATCGGTGATCCCAGAAAATACATCCCTATGAAACTGGTTCTCTGTTATCAACTGTCAGCTCCTTGTTGGCTGGTTGGTTGCTTATTATCTCATCAGTAACATAATTCAGGAGAGAGCTTATGTCTTAGTGACTGTCTTTAGGGAAGTCAGACAGGAGATAAAACTTCTGCTCTTCATGGCCAGAAAAAGGCTTCCACTTTCTTGTTAATGCAAAGAAATGCCATGGAAAGACCCAATAAGAATCATGTTACCTAAGTTTAGTCTTCACAAAATGTCAGAAATGCAAATATGTCTTTGTTAAGCTAAATCCAGACATCTCAGTATACATCTGAGGGACTCTTTATATTAGTCCCTGGCACAGAGCATTTAGTGACTCAGCTGCAGCAAATTCATAGTTAAAAGCAGCAAACAATTCTCTACTGTAAATTTGGGCCTGGCTGCCCTAAGTATCCAGCTGTTAGATGAAGTTTACATTAATAAAATGTTTGTCCCTACCCAAGGGCTTTCTGTGTAGCCTGTATAAAGAACTCCGGAAAAATGAAGAGTAGATTTGTTCCTAGCAGGCAGGAAGGAAGTTGTCAGGCGGAAAGAGGATATGGACCTGTTTGCATGCAAGGGTCAGTATTTGGTTGCTGGATATTTCCTCTGTGTCCACACGACAAGAAAACCCTCAGTTTCCTGCACTGGACAAATAGCAGGAAAGGGTGTGAGAGTTATTGAACGACATTATCATCTTATAGCCTCATCGGTGAGGAAGGCTGCTTATCAAAACTGATACCAAAGAACTGAATTTTTGGACCAGACATAAGCAGCTGAAATTGTTAAGGGGCTCTTATTTCATGTCTTTAACACAATTTAGTTAGCATTCTGTGCCATTCTTTTCTATAAATTCATTAGTTTCTGCCAGCTTTTTATTCATCAAATGACTTAAACTGGGTATGGAAAATATCTACAGAATCAGAAAATACCTACAGAATCAAATCTTAATGACTGTGGTCCAAGCACAGATGTGAAAGAGTTCAAAAGCCAAAATTTTTAAAAGCCAGCCTCTTTGGGACTCTTTCTGTTGTTGTTGCTTTTTTTTTTTTTTTTTAAACTAAAACTGTAAGTACATTAAAGACTGGCAAGAATCTACCCCTTTTGCTTGTTTGTGTTGAAGAGATGAGCATACTGCTTACCAGCCAATAAATAAACCAGCTTCAGAATATGAACCTCATCCTGGTAATATTCAATTCCATGTTAAATACTTACAAACTCGACTCATTTCACTCAGGCCATAGCAGTTATTTGTGCTAGTAAAAATTTTCCCGTGCTTGCAGGAAAGGGCATATGATTAAACCTGCAAGTCAAGTGATTGAACTATCCCTCTATTAATTTAATTGTGAAAATGATTTTTTATAGAATTTGGTTCACGGTCCTTTTGTTTACCCTTTTCAAAAACTTCTAGTCTTTTTTTCAAAAAACCTATTGACAAAACACATTCAAGTGCAAAATGCAAAGTCTTGGAATTGTACAGAACTGGCTTTTAATGCTAATCGTCAAAGAAGACTCCAGGTCTGCTACTTTATTTCAGACTTACTAACCTCTTCGTGTATGAATGCTGGGAATATGTAAGTAACGTGAAGTTATAAATCTGATTTGAATTATTGCATGCAAAAAGCAGTGTAAGTTAATATCTATTTTATAGCATTTAAGTAAAAAATTGATATGACTTAATAGAACACAGACACATTTCTTTGTGGTATTGGAGAGTCATTTGTATTTACTGAATGCAAAATTACAGATTCTGCATGGAGCTGGCTGTGGAACATAACACAATGTACTCCATCAATACGTTTTTTCACACACACATGTACACACATATGCGTATTTATTGCATTAATCTACATAATGGCAAACAGACTTCAGAAAGTTGCAGGAGGAGTCATTCATTTACAGCAGATGAGGCAAGGCAGGAACATGATGAATTGGTTTGTAGGCCCTGAACTGCAGAGACATAAATAAAGTATCCTCTAGGCTACACTGGGGATCTAGTTCAAAAGAAGAAAAAAAAAAGAGAAAAGGATGACGGAACAAAATGTATTCCTTTCTTTGTTATTTGGTGCAGTGTTTTCTCCGACACATACCATTTAACTGAGAAATGTTCCTGTGCAATCATAACTTTTAATGTGTACTGTATGATAAACGTCGCATTTGTGCCACTTCATCACTTCCACCACTACTGCAACAATAAACAAGTTTTCTTCGGTTATTTTATATCAACTAATCTGACGTCACATGTACTTTACAGTTACGTATATGGCCCGTATCATTTATATTCTTAGACAGTCTTAAATATTGGTAACACGATATATGATGGAATTATTTCACAGGGTAATATTAAAAAGACATCTATGTTCTTCTGTTTTATCATTAATACCATAATAAGATATCATGTCCCTTTGTGCCACAAACATTCTAGGCAAGCCAGTTCATAAGGATTTAATTTATAGCACAAATCTTTCACAGCATAGAAATTCCCTAAACCTCATCATACTTAACTGCTATATTCAGGGGAAATTAACTGTTTCCTTAGATTAATAAACAGAAAAAGCTATGCTAAGTAAAGTAGATACACAGTACTATCTAGGAGTGTGCCATAGCACAGGTGTTGTTTCATTCAGGTGTAAATCTCCACAGAGAGAATGAGTCCTGAGGTCTTTCAGAGAAAAGGAAGAAATTAAGAATGCAGGGGGAAATCTCTAACTATTTTATATCTACCATCTTGAATCATATCACGGCCATGTTTCCTCCCCACCCTCCCAAATCCAGTGGATAAACAGAAGATCTGGTATATCAAAGTGGCAGTAGTCGAACACAATCATTGCAACTTTAAACTTGCACATGCTTCCTTTCAAAGCTGATAGCCTCCAAAGCGTCGGAGAGAGGCACAATGTTATCTTCACTGCTCCTCTGAAAATTTAATGTGGCTTTTTCATAATGGCCTGATAGGAAAAAAGGTAGTGGCTATGGGAGAGATTCTTCCTGCTCTGTTTTGAAAAAATTGCAACAGATCAAAATCAAGGTAACCCCTGCAGCTAGCCCTGATCCTTTGGAAACTGACATAAATCACATCAATTTTGTTGTGTTCTGACTTATCTGAAGTAGAAAGGCAACTGTGTCTTCCCAGACTAAGTTGCGATCATAGTGATTATAGGAACTCTTCTTGGGGCTTCAAGACAATGACTGAGTAAGGAGGGGAAAGAAAAAATATAAAACCATCTTTAAAGCAGAAAAGATTGGCACATAATGACATAAGCTGAAGAGAACTGTACCAGCACAGCAACTTCAAAAAGAAGAAAGTCAACCACATTACAGAAGGAATTTTTGCAGACCAAAAATATGTAAAAAGGAAAAGCTTGACCTTCTGAAAAAAAAATATGAAGCTCTCCCTCGGAAATGAGTAACAATTCAGGGACTCGTCTTGTTCCAGGGCTGTACCTTGAACTTTATGAATCTCATTTGCTTTGAGTTGTGAGTAAAATCTTAGGCTTATTAACAGTATCACAACATACTAATTTGGATCACTGAAACAAAACTCTAGAGCAGCGACAGAGCCCAGTTTTCTTCATATAAGCACTGTGACCACTCATCAGTTAAGTAAAATGTTTTGTGTTTTCAGTGGGCTTTCCCACAAAAGTGAGGTTCTCATCATTTGTCTCCATAATTCTCTTCATAAAGTGAAACATCTAATTGTTCCTATTCTACAGATGAAGAAACTGAGGCACAGAGACTTCTCTTACAAAAGTATAGGCATTTGGGGAATAGGAAACCAGGCTTAGAACCTGAGTTCTCTCATTTCTAGTAAAACAGTCTATCCAATGGGCCACATTTCTTGCTATAGTTGACACTCTACACAGCTGCTATACAATGTCAGTTAGGGTTTTATTTTTCATTAGTTTGCACGCCATCTGTCCTGTGAGTGAAAAACAAGAAGCTATTTAAACATTCCTCTCCACTGATCTCTTTCCTTCCTTCCGTCCGCCAATGGGCTGGGGAAAAGAATGGTTTTTAAAATCACAGTTTACATAGATGCATGGATATACATATAACTTAAGACAATGTCCCCTAAGACTCCTGCGACCACTTTGAAAAAATGCCTTTTTCACCTTTTTTTTCAAGTAAAATACTGCCAGGTTAGGAAACGAATCGTAACATTCCTTATCTCCTGGCTAGGGAAATTATTGAAGCTATTACATAATATTGTATTACCGTATATACTCATGCAACACGCCCTTCTCTCTTTTTCTCCCCTCTCTTTCTCTTTTCCTCCCTCTCTCCCTCCCTGTCTATGTCTCTCTCTTTCTCCATTCCAGTCCTTCTCTTTCCCTCCCAGTAACTGTATTTACTTCATTGAGCCAATGAATGTGGCAAAAGAAATGCAAAACCACTATTAGATCACAGATGCCAGTCCCCTTGCCACTGCAGGATATACCTGTAATGCCCAGATAGCAAATCTATCTGGTTTTATACAGAAGCTGAACTTAATCTTAGGGCTTTGTCAGGCAGGCTCCGGCTGTTCTTGCTATGATAATTTGTATATCATCGCCCCTGGCTGCCTGTCTTCTATTTCTGCATAAGGCTGGGAACTGAAGATGTTAAGGAAAGGAGATATGTGTCCATGCCTTAGCATGGCCACCAGAGAAAATGGTTAAGACGAACACAGGCTGAGCTGTGCATACACGTTGCTCTTTGCTGACTCTTATATAGGGGCTTTAAGCTATAGCAAAGGACAGAGCAGTCAACTGTGGGTAAAACCTCACACCAATGCAGAAAGATGTGCCAGAGCCCATCTGTCGAAGCTCTTAGTCATGCTTTGGGCCTTTTTCTCCTGCTGTATGCAGGCAGCTCTAAGTGGATTCAGGAAAGGTGAATAATTTTTCAATGGAGGCCAAAGACAAACATTGGGCAGTAAAAGAACTATGTTGCCTTATCAGCCACTCACATAGTGAGTACAAACCTTGATGCATACTGAATGTGGATTGGGTGCAGCCCAGTGTGTCATGGGAGCAGGGTTTACAGAACTTTCAAGTACTCAGAGAGACAGGTAAATGGGTGCAGCCAAGAGGAAAAGCTGTTGTAGCTGTGTATTATCAAAGAGGCTATGAGGGCGCTCTGACCTATTGATCCTGGACACCTCTTGGGAGCTACTGACATAAGAGATTTCCCTTTGTCTAATCATGATAATATGTTTTCAGTACAGCTTCGTCCAAGAGCTGTCTTCTGCTTTGGAACCTGCTCTTCGCTTTTATTGCAAATATCCAGCTTTTGCTGGATACCTGACAAGATCTGGTTTCCTACAAGCATTTTGGTTAAAAGCGTATGTTAAAAAGTTTACATTTAAAGGAGAAGAAAAGTGTCCTACATGTTGTGGATTTGTTTAAATTTGTGCTCTTCTGAAAGGGAGTTTACGTTGAATGCCTGCTAGACTGTTATTGATCCATGACTGAGAGGTTTACATTATCAGTGACTGGTTTTCAGGGAGCTGAACCCCTGCAGGTTGTATTGACTTTAACTGTCTCTCTGAGTACTCGAAAGTTCTGTAAACCCTGCATTCACTATACATTAGACCAGTGTATTTTTAACATCAGCCTTGTGATAAGCGAGCAAATCGTAAGTCGTGCAGCTTAGTACATATCAAAACCTTATGAATCTTGATTTCCCTTTAGAATCATGTAATTCATGTTAACAGTTCTCACATATTCTGTAGCAGTGGGAATGACTCTCTGGAATTCTGACTTCTAAATTTGTTTCATTAAGGGGAAACAGACCTTCTGGTTTCCTTCAAATATAACATGATGTACACCAAATATATCTTTCAGCTATCGGTATAAAAAAAAAACCAGTACTAAGAATCAACACAATTAGCATTGTTGCCAATTATCAGATGACATCGGTTACCCCAGTTTATCATATTCCTTTCGGCTGATCTGCTAAAGATCTTAGAAATCTTAAGCAAATCTTGGAGAAATACCTGTTGTTAGCTTTGATGTAAATACTTTTTTACTTGTTGAGCATATGTTTTACTGTAATAACTTAAATTATAGGTTCGGATTGCTTCTGGCAAGCAGTTACTGTTTATTTATTATATCCATGGATTCAAAGAGAAACATTAGGTATGATAAATTTTCAGAACTTGTAAACCAGTTTGTGGTTCTGTTCTGGCTTTTTGAAATACTTAGTTGTGAACAGCAACCCCCATGAACATTTAAAGGGAAAGCAAAATTGAAATAATTTTAGCTTTTTTTGTAGGATATTTTTCACAGTAGAGTCTCCAACAATTTTGTCTTCACAAAGATGTGTCAATACCTTCAGCCAAAGCATAAAGCTTTTGTCCAACTTGGGTGCTTCCAAAGAGAAAATCTTTGGCTGACAAGGAAGAGGATTTAGCCTCCACAAAATTTCCTTGTCTGGAAGATTGCACTAGGGGGAAAAAGTCTAGACGTACAAACCTTTCTTGCCAGAACTGATTTTTCTTCCCAGGCTCTACGTGTGGCCTTTTCTCTACTTCTTTTTTTTGCGTCTTTAATTTTCCTTTCAGATCACGTGACTATGCTTTATTCTGTGTCCTTCTCAGTCTTCGTCTAAGTATTGCATCTAGGAGATTATGCCTTGAGGTATCACATTCATTTTTGAGAGCTTTTTACAATATACTTGATCCTTTTCTTCCATTTCTAGATTAAACAGGCAAATTTATGTGTTTTCTTCGTCTCCTTCAAGGGTGAATATATTGCAGAGGAAACCTCCTAACATAAATCACAACTGAATCATTTCAGTTTAGCTGCTAGAGGCTTGGGTGGTCCTGTGGTTTGCAGGTCAAGATATTAGCACATCCTTAGTATGATAAGAGATGTACAAACAGCTACACCCACTCCATCCAGGGGTGATTCATTTTACAGAGGGGAGGGGACATTTCCGCAGCTGTCCTCCTGAGGGGATGTACAACAGAAAAGCACGTTTAATCACCACTGGGACTTCCATAGAAGTTCGACAAGTGGAAGTTGCAAGAGGGACATCGGAATCAGTGTGTCCCCTGGCTGCCCTGCTTACATCCCTTTACACAGAGTGCTATGCTCTTTAGGGGACTGTGCTTCTGGTCTCTCAGGGTTATTGGTTGTAAGGGTTTTCTGCTGCTGAAGGCCTTCTCAAGGAAAGCTCCTTTAACTTCCAGCTCTCAGGTGTTTGGCATAGACCCCAAAAGAGTATGGTTGCCCTGCTAATTAGAAGATGCTCAGATGTTACTAGTGCCGTTTACTGTGCATCCAATTCTCGATGAACCAATGAATGAAAATGATAGCAAAAACATAGTAGAGATGTGACAGGGATAATTCCCTTGATGAAGACTTGACAGATATGTAAAGAACTTAAAAACATGAAATTTAAAATAATTAGGCTCTTTGATTAAACAAACAATCAATCAAATTGCTCTTTTATTTTGTTCTTTCTTTCAGAAATAACACTTTTAAAACAGCAGCTTATTTGGGGTTTTGTAGCCTTACCAATATCATACATAGAAGAGTGTTTCAAATCAGCTAATTCTCACAATAGTACGACTGAGAGGTGACAAGTTTTAAAGACTGAAAAAGAAATGCTCATTAAAAGCACAATAACACTTAGGCTACCAACCAATTTCAAGGTGACAGTGCCAAATCTTTTACCTTCTTCTAGCTCTTTGTTTTTCTGTTCATTCCACATCACAGAGCAACTATAGCAATGTTAAATGGATAAGGCCAGAGCTCATATAGAAGTGAATGAGCTACAATTTGCAGCTTGTGGGTCATCAGCCCTATAAATTCCAGGATCTGCTTTTGAGCATAGACAAATGGAGGAGAGAAAAAGCTGAGGAACGTTCTCTCATAAAAGCATTCTTTCTGATACAAGGGTAAAAATATAGATACAATCAACACTGCTTTTAGAAGGCATGGAATTGAATTAATAACATTTATTGCTAACTTTTTGGCCACTGCTGGAAAAAAGTAGTGACTACGTGATGAACCTATAATTTTGGCAAAGACTTCTGGGGCTATTGTCTGTGTTCACTATGAGCTGTGGCTTCTGTTCTCCTCACAGGGCCCCTCCTACTAAAGGAACGGTGTGACTGTAAGGAATCTGCCTAGGAGCCATAAGTCTTTAGAGGTAAGTCTTCTATTGTGTACTTTATAAGGAAAGTCGAGAATTTGGTCCCTTAACAAAAGCTCCATCCTACTCTAAAGCAAATTCTCAGGCACACAGACTGCATGGGAATCTGGCTCTGGTTTCAGTGAACTTTTTTTCTTGCTTAAACTTAAGCAAACTTTAGGATCGGATTACTGATCCTAAAACAACTATTCTTTTTTCTTTTTGAAAATACTGTATTTTACTTCATTAAATTTTACACCAGAAATGTTTGTGCAACTGATCTCTAAAAGAAAACAATAAATCATAACTTCTGTGATCACAGAAAGTGTGGAGAGTTTAGTATAAAAATACTGCACAAAATGGGAGGAGAACCTTGACTCAGTCAGGTGTTTAGGTGTGAACTTTACCCAAGGCTTGTGTGATCAGAGTTAGGAGTTGCATTATGCCACTGAGATGGTGCAGACAAGGCACAATCTGTATCTGTCCTTCTTAGATGTTTCTGATTAGATTAGGTCATGGTGATCCCTGTAGCACCAAGTTTTAAAAAGTGTGTTTTCACACCCAACTAGATTTGACAATCTTTCAAGCAGACCACATACCTCTCATGAGAAAGACACAGCCTGGAGGCTATGACAAAGTCTTCTGCCCTGGGGGAATTCTGCAGATCCAGAGACCAGAGGAAGTTAGATGTTCAGCCAGGGGTATACAGTTCAGGAATGGGATTAAAGTATATATTGCTTTAGTGCCAAGTCTATGGAAAATATTGAAAAAGTTACTGGAATTGGAGATATAACACTCCTCTGGTGTGTACCCTCCTTTCTTGAGTAATTTTTCAGTTTTAGGAGCTCAGTTGCTTTGACCCCTTTTTGGTCACCATGGCAGAAAATGCATGGCTCCTGTCAGGACAAGAAAATTTTGGCTTTCTACCATCCCCACGCTATCTGCAGGGGTACTGACTAGAGCATGTCCTCCCTTTTTCTTATGCCCACTTAAGATTTTATTGCCATTAGGTAGACACACTGCAAATAAGCCTTGAAATAATGACTGAGTGTTAGAACAAATCCTTCTTATTCCTGTAAAGGAACAGAGGAGTGAAAAATTGATCTCTCTCCCACCTTTACCACTTTTCTCCTTGGAAGCTCCAGGGATTTTTTTAGAGACCTGTGATTTTGGGAAACACAAATTTTTCTTGGTCCTCTTGGATTGGCAAAATGCTATTAAAAAAATAACAACCCAGAGAGTTATAAAAATGTGACCATGCTGTAGCACTAAGCATTTCTAAATGAAAGTTCACTAGCAATTCTGATGCAGTGATTTCATCTCTTAATGCTGAGTGTCCTTTCAGGGCAAAGTAGAGTAAGCAAGGCTATAGCCTGCAGGGGCTGCTGTCATGCAAGAATAATTATACTGGGATGGAACAAACAATCAAACTATAAGGACAGATGTTATTTGGTTTTGTTTTATGTTAAGGGCTAAGTTTATGTTCCGCATTAACAGAAACAGTATCTTTTTGTGGAAGTCTTGGGATACTTTCCAGAACTGAATAAGAACTAAGGCATATACTTTTCAACATGTTGGGATCTCCTATCTGAGAGGATGTCCTGTTTACATTTTGTGCTCTAGCTAAGTAATTATGCTGCATGAGTGCTCCAGAAATGAGGTGAAATATAAGAGGGGAAGATGGCTTGAAATGGATTTTCACACAAGTTTGAAAAATGACACTTGTATGACCCCTGTCATCAAACCATTTGGGATTAGTCCTACAAAGGTATATATTTAACGAGAATAGGCACTCAGAAGGGAGAGGCCTTGGCATCCATGGAATGTATTTTGGGTGGTTTAAAACTTATTTTCATCTTCTTTTCAGAAAGAAAATGGGGAGAGGCTGATAATGTGGCTCACAGCCAGTTTCGTTTTATGAAATGACCTGTATAGGTAACCAAACACTGATGAATCTAATACTAGCATAAAGCAACATCTAGGAATCACAAAACTAATAAAGCAAGAGGGACAGATTCTCATTTATATCATCCCTTTGTGACTTAAAGGCTTTCTATATCAGAATGGTAATATATTACACAGGTTTTACATTACATGGTATGAAAGGCAACAGAAAAACAAACTTACTGCTTTAAAGTTGGAATAGATTTTTGCATGGGGGTGGCAATTATTGTTTGGTGGGAGGCAGAAACAACTTGTAATCAAATGGGGAAACAAAGTGGCAAATTCAGAGATTACTTTGAATTGATTTTAATATTAGTAGAAATCTAAAGAAATGTTGCTTTTATAAAAACCGTAGTGTGTATTGCTTTCTGTAGCTGAGTTGTAAATCAGGCATGTTACAAAATTATGTGGTTGTGGCTCTGTGATGTCTCTTGAAGTTCACAGCCCCCATTCACTTGGTAAACTGGTCTCCAACCAGTTGTGACTACTGGATTGAGTGGTGGAAAAACTGAGATATAAATTCAATAAAGGCTAGAAAGAAACCATGCTGATTTAACACACCTTGTTAATTTATTTTTATATTCCTTTGTATTACCAGAACATGTGGGAACCCTTTTCATGAGCCCAGTCAAACTGCTAGCTTTTTAGCTAATGCATAAACAGAAAGAAAAGGATACTTCCTGCTACCCACCCCCAAACCAAAAGAATTTCAATTATTTTGAATATTTGCAAAACATAGTAGTCTAATGGGAAACTACCTAAAAGATGATAATAGTAAATATGGTATGTAGTGCTTCTGCACACCCACAGCTTAACTGCTGTCAAGATTTGGTAGACTTCCAGGAAAAGGAAAAATTTAAGGCACAGTTTGATAAAGTGTTAATTTTTAAATGTTTATGGGGAGCTTTTCAACCCTGTCCAAGGGATACTGATGGGCACACTTCTGTTCTCACTGTGACCTCCTGAAGCTAACTAAAATTAACAAATCTTCATTCCACCATCCGGGACTAGCCCTCTCTCTCTGTGTACAGATAGATGTATAGATGCAAATCTTATAAGAAATTTTATATTAGGAAGGATTTCCGGGGCCAAATCCTGGCATTGTTATTCATCTGGGATTCTGCTTGACCTCAAGCTTCTCACATTCACTTTAGTAGCGTGTTATCTTAAAAGTCCTTGTGTATAATTGCATGCCAAATGAATTCCATTGACTCAAAGCAGTTTGAGCTCTGAATAAGGTAAAAAAAAGACTTCCTGGGAATAAGCCTAAAAGAATAGGTGATGGGACTGCTTAAAATAATAACTTCAGTGTATATTATACACAAAGAGCCATCCTAATATGACATTCACATTAATTTCTAATTCAAAATTTTAGAAATCTAGACCTCTCTGTCTGAGCTTTTATGTAGTGCCCATCATCCCTGCATCTGAGAAAATGAGAATAGTTCATTGTATGTACTATGAGGTCTGCCAGTGTTATCTCTGAAATATGGGAACTGGTGGTATAATAAAATACACTGCAGAACTCTGAAAGCCCTTGATTCTATATTTACATCTCTGAACAAGCTCACTTTGACTCATAGCTCCTTAATTAGAGGCATAGTCGTTTTCTTTTCTGTAGGGCATTTTTTTACCCTCACAATACAAGCATACATTTGGTAACTAATACCAGCAATTAGCCTCATCTGCTATGTAAATGAGTGTAATTGCAATTAAATACTTTAGTGGGCCCGAAGGGAAAACATGCAATCATTACAAAGTAAGTAGGAGTACACGGTAAAGGGACTTTTAAGAGTGTTAGCAGAAGTGCTTTTTCCCTGTCCTGACTATGGTCTTTTTCATTGTTAGTTATTTCTTCAGGAGTTTAGAACCTGGTTCAAAGGGTACTTTTCCTCTTCCATTGAGATCTGTGAAAACCATAGAACAAAGAATGACATATTTTATGAAGCAAAGAGAAATTATCTCCAGGGTGTTCACAGGATTTTGTGGTGAACATCTGAGCACCACAAAACAGGATACCCAAAACAACACTGGGAAGTTCCTGGATTGGGTTTATTGTCAAAGATTTGTTGAAATCAATGGCTATGACAGTTTTACACCAACTAAAGAACTGTGTCACTGAATAACTACGTTATTCTCTGTCTTCCACAAAAGCTGTCACTGGCATACTGCAGGCAGCCTGTCTGGATGGTATTTGATGGTGTACTAAACACAGCATAGAGATACCAGTACTGTACAGCTCACTGAGCTTGGACTTGGTGTTTGAACAAACTGCAAAGCTAATCTTGAGGGTGTCCTCTCAAAGCTAATACAGAAGCATGGTTAGATATAACTTGATGGTGTAAATATGACTCAAACGTCTCATTTGCATATCTTGTCTACATTATTTTGCACCTGAGTTAATAAGTTTCCAGTGCCAAATCCACATTTTGAAATGTAATTATTTATCTCCAATTTCTTCCATTAGTTCAGGGCAATGGAATGATCTGTTAAATCTGAGTTGCCTGAAATTTCTTAAGGAACTGCAGTGAGGCATCTCTATTTATTATGTGCAAATGCCTGAATAGAACTGAGGCAGCCTGGCCAGAAGATTATAAAAATGGTTTGTCTTCTAAGCAGAGTTTCAACCTATTTTGGTATAGAGCAGCACTGAGCTACTCATTCTGGCTTTAAAAGTTCCTAAGCGTGCCTAGAAATATTTACTCTTTCTCAGACAGACACTGCAGCAAAAGATTTCCATAAGCTCTAGCTTTACCACTGCATTAAACAAAAAAAAAAAAAAAAAAAANAAAAAAAAAAAAAAAAAAAAAAAGCACTAATGCGACATTTTGACATGGCATTTTGTTCACAAATTAGATTCAGTGGAGATGTTAAGTTTTGATCAAATTTAATCATTGCAGGTGCTGATCCTTCTTATTGCATCTTGAAAAGATGACTGGGAAGGAGAGATCAGAACTGAGTTTAATCTTAAAAATATCATACGCAAACAGTCTATCCATGGCCTGAATCAACCTTTTTCTTTTCTTTTTTTAAGCCATTATTTCTTGAGGGAAGTATAGGTCTCTATTTTTGATTAAGGACATCTGTGTTAGGAAGCACCAAGGGCAGGTGCTGCCCCCTAAAGGAGAGAGGCCAGCAGCCCGCCATGAAAACAAAGCCAGCAGAGGCGGTGGCCTCACTGGCAAGGGTCCTGGTCCCACAGCACTAGGGTGAGGCAAACAGAGCAGGCTCAGTGACAGTAAGCGGGCTCAGGCAGGAGTCCAGACCTCCAGACAAGTCCACTGTAATGAGACATGTCCGAGGTGAGGCCAGGAAGTTGGTCCATGTGTCAGGGTCAGAATCCAGATCTACACGGTCCAGAAGAATAGCTGCAAGGCAGCCCTGTCATGAGCCAAGCATGGCAACCTCTGCTTAAAACCGTCTCGCAGCCAAAGGATGTAGGAACTCCTGCTGCAGCTTCTTCTAGCTTTTTTCTCAAAGATCTCCAAGGCCAACTGAGGCTTCTCAGACAGATTGCTCCTTTCAGAGAGCTGGCCTTGAGTGCATGGAGTTGAACTCCAAGGAAGGGCTGGTGTTCTCTGGGCTCTGACAAACTGCTAGACTGAAAGGTTATGTTACCTAGAAGGGCCCTTCAAGACCATTCTGTTTATAAGTAGACACTTGTCTATCCTGGAAAATATCAGTAGAATAGTGAGACGGATGCACCAACTTAAATCCAGGCTAGGCAAGACAGAAACAAGGTACCATTAACAAGAGTACCCTTTGAAATAAATAGGTAGTGCCCGAGTTTATCATCTTGTTGAGACGCAATGTCTGTATGAAACAAAATCCTCGTGGCTTATTTATCCACTGGCCCACCGAAATTTTTCTCTGTGATATATAAAGTAATTTATTTTTATATCAGACAAGGTAGTTGTGTCTATCCCTCTCTCAGGATGATTTCAGAACACCAAATGCAGTGCAACTCACATTAGTTTCACTTACAGTCTACCAGGAAAAAAAAAAAAAGGAAAGTCTTGATTGTAAATTAGTGCTCCAAAGTTCCCACAGACTGCTGAATGTGATTCAGAAATAAACTGCTTGGCATGGGTATGGTTTGGTTAACGTATTTCTCATATGTATTAAAGCATTCATAATTGGTGACAAAAATACTGCTACTGAGGTTTAAGTTTTCATAGTTGGTAGGGTGATCTCTCTCCAGTAAAATATTATTTCCAAAATTCAAAGATGTTTTATTTGGTAAGCTTTGAAGATTATAACCTGCTTGCATAAACAGAGTTTTTCACTGTCCTTCACAAGGAGTCATTTATTTTTTGTTCATTAACTAGAACTTATGAACAAGTAGTTAGGAGCATTTGGGGATATGGGCTTTCCAGGGTCACAACTACAAGAATTACAGTTGGGTGGTGGTGTATTATACCTCTTCCCCTTAGAAATCCATCTTAGAGCTTCTGGCCACGGAAAAGAGATCACTGAAATGTCTTCCATTGTTGATGTATATCAGTCAGTTTAGGAAAGTCTATTCTGTTCTCATCTCAAGGTGATCTAACTGTCCTGTCAAATAATGTAATTATTGTTGCATGTTTCACCAGAATATCTGGAATTGGGTGGCCATCACTGCAGAAGCTGAGTTCAAACTCATTTATCCATATCTCAGCCAAGATCTATTCTTTGCTGAGAACTAGTATCCCAAAGCATCCTATATTCCACATAAGAAATTTTGGTGGTTTTTATAGCTTTTAAGGTGAACATGTTGATTAAAGACAGACTTCACCACACATTCTTTCAGTTACCCGTGTATGTGTGCAGATAGAGATTAGGGACAGAATGTGCTTAGCAGAGCAGTATATACATTTTTAAGAAGAAAAGAATTCCTTAGAATCATAACACTGGTTTGAAGCCACTAAAATGAAATTCAGAAAAGTAGCAGGCTTTTTTTAAGACTCAGAAAACAGAAGTGATTAAACAAAGGTTAGGGTTCACCATATTGCTTTGATGAGCAGCCTTAGCAATTGTTTCCTATTCCAGGGATCTTTGAATTTAAGATCTTCCTCTGTTTAATGTTATGCTAATTGCAGGCACAACACATCTTTAGAATTGAAACTTTTTCGATAAAATTTGAGTTTTAATAATCATGAAGGAATTAAAATTAAAAGTCAATGCTGTTGGTTTGGATCTGTGGAACATAATTTCAAGCAATTGGAATTCAGGCCACAGCCTAGATTGTAATTTTTAGGAAAGGATTTGCACAGAAATGTCAGCTATAAACCCTGTGCTTAACATGTGTCTGTTCTGTGTGAACTCGTATTCACCTTAGCCCTGTGGAGCACAAACTTTTTCTTCCAGCCAGCTGCAATACTCAGTCTGTTTGTAACCTCCTTGTAAGTGGAATTGTTTCAGCCTTTCCCCTGCCGACAGCAAAACATAAACATGAGGCACATTAAAATGGAAACAGGATCCTGGTCCTTTCTGTTTCTCAGTTTTATTTAGCAGTGACCTTTAACCCTCATTAAGATACTTTGGAAAGTTTGGGACTCCTTTTTTTGTGTAGCTCATTGTGGGAATATTTAGGTTTGTTATGTTGTTTTTCTCTTCAAAAATATTTAAATGCCTTTGGGCAGTTGTGTAAAAAATAAAACCCCCACATTTACTTATTCTAAAAAAAAATGTCTGTAGACAGTATTTCACAGCATATGCTCTGGTCCTAACAGTCATCCCATAGAGATAAGGCAAACATTGACACTCAAATTTTACTCAAGAGGAGAATCCGAGCACACCAAAATTTTGTCTGGGGCAAAACATACGTTTGTATACACACTAATGTGTGGCAACCCCCAAAAATATATTAATGCACAGAAAATAGCTGATACAGTTGTTTTATCTATGAAAATATGACCCACAGATTCATGAATACAAAAGTCACGTGCTGGAACTTAATAGTATGTGTCAATAACTAGTTCTATCCTCTGAATTGTTTGCCTTTAAAGGTTCCTGACCTGTTGACAAATGTGTGCATAAATCAGAAGCATGCAGAGATGTGCTAAACATAATACACAGTCCAGTGTTAAAAATTTTGCCCAAAGAAGTTTTGAATATCTGATGTCTGCTATTTCCAACCTTTCAACAGAAAATTCTTTCCCTTAAGTTAAAAAATTAGTCATGCTTCCTCTGATTTAAATGTGTGGAAGAGGAGCTATACTGAAATTTATGTGACTTGTGCTTCTGGAAATAATGAAAAATGCCACTGAGATATGTTTAAAGACTCATTTTTTTTTGTTGTTGATGGTATTTGTCTTGTTGCTTTTCTATTTTTCTATGCAAGAATTAGCAAAAGAATAGGTGTTATTGCATGTTTTGAGAAATTGCATTTCAGTTCCCATTTATGAAGTGAAATAAACTCATCAGAAAGGAAAATATTCTAATTTTTTTCGGTGATTTTAAGAAAACGCCTTCCCAAGGGGTTAAAATCTCTTCATGATGTTTCTTCCAGTAAAATAGCCAGCAATTTTGTTTCTGTGTTTGTCACTCACTGGAATTATGAATTATCACTCTATTTTTAAATCCTGCTAAAAATCTGATTTTGAAAAATGCGGCATAAAATGCCATAAATTTTCAGAAAAGTAGTTGTATTCAAAATATCTCCCTGCAGTTTTCAATTTGACTTTTTTTTCCCAGTTATTTTCCTTTGTTCTTTATCTTTTTCCTTTCTAATGCCAAAATGAACAAAAGAAGTAATATAAAAAGAGAAAGTTGTGAAAAAAATGGATTCAAAAAATTCAAGACAGCTTCCATTTACATATCAGATGGAGGGTTTGTTCCAGATTCCATTTCAAAACAAGCTTTTACAAGAAATCATTTATATTAATTTAAAATGCTTTATTTTCCTAATTTCTGAGACTGTAAGATACTTCCCACAGATGCTGTGCTTTTGTCAGATGGAGTTTGGTAGTATTTGTTTTAGGTGATGAAAATTCACTCCATCCTTAATATGTTTGAACAGCTAAATGCTTTATTGTTAAAAATGTGCTTCTCATTTCCTTCTTGAGACCTTTTGGTTTCAGTACCTAGTTATTAGCTCTTATATTTGTCTTATTTTGTGTGATTAAATGAAGGCAAAACACGCTATGTCATATCTTTATTTTGAGATTCAAATTGTTTGATTGGTGTTTTTAACCTGATTAGTTTCCCCTGCTTCTTTTATGAAGGTACACCAACAGTGCATTCAACTATTCTGATTACAGTGAAATCAGAGGTCAGTTTGAACCTATGGGTCTAAATTTGCAGAATTAAGCACTTCATGTTAAGTAGCTTCTGAAAACTGATGTTCATTGGCCACAGTTACATTTTTTCACTAATGAGGTACAGCCTTCCAGATTTAGCACAGATCATCATAATCCATAAATTTTATGTCCATTAATGGTAGCATTTTTACTTTTAATCTTTACTAATATTTGATGGCAAAGACATAATTCTTTGTCAATGATTTTACAGGTTAAAGCTAGTTCAGAAAGGAAAAATCAAAAATCCTCTGCAAAGCTACAGTTTAAAAAGTGACCTTGTCAAAATGAGGCATTCTTTCTTCAATTAAATTCAAAGTCAGTTGGTCCCTCAGGTAATGCTGAAATGTATAATGTTAGCAATTATAAGAATACTTTGCAAAAGTGGTTAAAAAAACTAAAAAAATCTTTTATGCTATGCTCGTTTTTAGAAAAAAGGAAGCCTTTACCTTTATATTAGTAGCCATTTATGAGGTCATTTTGGAGTGTACTGTTACATAAAACATGAGGTCAGCAAGTAAGGCTAATTAAATTTTAGTAGGAGCAAAAGTCACCAAAAGGTTTTTACTTTCATCCTACCCAGTCTAAAATAGTGATACAATACACCATTAATAGCCTTGGAATTGCTAATTATTTCAACATGAATAGCAGTATCAGTGCTGTCAGTTTAATTTAATACCCTCCTGAGGATTCCTGAAGAATGCATGATTACTTTTATTATTTTGTAGTTTCAGAACCAAAAAACAAACAAGCAAAATCAATCCAAACATGAAAAGAATAGTTCAGAGAAAGTACCTGTTGCAGTCCTGGTTGAGAAATTTTCTGTGGACGTTTTCTATCAGAAAACGCAGCTCAACTCCTTTCAAGTAATTTCAGAGGAACATACCTCTTTCACATGTGTTTTCTTGGGAAGAAGCCAACATTTTTCTTTTTCACTATTTTATTTAAAACAATTTATTTAACAATTTTCATCAGTTTTAAGTTTACTGTTTATTAAAGAAAAAGTTGTTGAGAATTTAGTATTACACTGCTTTTGTATTAATGAGAAAAAAATAATCATAATAATTTTTTTAAATGATCCTGAATTGAAATTTTTTTCCATAAGAATTTTTAAATTTGGGGATTTTGTTCAAATTTGGAGCAGTGAAGATGACAGTTTATTTTTCCACCAGCATACCTCAGTATTTCACCACACTTTATAGGAGCATTTAACATTTAAAAAATATATGTTCTGTGTTTACAGTTATCTGCAGCACATGTAAGTCTTGTGAAATACTCTCATGCTGTTAGGTGGAAGAGTGCATTGGTACTTCTAAAGTCTAACTATGCTGAAAAGTCAAGTTCAGTCTTTAGTCACTAATCCAACTGCGTTTCTCAGAAAATATTATTCTGGCTGTTATATGAATGTATCATTTTCTTCCTCAGAATAGCCTTTAATATTCAGGGGGAAAATCAGTGTTGGCAATTCCATCTTGATATTTCTAAATCCCTAGTTATTCTAGCATAAAAGATCTTCTCTCAAGTGGACTTTTAACTTTCAAATAGGTGATCTTTAAGAGTACAAGAAACCATTCATTGTGTTGACACCCAAGATCTAAAAGACAGTTGACTTAATAGAGGTTATATTCTCACAGCTGTACAGCAGAATTTTTTAAAATATATTTGAATAAATCTTGATTATAATTACTAATGAATGCGGAAACCAATAAATGTTTGTTTTTTCTGGTTTTACCTTAATAGATTTTGCTTCATAAAATAAGCGTGAGCTCTAGGATTGTTTCGCTCTAGGTTAAGAATTCTGCTATGAAAAGAGACATTTTATTTCTCTATCCTGTTTGTGTTCTGATTAAAAAAAAATCCAAGCAGCTAATGCGTTCAATAAAGATTCTTTTCCCCAATCTGCAAGTAGAATTCCTGATAAGCACGATGATAAATCTCATAGTAGGGATTTTGTCTACATTTGATGTTTGTATAAAAATAAACTTAAAGCATTTTTATTTTCAAATTCAGCCATTTGGACCCTTTTTGGTTTAGAAAAGGTATGTATTTTGATGTGCTGCTATGCAAATGCTTACTGAAGAGAGTCTTGTGCGTTCAGTAAAATGAAAGAATTGATAAGAAAATCAGATTCTGAAAATATTAACAAAAATCCTAATTTCAAGAAAGCCATGATGGGGAAGAGGGGCTGGTTTAAGGTGCAATGAAATATCAGCTATATTTGCCCTGGGAAGACATTTCCTAAATAGATGGTAGTAGGAGTAGATGGAGGTGAAAGAAAGGAGGAATTCCATTCTTTCTTTTCCAACAGAATAACCACAGACCAAACCACCTCTGTAGAATTCAGAAGGAATAACAGGATACCTGAACCGTCTACAGAAAGAATGGCTGTTTATTTGGTTACTCTACACACTTTCTGATAGCACATATTGTAAAGATTTTTCAGCCGGTGGATTTCCACTGTAGACTTGAAGCATTATTGGTCATTTATAGGAGAGATGTTTTGAATTCCCAAGGAATCTCAGCAGGAAGAGAAGAAAGTGCTTTGCATTTCAGTGCTACCCCTGATCTGATCACGTTCCCTAATATTCCTCAGCTCACCCCTTACCACCCACACACACTGTGAGATTCCTAGATGTGTTGCTTAATACCGAAGTCCAGCAAAGCAAGGGAAGAAGCTGTCACAGAACCATCTGGCCATTTCTTAATGTGCAACAGAAATCTATCTCAATGAGAAGGCTTGCCTTCTTTCAGTGATCCAGTGGACATCGTGAACTGGTAATTATCACTGCTTTAAAGCAGAGTACAGTTTCTGTTGCCAGCACTGCCCCTTCTGATTTCACAATACAGCAGCACTTACTTTGACTATGATTCTCGGTATTCATTTACATAAGCAGATCAATAAATATATGTTCTTAATCTAAGATACTTTCCATACCAAAATAAAGATGTGCTATTTGTATTTCAGCTGATACTGTTCTTTTCATCCTTGCTTACATTGCTGCAGATGATTCAGTAAAAGCTAATGTTTACTCAAATCTTGTGGTCTCGTGCATGGAATCTAACAATGCTTTGACATTCTGGTCCAGTAAAGTCAGCATAAATTTTGCCATAGACTTCAGTGATTCTGAGATTTCACACAAAGAGTGTGTCCTGAGGAGCTTCTCAGAGGACCTTATCATATGGCTTGAGACGGGAGGTGAAAAGTTTGATTTTTCTGGGAGCAAGGTATCTCAGCTGGTGAGGGACTTCTATAAATCTATATTTTTAGGAACAATATCTTTAATCATCTGGTACTATGGAGGTACTATGGACAAGAATCTGAATACTTATCAAAAAGATTGTCTTTTTTCTTTTTTTTTTTTTTTAACGGGGAATGAGCATCTACCAACCTACTGTCTAAAAAAAGAACATGGTAAAGAACCATTTGATCCATTGGTTACTGAAGTCAGTCAGTCTTCTTTTTTATGTTAATAATCAGTGGGTCAGGCTACTGGTAAAACAGAAGCATGGGTCCTACCTTCACGGCTTCTGTTCTTTCAAGCATTTCAAGTTGCTTGAAATTCCTATTGGTATAACAAGTATACATGTCTGTCTATAGGTATTCCCTCCTCTGCTTCTTTGACTAGACTGGAGTTTAGCATGGAGAGGTCAATAGTGAGAAAAAATATGCACTATTTCTGAGCCTTTCAGTGTGCCCTTTAGAAAGTTTGTATATAATTCCCCTTCTTTTGGTAAAAATAGCTAATAATTCATCATCAGTGACTAGCGAGGTCATTGTTCCATGAAACTGCTAATGTCAGGTGGAGAAAACAAAACAAATTAATTCTGCAACTTTTAGATAAAAAATGCAGCTGTAGTTATGAAAATAGCACTTTAGATATGGATTATTACAACTAATGTCACTAGATGACTCACGTGTTGTTTTGACCAAATTCAGCTTATTTGGCATACAGGAATACCTTTCAGTCATGAGGAGCATAGGACCATCCTTCTCTGTAATTGTAGAGCAAGCATGATGAATTTTAGGTTACTACACTTGTAATGTGAGGAGCTAATCTGGTAGCACATTTTCATGATTGTACATCGTGATGATGACTGGACAAGTATTTTGTGATTTGATGCAGCTTCTGGCAAAGTGAACGAATGCCAAGATTGCCAGAGCATCAAAGGAAACATTTTTAATTTAAGTATGCATGCTGAGATGCAGCTGTGCCAATACATGCATATTTATTGGGTCTGGCCAGGAGGCAAATGCGCAGCTAATTAAACCATAGTAGTGCTGGCGAAGGTTTGATTCTAAAGGCCTGGGTTGTCATAGACTTAGCTGAGATGATTTTGGTGGATCTAGAAGCTATTTAAAAATAAAATAACCCTAGGCAATGTTAAACTTGGACACTTTGATAACCTAGTTGTTTGTTTTCAAAGAGATCAGCATAGGCTCTGGCAGTAGGCATAGCATAGCTCAAGAAAATCGTACTCACACTGGTATTTCCATACACTTCCATGTTTTAGTTTAGGTAGCTACTAGATGTCACATCAGGATGCTATGACCAAGAAGAGCTCAAGCAATTGTTTAGTTGGTAGTTTAGTGAAAACATTAGCTGAATTATAAACAGGGCCTCAACAACGTTCGAGATGTTAGTGAAGGGTGTGTTCACAACAGTTTCTTCTCATTAACTAGTACATAACATGAGTAATCCAGTTTCAGAAAGTCCACCTCTACAGAAGCAAAGGCACAGTAGGTTTTCTAAGCATTCACTTCTCTGCGGGGCTTTTGCAAGAAGATGGGCATTGTGACATTTTGTTTTGTTTCCTGAAAGGAATGTCTGTGCACTAGAAACTGCACTGAGACACCACTTACCCCTGGGTAGGCCAGTGGTTGACTGTCAGCTATTCCTTTTCAAGGGCAAATTCTAAACAAGTGGAAGATTACATGAAAATACTTTATTATCCTTGTAAATTTACATGCATTTTGAAGAATCTTTATTATTCCAAGTATGCAGTAAAAGCACCGTATTGAAAATTAGAGTTTACAATACGTTTATTCTACTTAGATACATCTGAACGCCAGGCACTCAGGTGTTTGGTTTGGTGGCTCTGTAACATTCCCAGGTAGGCAGCATCACCAACCTCAAGCTTTAAAAGACTCTGCTCTCATAGTCTTCCTAATCACAAGACCAACTTAAAATTTGTGAAATTTAAAAAATGCATAAAACCAAGGTTTTATTATTATTACTTTGGCATTTTAGCCTTAGGGTACACATTTTTTTCAGGTTTACTCCATGACCATGAGGGCAAGTGATACAGTTAAAAAAATAAATAAATGAAAACTGAGTTTAGACACTGACATAATGATATGACTATAGAAACAGGCGTTTTAAGGAATACATACAATCTTTCAAGTCTGACAGTAAAATCAAGAAAGCTGGAATAGGTACCCACTTGAGTGGGGTATTTTTCCCCTTCTCGTGGGATCTTATTCTACCCCTTCTTCCCCCTTCCACTTAGTAAATGGGTTATTGAATTTTTTGTCCCCCTTGAGCAGGATGAAAGGAGTGTCCTATCTAGTCCATGCCAGGCTGTGCTCAGATCAACTTACTGCGAGGGAATTTAACCGAAAGAAAGAAGGGAGGAGGCAGGAAGAAATGGTTGAACATAACGTAAACAAATAAACAAATATCTGTAGCCTGCTATAACCCAAAACAAGATTGGGGATAATTTGTTCTTTCTGCTTGCCTATGTGAGGTGTGGGGCTTTTTTTAACCTTTTTTTAAAACCTTACAGCATAATATGCGTAGTCAGACAAACAGTTAATTTACACAGTGGGTTATTCTGAACAAAAATGTTGATTAACCAGAGAAAATCAAGCTCTGAGCACCAGTATCATTCCTTCCTGGTCCCAGACTCCCAGCTTGTTTATTTAGTGTCACCCATAGTCTGTCATGGCTGACCTAAAACTATCAGAAACAGCCACAATTGCAGCCAAGCATAAACAAAAATCTGAACTGAAGGTGCAAGGGGACTGCCATTCTAGAGATAAGATCTATTGCTGTAATAGCCCTTGATTATGATGACCAAAGGAAAAAAAAAAAAGCAACCAGCAAATATACAGACACATTTCTGTTTATTTGTACACGAAGGGAGGGAAGCAAATCATTTACAAAGAGAAAGGCATATAGGGAATAAGGTTTCATTACATGTCAGTGTTTCTCAACAGTTTATAAAACATGATTTTGTGAAACTAGAGGTTTGCTTGTGGTCTTCTCTGTTTGCTTAATGACATTTTGTAAAGTGCTAAAAATCACATGGAGATAGCAGAGAGAGAAAGAGAATCTGCCAGATGGTTATCTGTTGGTAGAGTGTTTTTCACCCTTCCTTCCACCTACAGCACAGAAGCCTTAGTTTTACACCGAAGACAGATTTGCATTAGAAGATACCACATATGAATAAAAGTCTGATACATTATGCTTCAGGTGTGTGAAAGATGTGTAAATTGCTGGTGACACAGGTAATGAAGGTGACTCGTGTGTGACAAAAACTGACCTGTTATTTAGAAGATGTCATTTTCAGACAATTTTCAATTTTCATTGCAGTCAGATTCCCTGAAATCACAGTGTTTTCTATAAAAATATGGAAGAGTAAAAAAAAAAATATTAAAACCAAGCTTTAAATATCTTGGTGTATAACAACTGCTTTTGTTGTTGCAAAAACTGCTTATGCTCCTCTGCAGAGTCAGGCCAAGGGCTTGGTCCCTTGGCCATTTTAAAAGTCAGTTTCCTGTCTTTAGCTTTAGGGTTACAAAATCTTTAATTGTCAGTATGTTACAAAGTTTCACTTATTATTGTTTAAGTAAATGCAATCTTCAAAGCTCAAAACTTAAGTGAGGGTGGTACTGGGACTTTGCACCTTTCAAACGTTGCATTTTACTTTAGTAAGCTGTACTTTGCACTTTTTTTTAAAATTTGCTGAGCAAGTTAAAGGAGGGAAAAAAAAGAACTAGACGACTCTACTGGTTTCTGTTATTTTCAAAATGTGTAAAATCAATAGTTTCTTAGCAAACAGCTGTCCCAAGAAATTTTCTGTTTCTTTCAGAAATGAGTGTGATTTAACCCTTCTCTCTTAAACACTTCTGAAAATGTACCTCTGTTTTTCACAATCAACAAAACTTAGATATGTCATGACTCGTCTTTTACATTTCCTCTCTATTTTCCTTAGTCTTTCATTATTTCTCTTTATCAAGCTGCACTGGCTATTCAATACCATGACATGGCAACTTTTACACATTTAGAAAGGAGCCAAGTACTAGTCACGAATGATAACTTCTCACATATTAATGACTGATTCAAATGTTGATTTTGAGGATGTGCTTTATTAAAAAAAGCCAAACCAAATCCTGTTCAATAATTATAGAACAACATTGACTTTCACTGATAATCCCACCTAAAAATGCTTAGGTATTAGCTGGATCTGTCACCACATTGGCACAGGGAATCACCACCTATGTGACCCTTCTGTTTGACTGGAAAGAACTGCAGTGTTGCTCTGTGTTGTGATTATGAGAAATGCAGAAAGTACTTGGAGTTTAAGCATATTCATAAAAAAAACCCAACCTGTTATTCTCATTTAAAATCAATAAAACTTCTGCTTGGAAATAATTAAGGTGGAGGATGTCCCATTTGCTTATTAATTCTTCCTCTGTTTGCTTGCCGGTTACACATAAGTAGCTCTGTAAAGGAATATCTTGACTCTGACCTTTACAACAAAATGCATGGGGGGGGACCCTGGTCTTTCCAAAAAAACAGTTGATATGAGCAATACATCAGAGAGCAGACTTTCAAATTCACATTTTGTAATTTACTGGACAGGAAGAACTTCCTGGAAAAGTCCATTGAAATAAAAATCACATATACCGGTGGTGAATGCATGTCCAGAGATATATTTCTAACAAAAGGAGTTTGCAAATGTTTTGAGATCCTTAAGTGGAATGTGTTATGGAAGCGTTAAGTACTAATCTGTTCTTACATATTTCATTCTATGGGAAGATATTCACCTGTTTGGAAAAAGTCACATGGAATTTATTGGTTATATTTCATATACACAAAATGAAACATTCTTTACAATTCACACTGTATACACTTTTTTTTGGGTCTGCTGCTAACTGTCCTATGTTAGTCTGCTGCCAGGAAAAAAATTTTGTGTTCTTGAAGTTGTTTGGTTTTTAATGATCCAGAGATAGATCCTGCCTACTTTTGGTAGATTAAATGAAGAAAAAGGAGAATTTCTACCACTGGGAAAGGATCCCTCCAGTACGTGAACCTACTTAAGTCTGATATCAAGCTCCCTAGGTGTCTGCAAGCTGACTGAAGGAATATACCACTGAATGGCATTACACCATAACTGGCAGCAGTTTAGCCCAGACCAGCAGATTCTTGCATGAAAAGATCTGTCTTCCTGGATTACTGACCAGGGCCAGGTTTGGCTGTAGGTTTGAGTGTCCTGTTGCATGCAAAAGCTCAAAAGGAATTTAGCTGTCAAGGTACTTAGCATGAATACAGTGAGACTGCCTGGAAGAGTGCATATACATTTCAACAAACTGCCAAGAAACGTGAGACTTGTTCATCTTTCTACTGTTAAAAAAATCAGCTGCATCCAGGACTGGCAAATGCTTTCTGAGGGTAAAAAGCCTTTGCTACGGTTTTCCATAGGAGAAGATGTGGACCTTTGCTATTCTGCCTTCTAACTTTGGCACTTTGGTGTGCTGCATTCTCAGTGCAGACGTTTGTGAAGCTAGAAAATATCCTGGAAGGAGAAGATATCAGAACAAGTGCAAAGCTCAGCATCTGTGCAGACGTGAAATGTAAGCATCCAGCAATGTAGAGCCACAGTTCTATACTGTGGCTGAAAGTTGTTCATCCTTTAAACCTTTTCAGTGGTCAGGCTGAAATATGCATCTCAGTCAGTAACTACTGAGCACGTGTCAGTAGCATTAAAATTGCCAACACATTTCACAATTCTTTTGGCTTTCTTAACACAAACAACCATTTTTACTCTGGTATATTTTTCTGAGGTGGTTGAGGTAGTTTCTACTACTACCTTTCTGAGGTAGTTTCTGGGTGTTGCTGGGAATACCATGTAACTTCATGTTGGGAACTAACTATACACTGTGATTTACTCCAGAGCCTCTGACTCCTCAATTCCAAATAATTTGGGATAACAAGTAGCTGATGAATAACTATGTGCTATCATTTTTCAGTATAGAGTTCTGCAGCTTTTGGTAAGACTATTTAGAATGACTTTATTGACTGTTTAGTGATCACATTGTCCTAATTACAAAGTATGATTTATTTCTGACAGTCTAGTGTTGTACACGTTCTGTGTATTCTTTGATGATTTTTAAAAATTGTTGGTATCTATGACTTTCAAACTGCGATTTGCAAAGACCACGTTCAAAAAGGCAGTGGCTGCTCAGTTCGTGTTGATGCTTCTCCTTGTTTTCAG
Organism: Ibidorhyncha struthersii; assembly: GCA_013398815.1. NCBI lineage: Eukaryota > Metazoa > Chordata > Aves > Charadriiformes > Charadriidae > Ibidorhyncha > Ibidorhyncha struthersii. Next base: position 49,929 of record VZSZ01007904.1, on the reverse strand, counting down.
CTGCTTTATTGCAATAAAAAGTAAAACACAACATTCTAATGGTGCATTTTTTTTTAGTAAGTAATTGTTGAAATTGCCATGGACATGTAAAGCAATTGCAAATGGAAAAGGAAGGAGCCCATGATATAATCTTTTGATTAAGGTAGATATTATGGAATACTATATATCTGATTTCAGCAACTGTTCCTTTATAAAATCAAGTTAGCGTGGACACCAGCAAGATGAAATAATTGTGTAATATTACTTAACTTGGTGGCAGAGCTTTATTTTTCCTACTCATTACAATATATACCTGGAGTTCAACTCTAAATTTTGGCCCATAGTCTTTGGGTGGGTCTTAAAGACAGCAAAACCCCCTTGATTTTAATTTGTGTTGGTGCATTTGCAGTGATGAACACAGTAAACATATGTTTATATTTCTCATTAGTTGTGTGTGATTATTCTGATCAAGAAAAGAATTGTGGTCTTTTTTTTTTTTTAAGTTTTAGTTTTTATTATAATTCCCTGTTTTCAGTGTTTTATAACTTGGCTGAAAAAAAATGTTTTGGGCTGAAATTATAGACAAGGTCTCAGCTGCGAGAAAGCATTTCACTCCAAATTTCAAAACACACGGATAGCTGTATCGTATTCAATTACTGCTATAAATCATAATGAAGCCTAATTAGAATGGAATACCTCTTAATTTAGCACAGTTTAACAGGCAGGCTGTGTTAGTAGGGGAAGCTGCCACTGCCTGGTCAAAAAGGAGGTTCTATGAACTTAAAACCAGAATACCTTTTCTATTGAAGTAAACATTAAAAACCTCATTGGCTAGCTGCTGCAGGCATGCTGTTGTTTGTAGGCTTGCTTACACTTTTATTTACTGCAGGATTTCTTTGGATTTGAGATAACGAAGATTCCTCTTGCATCTACTAAACTTAGAGTAAGTGTTAATTATAATAAAGTTTTCTTTCTCAGGAGAATGAATGGACTTTTGAAACTTCTGTCTGGCAGTAATAGTGAAAACTAAATATTATGGTGCACCAGTTATGATGTTGAAAGTTAATACTTCATTACAATGGTACCTGAGTAGTCAACATACACATTTGATATACACAAAGTCTTAATTTGGCCAAAGAAATTGAAGTTAGACCTTTATGCCATACTTTCCAATCTGTATGCTGCTGAAAATTGGAACTATGTTGTCTCTGTCTCAGTTTTTCTTTGCTTCCATCTTCAGCATATTCACGTTTTATGGTCTTTTTAAAGCAAAAATTTTTGCTCTGAGAGTTATGTTCAAATTCCACCTTTGGACAGCTTTGTAATTATATACCAACTTTCAGTCAACTCTGTTTTTGCTTGCCAGTGGAAATCTATTCCCTGCTAGGGTTAATTACAAATTGTATCTGTTTGAGCATAGTCTCCTCTTGTAAGTAATGTAGTATGTGCCTAAAGAGTTTTTGAGGATGGAAACCTGAACAACCTGAAACTGTTCATCCTGATATTCTCTTTGTGTTTTAATTGCAGCTGGCAATTAAGCAGATTGTGTCAAATATTATTCTGCTTTCTTCTATTCTACTACCTATGGATAGCAGTGTCCATAATCTCTCCTCCTGGTCAATATTTTTCAAAAGAATTTTCTTTATATTGAATTTCTATCTCGGTCTGTTTTTTTGTACTCTTGTTATTTCAAATCCCATTACAGCTAGATTTTTCAGTCCTTTAAAAAGTTGAACTCTTTCACGTTATGTCTCTTCCATTCCTCACCATTTTTTGACTTTTAATTGCTGTGACTGGGTCATGAATAAATGTTAGTAACTTTATATTTGTATATATTCACTTATAAGCATGAGAATTTCTTTCCACATGTGGATATCACCTTTTTCATGTTTCTGTTTTTCACCATGCAGTGCAAATATAATTTCAAGCATCACAACAGACAGTGTATAATGTTAGACTAAATAACTGGATAATTTAACTCTTCTCCTTATAGTAAGTGCTCTGCCTTCTATTCTTGACATTCCAAATTTTGGCTTCTTGTCTTTGATTAAAAATACTAAACTATTTCTGTCACTACTAACTGTCAACCCTGTATTATTGTAAGTGTAAGTAATTCTTAGACTCTGCATCCAAAGCCTCAGTTAAAAGTAAACTTATAGTCTTTGAACTCCTGAAAAGTAAGATGACAAGCCAAATTCTGCCCTCATCCAGAATGTACCTTAACAAAATGTTCAATTACATGCTTACCTCAAACATGTAACTTGGTCCCTGGGTCATGAGTTAGTTTCAAAGTAGCTTGTTGAGTTGAAGCTTTAAGCTCTGTAGCTCAAGAGAAAATCCACTCTTTATTCGATTTCTACTAGACGTGATGATATGAGTGTATACTAGAACCCACTGTTTTGTTAAATACTTTCTACAGCTAATGTGGTACGAGTACTGATTTATGTGGAAGGAACTACTACCTGATATGTGGCCTTCTCCCATTCTTCTGTTCTGCTTTATCCATTTTGTATGTGTATTCATCCACATGTACATGCAGACATGCATGCTTCTTTGAAAACAGAATTTATTTTCCTTGAGGTTACTTTTATTTCATTTAACAAAGATGGATAAATAAGCAGGCTTAATTTTTAGCAAAACATGCCAGATTCTGGTCTTGATAAGCTATTCTCTCAACAACGTATTCATCCTCAACTGATGAGAAACTGTTTTGACCCTGTTTCTTCCAGAAATAATGTTCTTACATGCTATATGTATGCAATTTCAGAGGTTTTGCAAGTTTAATTGAAAATCTTATACATACAGTAGTTTGTCAGAACAGGGGCCACACCAAAATCCTTCAGCTTTCCATAAAAGAAAAAGCATTATATTAAAATTAATCATTTATTTCATGGAAGTTTCCTTGGCAAACTGTATTTAAAACTTCATGGTAGAACGATGAACAACAAAATTTCTGATTCCAGCCTCTCATTTAAAGTTTCTTGTGCATTTCCGTCCCATGTTAAGAAAGTCCATGGCTGTTAAATTTTGGAATTTTCTCAGAAAAGCTCTTTCTTGATAAACAGTTACAGTAAAACTGACATGTTATAGAAATAAAAGAAACCAGTGGTTTCTCCAAGTTTCCCTCTTCTCCCCTTGCAACTCACTGTATAAATGTACCTACAAAACCCCCAGAAAAATAGTAAGATTCAGTTTCAACATCATATGAAGCTCTTTCCTAACATGTAGAAATTTCATTCAGGCTGCAACTCTGGTAAATATTTCTGTCCCCTTCTGCTCCCTCCCTTCTCCAAAACTTGGGTGTTTTCTATGATTCTGTGTCATTGTGAGGTAAAATGTCAATATGTGTAATGACACAGCACAGTGAAAACACATATTTTAATATTCATGTAAACTCATGTAATTGTAAATCAGGCTGTGCCACCCGCTATCATAACATACTTCATGTGAAAAGATGCTAAATTTACTTGACCTACTTTCATCTTCATGTTTAGGAAACAGGGTATAAGAAGTAAACAAAGTAGTTGTGCCTCATGCAGGAGATGATTATTGTTTGAATTTATCATTCATGCCTTGAGCAAAATTTTGTTTGTGGCCTCATTTGCAACCATAATTTACAACTTTACTAGGGATATACTGTGTATTTGGGAGGTTATATATTAGGCATGCTTTGTAATAGAACAGTTTTCTAGCTTTGGGTGTAGTATTTTCAGTGTTTCTGGTAGCTATAAAATTTCTTGGCATAACATTTATTGTAGTAAATATGGACAATTTTTTTTTTAATCACAATTCCCCTTAGGAATGTCCTATTGTGTTTACATCAATGCACTTGTTACAGCTAAATTGAACTAGTATTTAAAGAAGTTGTTAATCCTTCAAAACAATGAGTCATTACTTTTTCAGTATTTCCTAACCATAGTGTTCAGCTTTCAGTACCAAGTGTCTCATTTTAGTTAATCTGTATTTTTAACCTAACCTAAGTCTGATATAGTTATAAATTTCTGGAGTCCAATGAAGTAATATTTTCTGATAAAGATGATAATTACAGAATTATTATATTATCTGGTAAATTAGGTTGAATTACCTTACATCTCTTAGACTAAAATCTATGAAGGACGGTGTTTTGGAGAAAAACTTAAGATAGGACAAAGTAATAGATTGCCTAATATGTGCAGAATATAATCATGTGCTGCAACGAAACAGTCATTATGAAATGATCTTTTCTACCTTTAATGTTTATAAATCTATTATTCTCTTTGGATTGTTGTTTACTGTGGCATTCCTGTGAGTCGTCAGATAAAGTCACAACTAATAGAATCATCGATGATATGCCTGATCTTTTTTCTTTTTGTAATGCATGTTTCTTTCCAAATCCAGATTGTTTACAGATAAGATCTATTTTTAAGTTATAGAAACGCTGTACTAACCCTCAGGTGGCAGGAGGAAATAATTTCCCTTTTGTGTTTTGTCTTTCAGAAGGCAGAAGTTTCTAACCATATCCTGAGGAACAGGGTTTTTTTAATTAGCTGTGGGATGTCCGTAGAAATCTGTGCTCCTAGAAGACACAGACCCTGCCATCTCCAGCAAAAACACACAAGGTCTGACCCTGTCCTGGAGTTCCTAGGCTCACTGTCTGCCCCAACACGTACTTTCTAAAAAAGTGGTGTGCAGGCCCTGCCGTTGGGCTCCTTTTCTTTCCCTGAGTCATGGTGGTGAAATGTAATGAAAGTGAAGTGTGTTGTGTGCAGAATCTACTATCTCTATCACCATTCATGCAATTCTTTCACTCTTTTGTTAAATCTATGGACTCCCAACTTCATCAAATGTTTAAGGAGACCTTAGTGCTGTCTTGGTGCCCGACAAGAATGCAGTGACGATCTCTGCTTGTACCCTCTCTCTCTCACCTTTAGTACTTTTTAACCCTGAGAAGAAAAGGAGAGCATCCAGTATCTGATGGGAAGCAAAAGACAAAATTCCTTGTCTTCTTGGACTCATTCTAGCCATCGACTCCATTGCCGTGGAACAAACATGATGGTTCCATGGTGATGGATGGTGAAGATGGTGGCCCCTTTTATAGTTGTTAAAGGGGAATCTAGGATTAATTAATTTCTCCATCCTCACTATGCTCCTAAAAAGACCCGAGAAGTAGCAAGTCTCAACAAACTCATGTTACTCAGAGAGTCTTATTTACTATATTTAAAGTCTCAAGGAACATGCCAAATCACTTTTCAAAGACAGGATCATTTCACCTACTTGTGAGAAGTAAAATTCAAGAATATTGAAAGGGAGAAAATTACTGAATGATAGGGAGCTGCCATCGTAATATGTACTGCTTAGTGCTTGAACATTGTAACTGTCAAGCTGATTCTATTATGAAAAAGCGAGTAATTTAACATTATTTAATATTCACAATATGCACATATTGAATGGAAGTGTATGTAGAATGTAAGGCCCTATTTCAGCATAAATGAAACTTTAATCACAGGAGTACTCCTATTGATTTTAATAGGCTAACTCTTATTCTCACATTTATGTATGTGCATAATAAATAAGAATATGTTTAAAAATAACTCTGCTATTACTTTCAAGAAAATATAAAAGAAGATCTTCTACCTTTCTCAAGTGCTTCTTACTCAGTTTGTGGGACTGATCGTCCAGTCCACATTGTTTACCAACATCAGTCTGTTAGCTATATCAGGACCTTCCCTTTGGTACATGGGTGGTATGAAAAAAATGAGAACAAAATTTAGTTTAATTAGGGTTTTTCCCAAGTACTGAAGATTTAATTCTGCTATAGAAAGTCAGCTCATTAGTGCACAGATGGGAAAGATGGAAAATGTGGGAAAATGTGGGAAAATGTAGGAAACCGTAGAACTGACTACTTTTCAGACTGATGCTTGAGATGTATAGGTAGAGAGAAAACACTGCAACGAGGACATGATACAGACAGGAAGGTCTGAAGAAAAGCAGACAAACTGTTTCTAAATGCAGAGAGGAGCCAACATAAACCACAGAAACTTGTATGCCATCCATGGTCTGCCAAAGTTTTCTTCTCAGACTTCTGTCTCAAGCCTTGCCTTCACGCTGCGTGCTGGGGCCAGCTGCATGCTGGCCATCCTTCCACAGAAGTGGAGGCCCAAAGCACAGATGGTTGAGTGGCATTGTTTGCCACAGCCATGGGCGGTGACTCTATCCTCCCTTCCTTTTGTGTTGTTTCTCCTGTCCTCTCCACAGGTGCTAATTTTTAAAGACCTCATCTGGACATGAGAAATAGTTTCTTGATTTACCTTAATGTTCTGGTACAACACAGGAAGAATGTCAGTTGCTTTGGAAAATTGCTCCAAAACTCCCTGTAGGTTCTCCAAGGAGGTACAGATAGCCAAAAACTTAAAGGCTGTCAGAGATCTTACCTTTTTTCTGGAGCCTGGGTGCCGGCACCATTTCTGTCTACTTTGAATCCTGTCAGGGTGCTGCTTCTGCATTTCATTCAGTGATTGTAACGTAAAATGCAGAGATAACTTTTGGAGTAGAAAGTGGCACCTAGGATTTTCTCACCCTTCTGTGATCTTCAACCCCTCCATGGCTACACAGATAACAACCTACTCTCTTGCCTTCCACTGTGCCTTATTCTTGCTTTATTTGCTGCATAATAGCACAGTTTTGGCAGATTAGGTGAGGAATATTTTGTTTTGTTTTGTTTTGTTTTGTTTTATTTTATTTTATTTTATTTTATTTTATTTTATTTTATACAATTGAGAAGTAAATCTGTTAAGGAGCTACCTTCCTCCAGCTGAGTGAATTAGCTTCTTAGGACTGTAAGATTGAAAAGGGAGAGAACTTGCCAGAAGTGACAATAAAATAGCAATATTGATTTATTATATGAAAAATATATATTGTATAAATGGAAACACCAATGAAAGGGCCAATTATAGTGTAAATACAGACGGTTATTTCCAAACAGATTTTAGAAATTAATTTTCTAGACTATTCACGGTATTTTAGTAGTAAGTGCTAATATTAGGAGAGTGACATGAAGATATCTGAAGGCATTAGGTCTAATCACCCATGTTTCTCCCATAGCATAGGAAAATTGTGCCAATATCTTAAAGATGACAGGTTTAAATGTCTGCAATAGCCATGTAAATTTTTGGTTTCAGCAAGTATTTTCAATGTTACTGCCTTTACATAATTATCTTAATGTGAAGAAAAAGGCATATCATGCTCCATTGCTCCTTGTGTGCACTTTAACTAAAAAAAAAAAAAATCTTTCTATAAAAAAAACTGCTTAGCTTTAATTGAGCAAAAGGATTCATATGGGGTCTGGACTTGCAGCTCATAATTTCTATAGACAGGTTAGGTTGCTGTGTGATGATCCTAATTAAATTATGTAAAAGCATTGAACTAGATAAACTACAGTAGCTGCTCCATCAGTTCACCAGGTGAATTAACCATGTGTAGAAGTCTGAATTTGTTCATACATTCCTGCTCCTTTTATACCATGTTTTTTCGCTGTTAAAGAGTGCTCCTCTAAATGGCTCTTCGGAGCTGATGTTGTCACATTTGGTCTATAGGTGGCAGCATTGTCAGGTTTTGTGGCGTCTGAAGCTTCTCTCAAGAATTTTATGCTCAACTCAAACCTCCCCCACTCACCCACGCTATGTGATCAGGGCTGAATTAACATCATTACGTACTCGCGTCAGGTAAAATGAAATGGAGTGAAATGTTCTAAAAATTAGGCTGTGTTCATTCTTTTCTTTTCTTTTCTTTTCTTTTCTTTTCTTTTCTTTTCTTTTCTTTTCTTTTCTTTTCTTTTCTTTTCTTTTCTTTTCTTTTCTTTTCTTTTCTTTTCTTTTCTTTTCTTTTCTTTTCTTTTCTTTTCTTTTCTTTTCTTTTCTTTTCTTTTCTTTTCTTTTCTTTTCTTTTCTTTTCTTTTCTTTTCTTTTCTTTTCTTTTCTTTTCTTTTCTTTTCTTTTCTTTTCTTTTCTTTTCTTTTCTTTTCTTTTCTTTTCTTTTCTTTTCTTTTCTTTTCTTTTCTTTTCTTTTCTTTTCTTTTCTTTTCTTTTCTTTTCTTTTCTTTTCTTTTCTTTTCTTTTCTTTTCTTTTCTTTTCTTTTCTTTTCTTTTCTTTTCTTTTCTTTTCTTTTCTTTTCTTTTCTTTTCTTTTCTTTTCTTTTCTTTTCTTTTCTTTTCTTTTCTTTTCTTTTCTTTTCTTTTCTTTTCTTTTCTTTTCTTTTCTTTTCTTTTCTTTTCTTTTCTTTTCTTTTCTTTTCTTTTCTTTTCTTTTCTTTTCTTTTCTTTTCTTTTCTTTTCTTTTCTTTTCTTTTCTTTTCTTTTCTTTTCTTTTCTTTTCTTTTCTTTTCTTTTCTTTTCTTTTCTTTTCTTTTCTTTTCTTTTCTTTTCTTTTCTTTTCTTTTCTTTTCTTTTCTTTTCTTTTCTTTTCTTTTCTTTTCTTTTCTTTTCTTTTCTTTTCTTTTCTTTTCTTTTCTTTTCTTTTCTTTTCTTTTCTTTTCTTTTCTTTTCTTTTCTTTTCTTTTCTTTTCTTTTCTTTTCTTTTCTTTTCTTTTCTTTTCTTTTCTTTTCTTTTCTTTTCTTTTCTTTTCTTTTCTTTTCTTTTCTTTTCTTTTCTTTTCTTTTCTTTTCTTTTCTTTTCTTTTCTTTTCTTTTCTTTTCTTTTCTTTTCTTTTCTTTTCTTTTCTTTTCTTTTCTTTTCTTTTCTTTTCTTTTCTTTTCTTTTCTTTTCTTTTCTTTTCTTTTCTTTTCTTTTCTTTTCTTTTCTTTTCTTTTCTTTTCTTTTCTTTTCTTTTCTTTTCTTTTCTTTTCTTTTCTTTTCTTTTCTTTTCTTTTCTTTTCTTTTCTTTTCTTTTCTTTTCTTTTCTTTTCTTTTCTTTTCTTTTCTTTTCTTTTCTTTTCTTTTCTTTTCTTTTCTTTTCTTTTCTTTTCTTTTCTTTTCTTTTCTTTTCTTTTCTTTTCTTTTCTTTTCTTTTCTTTTCTTTTCTTTTCTTTTCTTTTCTTTTCTTTTCTTTTCTTTTCTTTTCTTTTCTTTTCTTTTCTTTTCTTTTCTTTTCTTTTCTTTTCTTTTCTTTTCTTTTCTTTTCTTTTCTTTTCTTTTCTTTTCTTTTCTTTTCTTTTCTTTTCTTTTCTTTTCTTTTCTTTTCTTTNCTTCCCTTCCCTTCCCTTCCCTTCCCTTCCCTTCCCTGTTAAATACTACATTGCAAAATGGTCTTCCCTCCTTGGAGAAGCACATCCTGTGGAAGTCCTGCTCTCTCAGAGTTAAAATTCATGACTTCCCAATGTTTCAGCTGTGTGCTTATTTAGCTCAGGACAGAGAGGTTTTTTTTTTGAGACCTGTAGCAGTCCCAGGCATCGGATGATTCTTGTTTCCACTGGTCTTCTGGCAAACTATTAACAAGCAGAAAAGCATCTACATTTCATAATGTTTTACATAGTTTGTTTTTTCTTTAAATACTGTCCTGGTTTGAGGTAAAATTAAGGTACATTAAGGACCCATTTCCCTTACTTTTTATACTTAAATGAACTGTATTTATGTCAATTCTTAAAGTTAGTGAGCATTGGCCATCAAAAGAAAGATTAGGCAGTGATCCCTTTTTGATTATGTATATTTTATGATACATTATTTTCAGTATATTGTGCTTTCTATATAATCTTTTGTGATGTCATAAATAAAGACATCATGAGGTCATACTTTTCCTACCCCTCATTCCCTTTTCCCTTTCCTCCTCCATTTCCCCAAGGGAAGGAAATTCTGAAGTAGAGGTTGAAAAAATTGTTTAAGTATTATTGAAAATATAAACCAAAGGTGTTTCCTTAATAAACATAATTAGCTGTATATATTGCATTTTCGAGAGCTAGGACTGATGTTGGGACCAGCTCTTTAAATAAAATAGGACCTCTGTAGTCTCTGGAGAAAACATGCATAAAGCAAAGTAAATGATTTTCTGTCAACACTAAGTAGACAGGTGCTTACATTGAACAGCATTCTAATATGTCTCTGAATATTTATGTCTTCTTTTTCAAATGCATCGTCCATGAATGTCACAGCTGTCAAATGTCTGTATACAAGAAGATAAAAAATGAAATTAATAAAAGGCAGATCAACATTTCGTTTGTTTAGGCCACTTTTTCCTATTGCATTTTACAGAGGTTAGCAATGTTGAGATGCACGGCTATCCTGGTATATTCTAAGGGGCTGAGTGAAATGCAAAGCGATCAGTTATATTTTGTGTAGGCATAGGCATACTTCCCATTATTTAACCTAGACATAATCAATGAAAATAATGATTGAAAGTGCTGTGGGCTGTTCCTTTATCCTCTGTCAATTTGCTGCAGATGGGGACCCTGGAAAGAGAGCTTTGGCAGTTTGGTGCTGCCATAACTAAAATGTTTTTTTTTGGTGGGACAGGTTCTGAACCAAACTATGCAATGTGCAAGAACAGGTGAGCCATCACTGCTGCCTGAGAACAGTTAATGGAGAATAGATTTGGTTTTAAAACAGTTCTATGAATCTGAAGGCTATGCATAATTATGTAAAACTTCCTGTTCAGGGCCGTCTGTGAAAAAGATGCATTGATGCACCTTTGCAAGAATTGGAAAGATCTTAACAACAATATGGTTTCCATTTTATACAGAAAGGTACTGAGGGAATGAGAGGAAAAGCTTCCCCATATGGACCTAAATCAGCATTATTCACCTTGTATGGAATTAAAACAGACTTTATTATGAGTGGTGTTTCAGTGTATCTCTTCTTCACTGACTGACACACTAACTGCTCCTCAAGTTTAGTGGTGCTTTCAGTGCAGGCTAATTGGCACTCACACACTCACGTATAGATGCCAGAGGTTGGGTACTGCCTCCCTTTAGTATGTTCCTTGGAATCTACGGTGCTATAAGGTTTCAGGTTAACTTTGAGAGCCTCAAGACTTTCTCACCATCTCCCCCGTGAGCTCAGAAGACAGAAGAGTTCCCCGTGAAAACAATTCAATGCATCACTCAAACTGGGCAATTCAAGCTATTGCAGGACAAAGAACAACGGACAGCATTCCCAAAAATTTAAATGATACACAGAGGTTTGTAACATTACCGGGAAAACAGTAACTTAGAGCCATAGAATCACGGAATGGTTAGAGATGGAAAGGACCTTAAAGATCATCTAGTTCCAACCCCCCACGGGCAGGGATAAACTTCATTAGGTTTTCTCAGTATAGCTGTTAAGACTAATGTTAGGTTTCCCAAATGTCCTGAGTTTCTGTGATATATGGATATCATACACTCTGAAGCCTCTGCACAACAGAAAGTGCAGATAAAGTCTCTGTAGACAGGCATGTGTTTGAAGTGCGCAATCTTAAATGAAGCACACAGCCATAATGAAAAGTGTATTATGCTTTCATGGTAAATTTTCTGTGAGACACTAAACTGCTTTTTGGCAGCTGTTATCCCTCTCAGAAAATTTGTCCTGAGCAATCATCAGCAGAGGAGACGGTTAGCACTCGGCACTGAGTGAACCAGTACAGAGTAACAGGACTGAGGACACCAGGGCCCATGAAGTAGGTGCAGTTGGCTGTGAGTTTTCAGATGAACAGATGCTTGAGGGAGAATACCAATAAGTCAAAAGCAATGTTTTCTAAGAGCATATCTCTTGACAGATTCCAGCAAAACATGGGCCTATTTTTCCTGCAAGCTGTAGTGGGAGATATCATATCTGGAAATAGCTGGAAATCTTTGGATTTTGCATGCATTACCCACAGAGACACAATGCTTGCTCCCCATTCCAGCTGCAGATCCTGGGAGAGGATGACATTTGGAAACGTCTACATTGGAAATTGCACAGGTTTCCAAATTAGGTTTATATTCCTACTGTTTTATTTCCAGAAAACAGGTAGAAGGGTCCTTGGATTCTCCTTAAAAGTTGCTTAGATGACAGTAGAGCATGTGTTAGTGATTTTGGGATACGACTGGTATTTGTTCCAGCTTTGAAAGGTTCAGAAGTTCATGGTGATTTTTTAGGTCCACACATTTGGCTGGTTACTAAGAAATAATTTAGAAGAAACTATGGTCTTGTGGAGATAAGCATGGAAATACTGTACTACTTGGTTCTTTCTGGGACAGCAACTCTTAAAATGCGATGTTTCTTTTGCTGCTGGCAAATAAGGTCAATGCAGCAATGCGTAAAGCTGAGAACAGAGGATATGTTTATCTGGTAAGAATCTGAGGTTTCTTTTATCCTAACTAGTGTTATGGTTTAGAAAATGAAAATGAGCTGCTGTGGTCAGTAAGATAACTGAAATACAGAAACAAGAGGAAAAAATCCATTCTGGAAGGATGTATGCCACAATAAATCTCTCCATATAGAGTGAACAAAGAATATTTTTAACAATAGCTTCTTCAAAACTTTTGAATTACTCATATTTTCACTTAGGACTTGTTCAATCAAAATCTTTTTTTAATGATATATGTTTGATATTCATGTCTATTGTGGTTACATGCTAACATATTTTGGATCTGGTGACGTGCTACATCTAATAGCAAGAAAATGAAAATTACATTAACCAGATCACACATGGAGTGTGTTTGATGCTAAAACATGAAGGTTCTGAAATGTATTATCTCTCATTCTTTGCATTAAAACTATGCAATTGTGTTTACAAGTTTCAGCAAATATAAAGTTAATTGGTCACATATAGCCTAGTATAAATTTGATTGAAAGTTTCTAATAACACACAGATATTTCAAATGTCATAAAAGTAGCAAACAAGGAGAAAATATTTCAAATCCTAATTCACATATACCATCCTTTAACACGGAACTCATTCCCTGAAATCAGTAGGAGCTATATAGAGTTTGTGGGATTAGACTCCAATTTTCCTCTTTCCTTAGGATATTTTGTGAAGTCAGATTGTTATCATTTGAACTACGTGTGTCGCATTAACAGCACAATAAATAAACTCCACGTTTCACTCTTAAGAAATGGACTTTTCCTGTAATGTTGAGATAACACATATAGTTCCAGAACTGGACCATATTTGCAGCACACCATATGAAACTGCTGTGTTTGAATCTTTGGGAATTACTGTGGTGCTTGCCTGAAAATAAGTAAGATCTGTGAACTACTGAACTCAGGCTCACAGGCATAACTAAGGGAGAAGCATCTTGGTAGGAAAGGATGAGCCAAGCAATCGAAAATGCTTTGGATAAAAGCATTGCTCGCTTTCAAAGAAGAGGTTCCCAACAACATCTTAAGGTATATACCACAATTTGTCTTTTTCTCTGTAGCTTATTCTATTGTACCTCGTGAACTGTTCATTGAGATCAGATCAGAGAGCAATATATAAATATAGATTAGTACTGCCTTAGGTTGCAGAGAAAAAGTAAGGTAGTTTCAAATTCCTCTCTGTGTCTGATTTCCCTTGCTCTCGATACATGTTGAAAATGGGTTCTGACATTTTTAATGCAATTCTTTTTTTTTTAATGTTGACTTTCTGAGTAGCATTTAAAAGAGAAAGAACTATTTACTGAGTTTCTTTCCAAATAGTTTAGTTCTGTACTACAAAGCTGATACTGTGAAGAGTTATTTCACAAGCCCACAAGTTCCATTGTTAGTCCGGGCCTGAATTTCTCTGGCGTGGCAGTTCATTTTCACTTCTGACCACAATCAGCAATTCACTCCAGGCCTCCAGAAGGGGAAGGCTGGGTGTTAGCTGGTGGCGTTCCCTTAGTGTCCTTTTGCTTTCACTGGCATCAGGCTGCACTGGGGCAGTAATCACGTCTTGTGACTCAACATGAGTGGAGAAAAAGTAACTTTACTGAAGTCAAGTGGTACTTTTCCATTAACTTCAATGGATTTTGTATGCTTAGAGTTTAAGCCATGTAGGTTACTCCAGTTGATGATTTAGGCTTTGTTGACGTATCAGCATGTCAGTGGACTAAGGGGTTTCAGCCCTCCATTAGCACCAGCAAGTACAGGGGAAATTGCACCACATTTCAACTGGGCCACGGTGCAAGCATTGTCTCACCTTCCAGATTAGGCTGCAGTCTCTTGCCATATGTTGCCACTGATACCATAAAATAACAAATAATCCATTGAGAATATTTAATTATCTAGTGAAATCCTATCTAGATTGGAATTTCATCGATTTAAATAACTGATTCATTGCTAATTCCAAATATGCTGGTGACAAAAGTTTCAGTGGACCATAAAATTGAAAAGGGATCACTTTGAGTCAAACACAATGTTTAACTTAATAAGAAAAGAATTGCTAAAATAATATTTCTTCTTAGAACAAATTTATTTTGTGAATAATTGGCATAAATGAGGCTAGTTTTGTTTGCATGAATCTAGACTTTAAACAACCATTTGGGATTAAAAACATGTTAGCTCTATTTGGAAGATGGGTCCTGTTATGTTATTAGCTCTATTTAGAAGGTAGGTTCTGTTAATATAGAAATCTTCAGTAGTTCTGGACAGGATGTGAAAGAAGAATGATGAAAGTAATTGAAACTGCAGGGGGCAAGTAACAATGTAATTCCATGAATTGGAATTTGTCCAGGTACCTAGAACTAGAAAATGCCAAAATGCTACTTAGCAAGAGGTTTCTGTTAAAAAAAAAAAGTTGTAAAAGTTTCTATACTTGTGCAGCAACAAATCTTCAATCTTTAGCATCCACTCTGACCTTCTCTCCCCTCCTGGGCCAAGTAACTTCCTTCTCTTTCAAAGGAATGCTTTAAACTAGTGTATTCCCGAAAGAGAACAATGCCTCTTTCTGGAAATCTTCAGCCCTTTTCCCCACCACATTGGCTTTCCTGTTTAGAAACAGCTCCCTGGTGAGCACAAATTCCCCCACATTAAAATCCACTTAATTTTTTTTCCAGTTTTCTTGAAAAATACATAAATGCAATATATATCTATTTATGGTGCATTTATAGTAAAACTTTATTATACCATCTAAATAAATATTGGACCAATTACAATCAACGATTATATTTTAATGTTACAATAATATTATAACATAGTATATTATATGAGTTGGACAAATAACTCTCTGCTGACATAATCTCTTCCTTAATGGATTTTCTCCTACTAGTCTTTGCTAAATTCTAAAAGTTCCGAAACTATTGCAAACTCTAGAGTAAATGACATTCATAATTATGTTTACAGTACAGTATATACTACTACTTCTGTGTATAAATATGCAACATGCATTGTAACACATTGAATATAATTCTTTTATCTTATCCAGTGTTCAGTCCTATATGGAAAAGGGTCTCAAGTGATCTGTATGCTGGTGGCTTTGTGCATATTTCTAGACCAGAGAAAACAGGACACCTTACTGATCTGAAGCTTTAAAAAAACAGTATTATCTCCATCACTATTGATATAAAATTACCTGGGTTTATGTTATGCAAATATATGGTTGAGACAGGTTTGTAACGCAGTGCTTCATCAGGTGTGAAGAGATGTAGGTGAACATTTGTGTGTAAGCTACTTTACACCCATTCTTCTTGGGTGGTTGACAATAACTTAAAGTAAAAAATAAATTTACTTACTGGGATTGAGGTACTTGTGTTGTTTCAGGGAAAAGTCAAGGTTAGTAATTCACATTTCCCAATTTCCAGGAATATCTTTGATTTGATTTTCCATTTAAAATCTAAATCTTTGAATGTACGCATCTTTGCTAAGTTTGGTATGGAACTGGGCCTATTAATTCCAACCAGTAACAGTTAGGGTGTGTTTGAGTCAGCTATTTTAGTAAACACGTTTAAATTCAAATATATATGTAAGACCAGATGTTGTTTTGAAAATCTGTTGCCCATTTTATATCATAAACCTGGAGTATAGGTTTACAGCACTATTTTCCTTCAGTAGTTTGCAAACAAATAAAGGGCACAGAAAAATACAGAAAAATCCCTGTGAAAGGACCCTCGGAGTTTTTGTTAATGATAAAAGCATTTCAAGGCTGCTGATCTACCTGAAAGTGTAGCATGGGATACTTTAAATTACTTTTGTTCTAAACCATGAGAAGCTGCAGTGTTCATAGAGAACATAAAAGCTGAGCACTGCTGTTTTAGACAAAAGCTACCTTGTGTTTGTGTACATAATCTCTTTATGTATAAAGCATAGAAGAAAGTCTACGGTTCCTCTGAGAAATATTTCTTGAATTGTCATCAGCTCTTATAGGCCAATCAAATGAAATACATTTTTTTGGCTAAAGAGATGCAGAATATTCCAACCATCTTTTGATTTTAGTGGTAAATTGTTAAACAAAGAGCAATAGAAAGACACGACCAGCGGAAAGAGAGTTAAGTTTGTCTCTTTGCTGATGGCCAGGTTTTGATTTTTCTGCTGGGTTTTCCATTTGCAAATACATAACCTGATAACATTATTCAAAAAATACCTAGCTACTACTGTTTATTAAGAAAGTAGAAGTGATGGCTCTAAAACAACATGCAGATTGTTTGATGCTGGTAACAACTGAGTATTGTCTAGGTGTTCTTAGTGTTGACTTATATTTAACATTTCAAAGCTGGTTTGTACAGTACTTAGCTCAATGGAGACACAATCCTGGTTTTCGATGTCATAGTCAATGAAGAGCAGATTGAGATCCATTCTTTTGTCATTTCAGGCGTTTTCTGATATTTACTTCATTTTTATTGCTCAGTTACTTTGTATTTATTGCTCATTTGGTGACCAAATAAGTATTTGAGCAGGGAAGCAGGGCATGGCACGTCAGCCAGGGTGCGTGGCGTGAGTTTGTGCAGCAGTTCTCGTGGGAGGGCATTCTACTGGCTAAATGGGACACTTGAAGGACCCATAACCGAGCGACAGGGCAACATTCTGTCACCACCTGCACAGGTCAAGGGCACTCGTCCTACCTGACCCTCAAGGCAGAATGGTGGGCACTCATTGGAGAGGGAGGGCTGCAGCATGGGCTGGTGGGTCTGCACCATCTACCCCAGCGGTGGCTGATGCCTCCACCCAGAGGGAGCTGCTGAAGGGAGACACTGCAGTGCAGACCTCAGACTGCAGGAAGTGCCTTGACCTTTCTCCTGGTGTAGGGATAGGTGGCTGACCTGCAGAAGGTGGCAAGGAGTCTGTGTAGCATCAGGGAGGCCGAGAAGGAGATAGGTAGTTGGTGCCAAGTGCAGTCTGCAGTGGACCCACAGCCAACCAACCAAAACGTCACCAACTGGCACACACAGAAGGGATGGGGCCCAATAACACAGAAGAACGGAAGCTTGCAACTGCAAGGACGAGCAGGAGGAAGACACTTCCCCTGAATCCTGAGGTGTCCTTGCAGAACCACTTCACTGCCCTGCAGACTGAACAGGAAAGACCAGTCACATTAGGAGAGATGCTGGAGCTGAGTAAGGCAGCTCGATCTGCTCCCCATACAACAGCCAGAGCAACTAAGAAAAAACTACGAGTGATAGTAGTAGGCGACTCTCTTCTGAAACATACAGAGGCACCCATTTGCTGACCTGAAGCACTCTCTAGAGAGATGTGCTGCTTACTGAGGGCTCGTATCAGAGATGTCACCAAGAGGCTACTGAGCCTCATACAGTCCACTGACTATTATCCACTGTTGTAGTTTCCCACAGGCACCAGTGATACCAACAGGAGCAGTCTGAGGAGTATCAAGAAGGATTACAGGGCCCTGGGAGCAGCAGTAAAGGACTCTGGAGTGCAGGTAGTCTTTTTATCAGTCTCCTGGTCAAAGGGAAGGTGTTTGAAAGAGCCAGTTGAATCTGTTGAGTCAACAAATGGTTATAGGACTGGTGCCACAGCCAGGGGTTTGGTTACTTAGACCACGGGACTCTTTTTGAGAAACAAGGTCTAGTGGGGGCTGATGAGGTCTATCTGTCACAGAAGAGAAAGAGCATCTTCGGTCAGAGACTTGCCAAGCTCTTGAAGAGAGATTTAAACTAGAGTTGCCAGGAAAGGGGAACCTTAATCCATCCTACTCCTACCAGTTTGATGCCAGTGCCAACAATAGATGCCCAGAGCCTGGAGAAGGATCCCAGGTCAGCAGAAGAGCACCTGGAATGCAGCACAAAGGAATTCCAGCTGCTCCAGCCAGTAAGTCAGCTTCATCAGGGGCACTTAAATGGGGTCACTTAAATGACTCCATGCAAACGCACGTAGCATGGGGAACAAACAAGTAGTCAGAGACGTGCGCACACCTGCAGGGCTATGATCTTATTGGCACCACAGAGATATGGTGGGATGCCTCCTATGACTGGAGTGTTGACGTGGAAGGATACAGACTCTTCAGGAAGGACAGGCAGGGGAGATGAGAAGGAGGTGTCGCCCTCTACATCAAGGACCAGCTGGAGTGCATGGAGCTCCACCTGGGGGTGGATGAGGAGCCAACCAACAGCTTATGGGTCAGGATTAAAGGGAGAGCAGGGACAGGTGATGTTACAGTGGGGGTCTGCTACAGGCCACCCAAAGAGCAAGACCAAGAGGAAGAGGCCCTCTATAGACAGATAGGAGCAGCCTCACATTCACAAGCCCTGGTCCTCATGGGGGGACTTTGACCACCCCGATGCCTGTTGGAGGGACAACACAGCAGGGTATAAGCAATCCAGGAGGTTTCTGGAATATGTTGGTGTTAACTTCCTTCTCCCAGTGATAGAAGAACAAACAAGGAGAGATACCATGCTGGACCTTCTTCTCACCAACAAGGAGGGGCTTGTGGGGAATGTGAAGCTCAAGGGCTGCCTTGGCTGTAGTGACCATAAGATGGTAGAGTTCAAGATCCTTGGGGCAGTGAGAAGGGTGCACAGTAAGCTCACTACTTTGGCCTCTTCAGGGATCTGCTTGGCAGAGTGCCATGGGATAAAGCCCCAGAGGGAAGAGGGGCCCAAGAAAGCTGGCTAGTATTCAAGTTCAGCAGTGATGCATCCCAACAAAGAGGAAATCAGGCAAAATTGCAAGGAGGACTGCATGGATCAGCAAGGAGGTCCTGGACAAACTCCAACTCGAAAAAGAAAGCTACAGAGAGTGGAAGTAAGGACAGATAACCTGGGAGGAATACAGAGAAATTGTCTGAGCAGCCAGGGATAAAGTTAGAAAAGCTAAAGCCCAGAGATAGTTAAACCTGCCCAGGGATATCAAGGGCAACAAGAAAAACTTCTACACGTACATTAGTGATAAAAGTAAGACTAGGGAAAATGTGGGCCCTCTCTGGAAGGAAACAGGAGACCCGGTTACCTGGGATATGGAGAAGGCTGAGGTACTCAATGTCTTTTTTGCCTCAGTCTTCACCGACAAGGGATCTAGCTGCACTGTTCAAGTTGCAGAACGCAAAGCCAGGAAAATGAAGAACTGCCGACTGTAGGAGAAGTTTTGAGACTATCTGAGGAACCTGAAGGTGTGCAAGCACATGGGACCTGATGAGATACATCCGCAGGTCCTGAGGGAACTGGTGGATGAAGTTGCTAAGCCACTAGCCATCATATTTGAGAAGTCATGGCGGTCTGGTGAAGTTCCCACTGACTGGAAAAGGGTAAATATAACCCCCATTTTTAAAAGGGCAAAAAGAAAGATCCAGGAGCTACAGGCCGATCAGTCTTACCTCAGTGCCCAGCAAGATCATGGAGCAGATCCTCCTGGAAACTCTGCTAAGGCACTTGGAAAATAAGGAGGTGGTTGGTGACACCCAATGTGGCTTCGTTAAAAGCAAATCATGTCTGACAAATTTGGTGGCCTTCTACAACAAGGTTACAGCATTGGTGGATAAGGGACAAGCAACTGACATCATCTACGTGGACTTGTGCAAAGAGTTTAACACTGTCCCACATGACATCCTTGTCTCTGAATTGGAGAGGCATGGATTTGACAGACTCAGTTGACAAGGAATTGGCTGGATGATCACACTCAAAGAGTTGTGGTCAACTGCTCAATGTCCAAGTGGAGACCGGTGACATGCAGTGTTCCTCAGGGGTCAGTATTAGGACTGGCGTGTGTTTAACATCTTTGTTGGTGACATGGACAGAATATACCCTCAGCAAGTTTGCTGATGACACCAAGCTGTGTGGTGCAGTTGACACGCTGGAGGGAAGGGATGCCATCCAGGGAGACCTGGACAGGCTGGAGAGGTGGGCCTGTGTAAACCTCATGAACTTCAACAAGGTCAAGTGCAAGGTCCTGCACGTGGGTTCGGGCAGCCCCAAGCACAAATACAGGGTGGGCAGAGAATGGATTGCGAGCAATCCTGAGGAGAAAGACTTGGGGGTGTTGGTTGATGAGAAGCTCAACATGAGCCAGCCCATAAAGCCAACTGCATCCTGGGCTGCATCAAAAGAAGCACACCCAGCAGGCTGAGGGAGGTGATTCTCCCCCTCTACTCCACTGTCATGAGACCCGACCTGGAGTACTGAGTCCAGCTCTGGACATAAGAAGGACACAGATCTGTTAAAGTGAGTCCAGAGGAGGGCCACAAAGATGATCAGAGGGCTGGAGAACCTCGTCTGTGAAGTTGGGTTAAGAGATTTAGGGTTTTTCAGCCTGGAGAAGAGAAAGCTCTGGGGAGACCTTATAGTGGCCTTCCAGTACCTAAAGGGGGCCTACAGGAAAGATAGAGAGGGACTGTTTATCAGGGAGTGTAGCGACAGGATGAGGGGTAATGGTTTTACGCTGGAAGAGAGTAGGTTGAGATTAGACACCAGGAAGAAATTTTTTACTGTGAGGGTGGTGAGGCACTGGAACAGGTTGCCCAGTGAGGCTGTGGATGCCCCATCCCTGGAGGTGTTCAAGGCCAGACTGGATGTGGCTTTGAGTGACGTGGTCTAGTGGAAGTTGTTCCTGTCCATGGCAAGGGGATTGGAACTAGATGATCTTTAAGGTCCCTTCCAACCCAAACCATTTTATGATTCTACGATTTTTGTAATGTTAAAATTGGCTGCAGTTTTCCAGGTTGTGGAGAGGCCACTGCACATTGCCAAAAACATTAGACAACTACATCTTTCTTCCTAAAATTTGGCATTTTTGATTGTTATTGTTTTGTTAATGCTTATTATTGAGCCTGTGTGATTCTATTTGATTGTAGTTTATATGCCATAGACAGATATAGCTAGGTGTTGTGCAAACAGGTTTAAATAAGATAAACACCAACCACCCAAACAAAAACAAAAGAGCAAAGCCACCTATACTATTGCTAGGAACTCAAACAGAACTAACCAGTAGTATTTGGTCTTAACAGAAAAGGAAAAAAAAAAAAGGAACCTCTTCTCATAAGATTACTGCTTCTTTCTTCAAAACTGAAGTGGTTCTAGGAAGTTTCAATAAACATGCAGAACAGAGCTTTTAATTCAAAGCTTAGCATTTTATCTGTATTAAAATAAATGCCAGAGTCTTCTGAGGTTCTTTCATTGAATAAATCAATGAAGAATAATTGTTTAAAGGCTACCCACATTACAAACAGGTGTGAAAACAGGTTTTGAAGTAGAATTTTCTTCACCTGAACTTCTCTGTACATAAGGAAAGTGCTCAGCATATCAGTTCTTGACATCTTCTTTATTAAACTGCCTTGGTTAGGTAACAGAAACTGTCCCATAGCCTTTGGATCAAGGCTCTACAGCCCTTTTTTACAGGTCTGCTAATCTCTGATGCTTTGAGGAAAGGGAATACTCAGAAAAAAGGTATTTTTTACAGAAAGAGAGGAAAAAAAGAGAATATTGTTCTGGAGAACATGATATACAAGAACAACGGGGTGAAGAGTGTTTTGAAACATTTGTTTTCTGTTTCTGTGTAATGATTGGGGGTGGGGGACTCAGGGGCTACTGCTGAGTGGTTTGTGGCATTTTTAAAATCTGAGAGGTTTCAAAGGAGCTGGTAGAGCTCTTCCATCACGAGAGGGTTAGCCACTGACAAGGGGAACGCACTTGCCAAACAGCAGAAGCAAGATTCAATAGGTTCATCTGTGTGTCACTGGGACAATAGTAGGCTTGGCGCTAACTACTGATATGAAAGTAATAGGCCACTAATATATCTCATTATAATTATCTTCAGTTCATTTGGGGTAAAACTGATGCTTGATGCAACAATTAAAAAAATAAAATCCAAGAACCCCATAATCACCAGCTACACAGAAAAGTTTTTGGTGGGACTTATCTCCTTTAAAGATTTTATTGAATATGTGGGCATCCAACTTTTATCAGTCTGCACATGCTTAAAATACCTTTGAAAGTAACTAATAAAAAGAGAACATATAAGATCTGTGGTTGCTTTTCTAAGGAGTAATGTCCCTCATTTACTTTTATATGCAGCCTGTTACTTCAAAATATTTGGCAGATTGTACAAACTGCCATTGTGTTTGGCACCGCTCAAACTGAGTCACCCTTACTTAGGCAGGACATTTTATTTTTTCAAAGAAGAGTTTAAGGAGAACAAGAGGAGAGGACATTTTTGCCTGAGTTTGCTGGCAGAAACTTTTCTCGATAAAATGGTGTTGGACCTTTATCATGCACATTGCAAAAAAAAATAATGGAATTGCACTTATAATACCTTAATTCGAGCATTTGCCATGGCACTCAGTGTATCTGCTTTTGAAAGCTAATGACCTGAGTCAGCTTGGACAAGATCTAAACTTCTGTTTCCATGGAATCTAAATATTTTTATTTGCAGTTATGGAGCTGCTATACCAGCATGTCTGTGAAATATTAGATTNGCGAGGAAGGGGAGGGAGGTGATGAAAGGAACAGAATTAATAAAAAAGGCCATGAAAGTATGAAAGTAAAGTTTATGGTCTCCTCTCACTAAAAACCAGAGAGACTGAAATCTATTTTTTTCAGAAAGTACAATGTAATTTGCTTGTTTCCCAAGTTCCAGTCAGGGCATTGCCATAACTCAGCTCTGCTTTTCCAAATGCTTCCCTTTCTCCCTCCAAATCATCTTTTATTTTTTAGAAGACACATTATATGTTTCCTCTGTTCCAGTTCTGTTATATATCAGCAAAGCTGTTTGAGTTTTAATTGATTTATTGTAAGTGATTTTGGTTTTATATTGTTGGTGCTTTAACATAGAAAAACTTCACGTTGAGGATGTTTTATATGTTCATGTGACTGATTTCTCACCTTTGAGTTTTTAACTTTATGAATTATTACAGAACCTTACCTGTCCGTGTCCTAAGAATCTGCCATATAAATACATTTATTGGTCTGGGGTTTGGTACCTAATTAAGGGTGCTCTGAACAGCTGGAAAGATTCTCATCAACATTGATGGATAATGGATTCTAAGTGGGTTGCTGCAGCTAAAGAGACACTTTGACCAATTTCACTCGGTTTAAAAAGACATATTGTAACATGAATTTCACTAGAATTATTGTAGGCTTTTAGGACAGGAGATATGCAGTGCACATTGAAGAAAAGCTACACTACACTGCTCTTATTTGTCTTCTCATAATCAAAAACTACCAGGATCCAATGTGACACATTTAAACAAGTGTTGTGCAAGAAGCAGTGGTTTTCTAATGAAGAAAAAAGCAAAAGCATATACTAAGTTCCGTAAAATAGATGAATAATTCAGTTAATGAAAATGTTGTGCAGGATAGCTCTACATCAGATTACAACCCTTCCCAACATTACACAGAAATAAAAACATCTGAATAGTTTGAAATGTACTTGTTTTATGACAATGATGGGGAGTAAATTTTGACTTAAAAGTCTTTGTAAGTGAGAAAACTTTTCTTGAACTTTGAAAATGTGAAAAGGATTTTTTTTCCAACTTTGTTTTTTGTCTTACAGTAAAATAATTACAAATTTGTGTTTTACTAATTTTCTTTCAAATGTTGCATGTATTAGCAGAGCATCCATCTAACTGCTTATTCAAGTAACACAAGTACTTGTCATAGCTGACATTACACTGCTGTATGTTAAACAAACTGTTTGGATTTATCATTATATATTAAGAATAAAAATAATCTAAAATGATCTAACATAATTTTAACAATTTTGCATTAGTCACAATGAAGCAAAAGAAACTCCAAATGAAAAACTGCAGGATTTTTCCAGTCCTTCCATGTTTCCTTCTCCAAATGTTTTCACAAATGCCTAGAATTTAAATCAGTGCTAAATTTCAGAATATACTTCTAGTATACTTTCCACTTTTACACCTTTTGTTTCCTTCTTTATAAAGTTCATTTTTTGCAGAGTTCAGGCTCAGGTACTACCTTGTCTCAACTGCCTTCTAATTAGTACTGTCTTTCTTCCTATTATGACCTATTTTTGTACACAAAAATGTCCTATCCCTCTGCTCGTGTTCACCTAAAAGATAGGGATATAGATATCATTGGGACATTTAATTGAAAATATGTGTCTAAAATGGAACAGAATATTGAGAAAACAGACCACTGCCTTGTGCAGTTTGTTTACTAAACTTTGTTTCCCAAGGTATTTTCTTCATGTGTTCTACCACCGGACATTTTCTGCAGTAAAATCCTGATGACGGTTTTTCTCTGACAACTTTCAATCTTTCTCTTGTCTAGCTATTATCACTGCTCACACTCTTCAATACACACTGCTTAGTTTGTTAGTGCTGAAACCATTATTTCATATTTGTACATTAAACCTGATTTTCTATTTTGTTCAATATTCTATGGAATGTTTATTTATTCTCATGTTTCCTTTTTCAGTGTCATGAAGCTAAAATGTCTTCTCAGACAACCTCTCTGGTTCCATAATTGTAGTACAGTTGCAATTAAAAAAAACTAAAGACTTTGTAAAACCAAATCTTGTATCATCGTATAGGTGCGTTCATTAGCCTTGTTACACCTCATGCTGCTGTGTCTCCATCTATTTGTGTGTGTGTTTGTGTGTGTGCATCACTGTTACTCTTTTCAAATTGTTTTTATACTCTAAACAGCACTCATCTGCTATATATCCCATATGAAATTTAACAGTCATGTCTTCAAGAAACTCCAATGAGTTATTAAAACAATTACTAATGTAAGTCAATAAACTCTCTTATAAATATGTGTGGCCCACTTGCATCATAAGTTTGAAGAAGTTGCTTTACAAATAATCGACTTTTACATTCAAATTGGAAGAAACAAGACCAAACATTATAAATGAGTTATCATATCGTGGGTTATCATATTCACCAGACCGGTGTTTCCAAAATCTAACTCTAAACCATTAATTCTATGCTTCCTAATCATTATTTGTATAATACTATTTCTCTGAGAAAAGTACAGTTTACTTACTCAAAACTATTATCTAAAAATTGAAGATCAATAGAACAGAATAAGTGGAAACTTATTCACTAAGAATCTCAAGATGACTCTGCTAAGAGCTGAACAAACTTTTACTGATTATCACAACATCTGACATAGATAAGTGCTGTGACTACTTATAAATCATATACTTTTTTTTATGGGTAGCAAAAATGAAAGATAAGAAATCTGCGTAACTTGCCTAAGAATAGCTATATAAAATAAATATCAAAGTAGCAATTTCTCATTTTTATTATATTTAGTCCACTAGACCATAAAGCTATTTTAAGTATAAAGCTATTTTCAGCATAATGAACTGACCTATGTTTGTAAGCGGCTCAAATAAATTCTGTTTTGTTAGCCAGCCTTTGGTACTAGAAATGAGCTATTACTTAAAAGCTTATATGCCTCTGTTAAAGGTTGGTGTTCGGTTACATGACAATTACTGTGAGATCAGACACACTTCATGATTCTCTGAGATCTGTTAGTTCCGTATCATACTGTGAAATTTGATTCTAGTCTTGAATATTTTCCAATTTCTTAGTTCTGAAGGGAAAAGTTGAATTAACAAATCTAGTAATCATCTTTAAAAACAATTTTCTGAAATTATAGTGGTGGGTGCAATTGGGACCGGTGACTTATCACCATTTATTTATTTGGATTCTAACGTTGTCGTTTTATCTAGCCAAATAGTAAGTTCTTTATGTCCAACTGATTTCAATGGGATTTATGTCTTCTGAAAAACTGGCCTCACATACATGACTTCCAAGTATATGAATTACAGTCATAGTAAAAACATCTTAATACAGGAGGATAGATTAAAAGGTTATAAAGAACTGTGTTAAGTTCCAAACAATATGAAGCAAAAGGCAAAAAAAAAATCAGATTTTTTAAAAAGCTGCTGCTTTTAGAAAGATAAACCCCATTTCACCACGTAATGCATCTTGCACAAAGGCAAGATAATGCAAAAGCAATTATCTAATTTGAAGAGCCTTAAGGAGGTGAGCATTAAATTTAAAAAACAATCCATGTCCTACAAGAGAGGTGCCGATGGTGGCATCTGCAGATGGCATTGAAACACTGGAGGATGTTTCATCCTGGAGCACACAGAATGAAAAACCATTCAAGTAGAGTAACTAGCTGACTAAACTCTGTACTTTACAGTCTATAAAAAGTGTTAAATGTCATACAGACAAGGTCTTTCAATAAATAAGTTAATGAAATCATTTTTTCTCCGCTTTGTTTAACCCAAAAGGCTATAAAGTTTCAGCTGAGCAGTGCAATACCGCTCAGAGGAGAGGTGCTTTGAACTTCCGCTTGCCTCAACACAAGAAAGAACAGGACAGTGTTTCTTTAAGAGTGGCGAGTGTCTTTTTTTGGGTGACATGGCTGTCCCTTTGGGAAATAATAAAGAGACAGGGAGAGAGAGCGCCTACTAAAGACAAAGGCAGATTTACGCCTCACCAGCAGCAGCTGTAGCAGCTGCAGGACCTTTTAACAAGACTGTATTTTCAGACTTGGCAAGGGACACAAGGATATGCCGCTGTGAGCGAGTTACAGCCCCGGAGCCACTCTTCCTGCTCAGAGGAGGGCAATGAGTGATGCTGCCATGCCTCTCTGGGCTAACGATGCCTTGGTGGCATTTCTAGATCTGCCCACAAGGCAAGGTCCTTGTGGATTTCAGATTTCAGTTAGGATCTGCCATGCAAGCACAAAATCATAGACTCATAGAATTGTTAAGGTTGGAAGGGACCTTTAAGATCACCGAGTCCAACCATTAACCTAACCTGACAAAACCACTTCTAAACCATATCCCCAAGTACCACATCTACCCATTTTTTAAACACCTCCAGGGACAACGAATCCACCACCTCCCTGGGCAGCCTATTCCAATGTTGCATAACCCTTTCAGTGAAAAAAATTTTCTAATATCCAACCTAAACCTCCCCTGGTTTAACCTGAAGCCATTTCCTCGATGGGAAAATGGGCAAGAGTAGTATCTGGGGTGCCATCTCTGAGATTGAGCCATGCTTGTTTTATAGTAGCTTTGTATATATATTTAATATATTTTTGCATATTTGATGTAAGTACACTGCACCCTTCTAGGTGTTCCTACTAGAGAAGCAAGGTTGAAAAACTTGGCTGTGCCCTTGCTGTGTTTTATGAGAAGACTGCTCTCTTACTATAGTAACTTCTTAAAGTCTGGAAGTACTAGGGAAGCAGCTGGACTCTGCATCCCTTATGCTCTTTGGACTGGACCTAAATATAGAGAGAGGTCGGGATGGTCTCTATTTTATACTAAAGAGCCCTTTGACCTCTGATCACTAGAGTACATTACAATATCCTGACCGTTAATTTTTAATGAGGCCCACCATACTGACCATGAAGTAAATTAAATTAAATGTAGTATAACCCACACCAATAATTTTTTTTTCTTTTTTCTTTTTTAACAGGAGATGTTCAGACAGGTAATTCCAATCTCCCTCCCTCATCCAGTACCAGTCTGGACAGAATTTAAACAAATTAACTGGCAGAAAAGTTTGACATGTGCACAGGAAGGGCATGTAGCACAGGGTTTGGATGGATGTTAGGAAGTTGTGTTTTCCCACAAGTGCACACAAATGCCTCCCCGACCTGCTCTCAATTTCAAATTCCTCTGAGCTGCCATGCAGGATTATGGCCATATAACCACACTCTCACAAGCAAGTGCTTTCTCTTTTCTTTTGTGACGGTACTTCAGGCCCATCCTAGGCACAGCAGTTGTAGCTATATTCATTTGAACTGGCTCACAGGATTTGTAATAAGCCCTTTGAAGGCTGTATTCAAAGCTTTGAATAATTTCATATCTAGAGCATTGCTATAGAAACATACCATATAACGTGTCGTAACCATTGATCATACTATTATGCAAGGTAGTTCTAATCAGCAAGAAACAAGGCTGAAATTACCAGAAACTACAGAGAAGTGTCCACAAAGAAAAAGTGTGTGTTTCCGATTAGTACTTTGCTGCTTTTCAAAAAGGAAGTGCAGTGCTTACTAATTTTCTGTCATCCTTCTTCCTAAGAGTTTTGCTAGGTTAGATGAAAATCTTTAATCGGAAACGTGTAAATTACAGTAACGTGGAGAAAACCACTAACATTACCGATTTTTTGCCATGCAGTGTTCACTACATTTCATTTGAAGGTCTGTTGTATGTTGCCTGGCTATGGTAGGCCAATATAAAAATTTATATTGGCAGAAGTCTGCATGGCTCAAAGGCTTCATCCCTCATGAGTGACAGAACCAACGAGACAAGATGATGGTATTCCCAGATACTTTGGACATCTCTGCATGACCCATATCTGCAACTAACAATAATCCTTCTTCACCAAAAGACATTCACTCAGACTTCGTGTACTTCCATATAAAAATATAAAAAACCATAAGCGATCATATGTTTATAAATGTAGCGGATCTACTGCCTTTTAAATTCTTGTACTAAAAAATTTTTGCTTAGAAAACATTCAAATTCTCATATAGAAAACATGTCCTTGTTTTCTACAACTTTTATTGTAGGAAAATACATGCAGCAGCAAGCCTTGCTATTTATCTTTTATTTGAGAATACTGTATGGATGTTCATGGAGAAAAAATCCTCACCACTTACACACTTTTCATTATGTAGCTAGATAGCCAACCAAATAATATATTTTTCTCTGGATTTATATTGATTCACCCTGCTGTGAATACAAATTATAGGATATGACATTAAGATAATAAGACAAAAAAGAAAAAAAAAAGGAGGGAAAATTTCTTTGTTTGTAAATCTGGAGCATTAATTGTGTTCCTGTGAGGCAATCTGGATGAAGCTTCTGCTAAGCAAATTAGATATAAACTGAAGGTGAGGGCAAAAGGGTCGCCACAGCAAGGGAGCATCGAGTGACAGGCACTGGGACCTCCGATGCATGGCTTGTAGAGCAGATGTTCACAAGGATGCAGTGATTATTGAACTGGTAATAAAAAAGCATCAGCTTACAGGCAGCCACGATGGATGCTGGTAATTATAAAGCATCCCCTGGGAGGAAAATGACACAAGTCAGCCGCATCTCTGCAATCACAGGGGCATAATTAAAGCTCTAGTAACAGTTGTTAATAGGGTGCAAATAAAACAGGGGGAAAATTTGAACACAGCCTTTTTCTTTTTTAAAGAGACGGCAAAGGACAATGTAATTACAGAGACTGCATGCTTTTTAATTTCACGATACAGTACAACAAAGACCTTTAACGTATTTTATACATGCATACACACACCATATCAAATAAGGCAAAAGAGATTTAGTCGTTGACTGTGTGGCATGATGGGGAGAACAGATTTTTTTACCAGAATGTTTATATTTTAATTTTTAAAATGCGCAAAACACAAATATACAAAGAAAATGTAATATGCATAAATATTTGGCCATTTCACCCTCACAGGAGAGGTACAACGACAGTATATATGGTTAGCTAGTACTATTGGTGTTATTGTAGACACAATAATATTAAGATACTAACAAGGCAGATAGTATCATCTTTTATTAGACCTGTTGGAAAAAGCAGAAGAATTACCGATTTTTCTGAGGTATTTATTATTTTTATTTATAGGTATTTTTCAGATATTTAAAGCATATTTTTTGCATCCAAAAGTATAACTGGTATGACTGGTTAGGCTTAACGAGCTATGAATAGTTTGTGTTTCACATCCAGCACGCTGAGGGCTTAGACATCAATTTCAGTAGAAGACCTTATTAAATGTTAGCGACATAAAAAATGTAAAGTCTATCCTTCATATACAATAAAGACCAGTCAATCACACTTTGGCACAGGATGATAAAAAGCAGTTGTGGTCTAAATCCTTCAAAATTCAAGTATTCTCATCTAACACTACAGTTAGTCAAAAAAACCCACATAGCTGTATTTCTCAGAAATTTTTGAGTCTGCAAGATTTTGGAGTCTCTCTAATCCTCTCATTTTCTTTGAGTGGTTTTGAAACTTTGTTTTTACATACTTGATGTCTTTACTAGTGTATCAGTTTTGCAGAATTTATCCGAGGGAACAGATTCTCCTCAAGAAGTGCAGTATTCTAAGACTGTAGTACTATACTTGATTACCTTCCCGAATGTGAGCTATGTCATCTCATTGCCATTTGCATTTTTGTTTGTTTCACTCTCCTTCAGGATGTTTGCCAGCATTCAGTCTTGCAGGGCTCTTAACTTTACAAGTGAGCATCTGACACATGCACCATATTTTGGTAGTCTCTTCAAGCTCAATCAATTAGCCGATATTCAAGGGCTTTCCTGTTGTTTCTGTTTCCATCAGAAGGATACGCTGCTGAGGACTACTGAGATGTTTTTGGCTACAGCGCAATTTATTTGTTAAAAGTGCACAGAAAATTTGCTTTTTGTGAACACAACATAAACAAACACTAAGAAAAAGTTTCATTATTTCAAACCTCCTTCTATGCCAAGAACAAGCTTGTCTAAAGGGAAGTTTCCTTTTCTGAATTTTTTATGAAGGCCAGATCTGTGCTTTGCCCTCGTGTAATGTCAACTTTTTTTGCTTCCTGGTTCCTTAAAAACACATTTACTTATAACTGCAACCCAAATCCCAATGTAGCCCTTGCTTTTTAATCACTGGAGCATTTATTTCCCTACTATCAAAAGATATGACATACTGGTTCATAATTGAAGTTTGTTTTTGCAATCATTAAACAAGAGAGAATTTCACTTTTTCTTTATTAATACTAAATGAAGATTTTTTTATCCAGAACTGTGATTGATGCCTGACATTAGTATCTGCAGCATATCAGTATTAAGATGGCATTAGTAATCGTTGATAACTGCCGATGTATTCTATTGAACAAACAGCCAATACTAATTGCAGCAAACAACCAATATGTTTGATGTAAAATATTCATGCAGTGTTAAATGAAGGAAACCTGAAAAGAATTCAGTCAGATGTCAAATGTGGTGAATAAATTTTTTTTTAAATAAAAATCTATGTAAAAGAAAAGATAAAATCAACAACAACTATGTTTTGCTATAATACCATTTAAATGATCAAAATGTTAAAAATTATGAAATTAATCATATTCCAATGAACTGAGAAAGCTTCAGAAGAATAACATAATCTTCACTTTTACTTTGTTATGTGTTAAAGAAGAAAACCCCGTTTGTAGTTCTTCGCTAATTCAAAAAAAAACACAGCCAAAACCTCTGATAACATCAGCTAGAACAAAATTTTAAAATGACATATTATTGTTAATATNCCCCAAAAAAAATAATTGCTAAATAATAAATAGGAATAACTGGGTGAAGAAAGACTAGAGATGTAAATCTCCTATATACTTACCTTAGATGCAGAATACAGAATTGATTATATTGTGAATTACGCTAACTGCAATAAAGAAAATAAAATCCTAGATAACTCTTTCTTATCATGTTCATCTTCTCCATGTGTAAGAAATGCCCACATTCCATCACTGCAGCTGACATGATACAAAAGCCCCATTGTCTAAAGATTCAATATCTAGGAAACAGAGCCCCTCTATACATTATGAGCATGTTCAGTCCTATTGAAATAGTACTTTAAAATTGAAAGACTTAACCGAGAACATATTTACTGTTGCATACATATGTAGTAACTATTCTTTAATTTCAGTAGTGTTTCACCAGTATTAAAATGACTTTAGAATGAAGCCCAATATCCATAGTACAGAAAAACTGAAATGTCATGAACTCCAAGGGGTTTACAGTATGATTATTTTTAGGTATGATACTAAACATTAATAAGGTTTCATCCCAGTAGTACCATTACTTGCAAATGGCAGAATTATCCATTTCCAGAAAACTGTGCAATCACTAACAGTGAAATAATGGACTTTATATACAGGAAATTCAATCACTGTAAAAAGTCTGCCATAAAGAGAACTACCTACAGACTTAAAGCAAATTTGTTTGTCCTACACTGAAATCAAACAAAACCAGCTGAACAAGAATTAGATTTATGCCTTACACATAAACAAGTAAAGAAATTTGGATTACTGATTTCACAAACAGCTCAATGTACAGCAGTGTTAATCGTTTTTGTACACTGTTGAGCTGCAAACTGAGTGATACTTTCATCATGTGTTTCAAAGTATTTTAAGAGTTTATTATTTTCTAATGCCTTTTTCTAATATTGCTTTGTTTTGTTTAATAAATTTTTAACTGATGTCAGAAAATTCCGAGATATAAATATGTATTTCTTATGTAGAATAATTAATGAGTTTCTGTTCATTAATAATGACTACTGAAATTGTTCTTCAGGCAGCACAAACATATTCCTATTGAAAAAGTAAGAAACAAAACGATAATCTTAAATGCAGTAAGAGATACAATTGAATTCTTCCACTATAGAAACATCCTCCGGAGCTAAAAATATCCTCATAAATTTCATGCGATCTACACAGCCAAATTTCTGTCTGTTTCCTTCCCTCCAAGGAAACAGAATTAGCAACATCACAGAGAAGCTCATATAACTTACTGAGACCATATAACCATTGGACGTTCTTATTCAAAGAGACCATCCAAGGCAAATACAGTTCCTTCACACTTAGCAGATAGTACTGGTGCATTTGAGCTGTCCTTCTTTCAAAGGTGATGATGAAAGCGCTGTTGACTTTGTCTCCTCCTCTGACTTGCCATTCTGTAAATCCAGGCTCCTGGCAAGTCAAATTTTGAATCTGTTGGTAAGTCAATTTTTGAATCTGCAGAGAGGTTGGAACAACAAGCAGTCCTATTTTCTCCTCTAAGATTTTAGGGCCTTTTCTTCCAGATTTTTTTGTTGTGTTACCACAGAGAGGAGTATCTGGTCTGGAGATTTTTAGCTCCTATTGCCTACTTAAGCAGTAATCCGTCCTGTTTAGGGTTAGCTGATGACTCTGCACACCACAAATTTGCATTGTGCTGTTGATTACAATTAAATCTGGGCTCTGTCATAACTGGCCATGTGTTTATGCTTAAGTATTTATTGATAGTCACTAAATTTTTACATCATTTGTTGAGATTTTCAGAAGAAAAATGAAGGTCTATATTTGTACTAATGTACTGTCATTGGCATTCATCTTTTCACAATATCTTTACTTTTGAAATAGCTATCAGTTACTAGATTAATGTTATGGTCTATTAGTCCATATGGTAGCTAGCCAAATTCACATTTTGTTGCATTATTACAATCAATAACCTCACCTGGTACCTGTTAACTTCACAGAGAAAATGTGTCTGCTCCAAGAGATTCTTTTACAAGAATCTCTATATTACTGATTTTTTTAATTATAATTTCTTGAAAATTACTGTACTTTTTATTATCTCATTGGAATCACCACTATTAGTTAATTACTAAGTCAATTTACCCCACAGGTGATTTCCTCATCTCTCATTGCTTTGAGGTAATGCTTGCTACCAGTGAATGTTGCAGTTGTCACCTACAGTTCTTGAGCTTGGATTCCTTTAAGATAAGTGTTCAGTTGGTTTCATTTTAGCACAGGTTTTTATGACAAACTTGGGTACAATTTTATAAATAATAACGTTATGGCTCTGGGAAGTACTGATAAGAATATGGTATGAGTTGAACTACGTAAAAGTGTAACGAAAGATTCCCCCTTAAGTATGGTTAATATCAGCTATCATCAGTAGTTTGTCTTACATTATTTTTCTTAGCGTGTAGTCACTATAGAGTAGTATCTGAGTTAACAGGGTTACTTCATAGTAAGTTCATAGTAACTTCAAAAAAATGTGGAGTACGTGTTAGTGAACATTACAACACATTTAAAAAGTTCTTATTTTATGTGTCTGTGACTTCATTTGAGTGTTTTGTGTCTTTTAAAATATTCTGTGTCAACTAGATTAAGAAATATTTGATTTTGACCACCACCAGTGAAGGAGCAGTACTCTTCCTGGTCCTGTATCCTATTGTTAATAGCAGAGAGTCTGTATTGGATGATGATTCTAGGCATTATACAGTGATGAACTTTT
This sequence comes from Ibidorhyncha struthersii, assembly GCA_013398815.1. Lineage (NCBI taxonomy): Eukaryota > Metazoa > Chordata > Aves > Charadriiformes > Charadriidae > Ibidorhyncha > Ibidorhyncha struthersii. The sequence continues at coordinate 15,696 of VZSZ01007904.1, read as the reverse complement.
ATATTTAAAAAATACTTCACCTGCTACTATTTGTGTCAAACTTTATTTTTCTAATGAACTGGAAATCTAAGGCAAATTGACTTCTAGACTTCCATTTAACTAGAAATGGTCATCATTTTCAGGACTGTCTGTCAAAATGCTTACTGAATATCCTCAATCAGTTTAAAGGGTAGGAATAATCATTCTGGCATGGTCTGCAGTGATCTCATTGTTTTGCCAAATGCTTAGTCACAGCGGAAGCCCTTTACAACTCCTACTTCATAGGAATTCTTGGTGCGACAGTTCTGATTTTAACAACATCAAATTATCTCCAATTTGTTTTGTTTGATTTCTCTCTTGTGAACGGCTCCGTGCTTCAGATAGCTCCATTTCTGTATGTTAACCCGCAGCAGGAGGGCAGATGTCACAGGGTGACTTTACTACCTGTACTTTCTCCTTTCTGATAGAACTAGTTCACATGCCAGCTTTAAATAGCCTCCCCAAAATGCGTAATGGCCACCACCCACTGAGATCTAAGTCAGCCCTTGCTCACTTGGAGCTTGGCCAAAACTGCACCGCTGTGATGCAGAGCGTGTCACACTGCCTCTCCCTCTGATGTGGAAATGGAACTTTAACAGTCAGCAAATCTCCTTAATTTGAGTCTCTCAGTTGAGGAATATCAGTTGGAATCTTCACTTAAAAATACCGGCAGCCAGCAATAACAGCAGAAAGCTCCTTTCTAGTTTTCTGCCTAATCCTTGTTTAAACTTCCAAAGGTGCGCAGAGGCCAGGCTGCAGAGCAGTAGATGGAAGCAGTAATAGCAGGAACAGTCAGTTTGCACAGGAAGAAAATGTGTTGCTCATTAGTTCATTTTCAGTGAACAGACAGCATCTCCTTAAGTAGCCTCTCCGACTCCTCAAGCCTTTGCTGTACTATTCTGTATTTCTGAAACACCTATCGCTGCAGGTTTGCAAATGGCAAAAATCTAATATTTATGCTAATATATTGCTCACATCTAATATTTATGATTCTTTAAATTCCTTAGATTCAACCAGATGTAGAATGTTCTCACTGCGTATTGTGTTGCAGTAAGAATGCATATTGCATTTATGAACACACAAACGTGCATATTTATGTTAGATTAAATATAGGTAAAAATTGGACATGATCTTCTAGAGATTTTTTCGCTGAATGTGGTTATAAATAGAACACAGTGAGGTGTGATAAAAAGTGGATGAAGAGACCCAGGGGTAGATTAGGTGAGAGTCAGCAAGTTGGCAGTTGCAGTGATATTACTGTCAGGTTGCAGGTTTGGTGGGACAGAGGGTATGTGAGGAATACTGATGGAGGCAAACAGAAAACTGGTTCACCAGCTTCTTTCTTACCATAATTCCCTCCAAAGCTAGTTCTTCTCCCTTTCCAGGGGAAGCATGTCTGAAAGAAAACAGCAACAAACAGAATATACCCTATATCGCACACAAGAAAGAAATAGCCTCTTTACAGAAGTGGTTTGAAGCTGACAACGTGCCAGGGTAGACATGGTGACTGCTGCACCTCTTTGGTGACCCCTCGCTTCAGCGAGACCAGCAAGGCTGTAGGTAAGCACGCAGTGCAGAGCACAGCAGTGCACTCCTGTGTTGAACTGCTTCAAATATGCGGGAGTGCGGAGGCGGATGACCACAAAGTGGAGATATAACTGCAGAGCAAAAGCCTCCATTTAGTTTTGTTTTTGGTTTTGTGTTTGTTTTGTTTCTCTAAAGCAGACTGAGTCCCAGCAGAGGCAGCATTTGGGAATGCTTAGCATACTTTCAGAAGTGAACATGTACTCCTGAGAGAGCATTCCCCATCTGCTCTAGGACAGATTTTAAACACCAGCTGCAGAGTCCTCAAGTGTGCATTTTGAGGTTACCTTGCAGTACTTGCTATGAGCATTGCTGCTACCTGGCAACCCTTATTGTGATCAGCTCTTTAACCCAGATACCAGAGAAATAAGACTGTTTGGCGAGACTATAAATGGGTCTGTGCTGCCTCCATACTGGAGGAATGATGAATAAAACAGCGATTTGCCTGAGATGGTATATGGACAGCTCATGCCAGCACTATAATCAAAACCATGATTCAGCAGCCACCTAACACTGACAGAAAATGACTTTGATATTGCTCTGCCCTAAAGGAAAGAAAAGAAAAAAAAAGCTAGATATTCAGGACCCAATACTCGCTGCTGTGAAGGAGGTAGTGCTTTCTGAGTCAATAGGAAACCAACCAGCAGATTACTAAAAGAAAACTTAATTTCACCCTTCACTTTGCCCCTGACCGGCCATGTCACAAAATCACATGTAAGGTTTCAGTTCACTTATGCACAAAACAGAGATGATGTTTAGAGCACATGGCTGGTTTGTTGTTTTTTTTTTTTACTTCACTCGTCAAATTGAACAGTTAAAATAATTTTTTACAACCATTTACATTTCTTGTAATTTCCATGACACAACAAAAATTCCCCAGATTCATTTTGTTCAAAACCAATGACAGTTTCATTTAATACTGTATATTTTTCTTTAAATCCTAACTTTTTGAAAACAGTCCCACAATACAGTTTCTCATACACACACAGAGTTTTCAGCACTGGCAATTATATGAACTGAGCTTGAATCCACAAACACTGTCAGTCCACCTAAAACTACGTTTTTGGTGAATAAAATATTTGGTTGAAAAGCTTTGAACAACTCTAATGCTCATCTTTGCCCATCTCACAGAATTCCAGGGAGCTCGATTAAGTTTTATAAAGATATCCTGAGAATCTTTTATTGCAGCTGTTATATGAATACGAGGATTTTTTAATATGCAGGTTGTGACAAAATCTCTTATATTCCAGAAACTTCGCAATAGCCTGCCTCGGAGCATGAAATTTTCACACTGTAATTAAGTTATGCCAAAATTGGAATACTCTATGAAATGTTTATGTTTTTATCCAAAGTTCAAAGTTCTTATCAAACAGTTCCCATAATGTGAAAGAAGGGTCTTGTTAACCAAGAACAGAATCGTATGGATGTTACTGTCTGGTGGCTCACCACAATACTTCAGGAAAATTAATCTTTTCAAGGAAACACTCACAGCAAAGTTTGAAATTATATGTGTTTATATACCTGTAGACAAGCAAATATTGTGGGGATAAGTATTTCTACCAATACTTTCTCATGCACCATTTTAAAAATTATTTCATTTGTTTTTACTGAGATTTTACTGTCAAAAAATAGCTTTCATCACCAGACTGGGGCCCTCCGTTCAGCATTTTTAGAGCAGTCAGGGGTGAGGGTATGGAACTCCCATGCCCACACTAATAAATTGCCATTTGCCTCTGCTCTACTATCCATTGCTCCCTGTGCAGCAACAGATCATATACTGATAGTAAATCAGATGCAGTATGTTTTCCTAATTTTAGTTTTGGGCTAATCTATCTAATAGTAAAAACATCTGGTCTAGTTTTGCTTTTATTCTGATCTATACAGCAGGAACCTGATCACCAAGGGACCAGTGGAGTCACACAAGGTCAAGTTCTGTACCTGCATGGAGTTAATGTGGAATATATGTGAATAATAAGGGATTGCTTTATTTTATGTTATACCATTTTTATAGAGGTAACACTAATAATAGAACTTTGATATTACAGCAGATTTAAGCAATAAATTCCAGACAAGTGAGAAATGTGGACTGTGATACAGTCAAGATACAAGAAAGCTGAGCATGTGATGGCAAAATCATTTTGGTGTGAAATGGGCTAGCCCCTGGTATGAATTTGGTAGTGTTTATGTTATAAACGACATGATCTTTTAAAAAAAGTAATGCTTGTGAGAATTTTTCTTGGTAGACCTGTGGTAGGCCATGCATAATGGGTATCAGCTTCACTACCGTGAAAACTTCAACAAAGTTACAACATTTATAATGGGAAGTTGCTTTTTTCTCTATATTTAATGTGCTGAGATAACAATATGCATAAAGACGACTGTAATCCCATGAAAAAGACAATAAATGAAAGAAATTCCTCACAGAACATTTTCATTTCTGTTCTCACTGGAATTTTACAGCACTTCAACAGAGTATTCGAAGTATGTTTCAATGTTCAGGAGAATTTTGATCAACTTGGTAGAAACTACATTTTTAAATTCCGTGGCTCTTTCTCTGCTGTCAAAGCCGCTAATTCACTACTTTGTTTCCTTTGTTTTATAAATCTGAGAGAATCTCGGGGTCATCCTAAGGCAACATGAGAGAATATAAAATAAAATTGTTATAGCCTGGGGCTAAAAAAAAGCCTTTCCCAAATCAACAGTATGTTAGGGGACTTCTGCTCCCTAAAGTAATGTTACTGTTTATGCACTCCTGGCTTAAGGTTCTTTTCTACTTGGCCTCAGGAAGAGTGCATAAACAGCAACATTGCTTTAGTCAGAAGGAATTAATTATTGAAATCAGTTATTGTTTCTTTCAGACTACTGCAATAAGTCCACAATGACTTGGTGTAAAAAATAGTTGTCTTGTTTACTGTCTTTGTGCAGGTGAAATAAAACAAATCAAAAAGAGCAGATTTCTGGCACAAGATTTCTGCTGTCTTCCACCTCCATAGATCTTTTTTGGCTTTTACTGTACTTTATGCTGTGCTAGCAGGGAGAGACAGTCACGTTGGCTGGAAAAAAGTTTTGCTTTGTCCAGCTACATTTTAAAATACAGTCTATTTTTATCATACAAAACCTTATGAAACCAGATTTGCTTCTGCCTAGTATGCCCTCAGCATTCAAAGGCTTGGAATCTGGAATAAAACACAGAACCACAGTTAGGGTTGCATGGAAACGCAGTGGGAATGAAGGAGAAAGCTATATACCGTGCAAGCTCTCTCACGACACAGGATGCCCCAGGCCAAGCATCCAACCCCTGATTTATACCAGACCAGAATCTGGCCCTTTGTTGCTTACTAAGGTCGCTGTTTTTCTTTCTTTGTTGTGATTAAAGGTATTTCTATCTTATTTCTCTTGCTGTAAAAACCCTTAGAGTGGAAGAGAAAATTCTTTTTCCAGCTGTATTTCCTAACATATTCATGGCCACTGGGAAGAGTACAAAGCAGCCATGATTTTCAAGTTTCTTCTCTAATGTAGATTATACTACTGTCTTTTTAGTTACCATCTTGCTTATTTTTTGCTTCCCTAGAGTAGAGTGCATGCCTGTCTAATGTTATGCTTTAGTCCTTACACAAAAGTTTTTCTGAATATCTAACTTTTCTGGGAAAGGTGACTCCACATTTAGAAGCTGCTCCCAGAATGGGTATTTCCTGACACCTGAATGTTAACTGTCTATGAGCAACACATGACTTGTTCAAAGATGTGTCATAGAGGGCAACAGCCAGAACTTCCTGCAGTTACCAAAATACCACTGTGAGCAATATTGGTTCAGGGTTTTTAGATCCCCCTAGAACTTGAACTTGCCACAAAGGACAAGAGGTAACAGCACACCTGCTGCCTCCTTGTAAAATTCAGGAGAAGCTCTGACCTCTCCAAACAGCTGTTCTTACAACCTCAGGATGCTATGTGCTGATTTAAGTGCTTTGACTTCACTAGACTTGATGATGGAGGAAACCTATTATACACACATACATGCTGACAACAATATGTGTTTTACCAATTATCAACAAAAGCCGTTATTCAATTTAACAGTATGGCCTAATGTGTTCAGAATTCTGAAGTCTCAGAATTGACCACCTGTCTCGAGTTGTCTAATAGATAAAATTTATATTTATTTATGAACTCCTAGCTTTGTATACATATAAATATGTTTATATGTAGGAACTGTGCATTGTGTCCTTTGGTAGTTTAAATTGGCACAGCTCCACTGGAGCCAGTGTTTCTATATTAATTGCGACTATGATTAAAATGGAAGATACAGTTCCCTGTACCTTAAATTGCAACTTTGACAGCTGTTATCATACATCTGCTCCTTGTTTGATAGATTACTTAAAGCTAGCCTAAGCTGGCCACACCACTACTCCCTGCCAGGCATGCTAAAGGTGTTAACTTAAACAAATATAATACATCACATTCAGCAGCAGCTCTTGGCCTGCAACGAGTGATTTACCACGCAGCAACAGAGATTCTGTTCACACCCTTAGAAACTAGACTGATTGTTGCTTGAGAATGCCACTGTATAAAACAACATCTCAGGGTTAGACTGTGGGGCTCCTGAATCTGACGGCAGGCCAACTTCTACTTAAGACTGCAGGAGCTAATATCTGATTGAGACTATTTCCTATATAAATATAAAGTTGCAATTCAGTGCCTCCCTAAACTGTATGATCCTTTCCTGGAGAGATTAATGTTGGTATCTATCCTAACTCTGAAACCAGAGTTATCTATGTTCTTAAGACATGATGTTTTATTCTATAACCTAAATACAGTTGATAAAACTTGGAGACATTCCTATTTTCATTTACAGAAAATTTGATAGATGACAAAAAGTTGTTTAATTGCAAAAGGAGAATTTATCTTCCTCAGCTGATAGAAAAGTATATTGGTTTTCTGACCAGAGCATTCTGTGAAAGAACATCGGTTCTCAAATTGATGGTTATGTGTTGCTTCATGCAGTACATGAAATATATTTTTCTTTTAATGATACAAGAGTTAGTTTGAAAATACAGGATTCACTGAGTGCTGCTGAGTGAAAAGCTGTCACATTCATGTATTCTCAAATAGTCTCATACATGACTTAGTAAAGAAAACTTCATATACTTATTCTGATGTTATGGATGTATAAATCTGATTTCCTGACGTGGTCGGCTGACACTGGTAAGGGGCAGAATTGCGGTCAGCCCTATACAAGCACACAAGTTACTGAAAACTAAGAATTATTGTACATGTAATACTTGACAAGATGTAGATATTTTAATTTTCATTTAATCTCTTACACGGAGTCTTTTGAAAGTTGAAAAATATCATTAAATGAAAGCAGTGACAAAAAACCTCATTGTCCTCTCCTAAAGAAAGTTTACAAATGTCAGATGATCTTCACTATGAGTTAACAAGAAAGTGATCTAAACTGCGTTGATAAAAAAGGTGAAGAATCAAAAAAGAACACTGTTCATGATTGGTCCTTGTTTCTAATAATAATTTCCTTACTTTTTTTCCCCCTGTTTTCCTGCCTGCTTTTCTTTTATCTGCTTTCTACTTTTTTTTTTTTTTTAATTTATTCTATCTGCTTGGCCATAATGGAAAGGGAAGAATTTCTAGTACCATTTTAGAAAGACTTCAGTAACTCTGGGTGAAAATCCATTTCATTATGATTTCCATTTCATAATGATTTCATTAAACCTTAAATATAGCAGCCTATAAGAAAATATGAAATTCTATTTTGTTGTGTCTTACCAAACTTTTAAACTATTATTAAAAAAAGAATAATTTATGAGATCTTAACAAAAATCTCCTTTAATTTTGATGAATCTTGAGATCTTGCCTTGTAATAAACAAAAGGAAATAACAAAAATGCTTAGAAAGCTTCATCAGGGAGTACATTGCAATCCAGAGAGCCTTGCATCTTACCTGGAAGGAAGGGACTTAAATGCAAGGTCACTTTTTATTCTCTGCATCATCAGTGCTATGATTTTAGTGTATTCATGGTCTTTGCCATTTGTGAAGTAACTGGTCTCTAAAATCAATAAGCATGCTCAGCTGCTTGCCATTAAAATCAAGCAGCACTACTCTTCTGACTGACGTCATATCCAACTGTAAATATCAAGGAAGCTGTCACCTGGTTTTCATTGTGTTTTACCTTTCAGAAGATAGATTTCTTCTCTATCACTGAAACATAGAAGTCTTCTTAATTGCTTCTGATATTTCCCAGTGGAACCAGGACCTCCTTAGGGGGCAGAAATGACTGTCCGCTGTCCTGAGAGAGAACTAAGGCCTAATATAAGATAAATGGTCTACAATTACTGATGTTTTAAAAATTAACATCACTGAACAACATATTATGTTATGAAGAAAGACTAGAGAAATACATTGGGTATTACTACATGTTGTTTAGATATTAACTGGTCAGTTATGCCTAGATATGACTTATTTATATTGGGATTAAATTTGGAAAAATCTCATAAATGCACTTCCATGATTGTCTAATTGCTGTGTATATGAGATAAATTCTGCTACATTTATTTCATGATAAATGCAGAGAAATTAAAATTATTTCAGAGGAATTGATCTTCAACTCTAATGCCCAGAGGAGCTCTTCATTGCTTACATGAAGAAGAAAAGAACAAAGATATTAAAATTAGCACATATGGGACTTAATCCTCCCACTTTGACACAGGGAAATGCAAATTCTATGTGAGATAAAATAGACATATGAAAGCATGCGTTTCTTGAAGACAGCAGAAAATGATAGGGCTCTTACTATTGCTAGGGCCATTGTAGCGGGTGGGATAATTGGGATTCCACTCTGGCAAAACCTTGTAAAGACCAAAGCCCCTGCCTACCCTTCCCCACTTCTCGGGTTGCACTAGCCAGCTTTAGGATTTCTAACTGAATGAGGGTTATGCAGGATTCCTGCTTTATCCTGGCTCTAGGGAGTCTTTTATCCCCAATGTTCATTAAATGATCTCCTCTACTGGACTGAATCAGACGCAGTTCTCCAAACTGATGCCACATTGCTTTGAACACATTCATACTAAAGCATGATTTGCTGAAGATTTGCATTTCAGGTTTGAAGTTTTTTGCCAAGCATGGTTTTTAAGGCCTTTGTATTCTGGGCAGAGAGTTCTATGTGATTCTTGTCATTTTCGGTTGCAGCAAACTTGGTATTTAAATAAGATGTCAGAGATAATTAAAGATGTAGACTCCCCAATAGCAAAAATATAGTTAATCTATTATTTATTATCTCCATCTCAATGATATAAGAGGATCTCAAATAAATGAATTTGAATGACATGTAATTGGATTTCATTTACCACTTCAGGGTAGTGTTTACATCACCTTTAATGAGTCTTTGACTGATATTTCTATATCTACATCTCCTCAAATGCCAAAATACTTGACTGACTTTACAGGTTGCTTGCAAAATCCGTATACCTTTCTCACTGTATACATCAGGCAGTCACCTCTGTAATGTTGTATAAAATCATCTCTGAAATGAAGTATCATTCAGAAAGTGGCTCACCTATAGCTCCAAACTAAACATAAATCACATATCTGACTGAACGACTATTGGAGTTTTTTGTCACCTGAATGCAGATGTCCAGCTGAAATTTGGCTACAGAGAATCTTGTGGAAATTGCCATGAGAATTTTTACTAACCTGTCATTTTTAGTCTCACCAGAGAAACTGAAATTTCCCATAAGCACAGCACACTATTGCACTTTCCTGGAGGACTGATGCAGTACAGACTCCATGAAGAAAGGGTCATAAAACCAAATACCTAAAAAACATGCCAAAAAAAAAAAAGCTGAGTGGTTTTGCTACTTGAGTTGTGAATGAACTGAAAATTTGAAGGAAAAGGGGTTAGAACTGTTACTTAACCATAACATTTATGTTGTCCCTGCTTGACTTTTCATTTTGGAACCATCTAAAAATACTCTACCAATAACAGAAATACAGTCCAAATCTTATACATTGCAAAGGTAGTTCTATGATGCTAAATAGTAGATGACAGTTTCTGGCTTTCATTGAAGCTTGTAGGAAATAGTTCCCTGAGGTCATGGAAGTTATTCAGGAGATTTTAGCCTGATTCTTCAACGAGGTGTCCTTACAGAGGCTGCAGAACCTTCTGTATTTTAAGCACAACAATGCTCATTTTTCATCCTAGAAAGTATATGAAGCAGCTTCCCATTTTGCTTCACCTTTCTGTTACACTAAAAGCCAATCTTGAAGAGCTCTTTGCCTTGCCCTTTGCCTGATTTTTCCACGGGCATTTAATCTTACTCCAGCTAATTAAAAGGAAACCAAAACTGAATTGTTTTTCTGAAATCGCACTGTAGTTTATTAATGTCTCCAACTGGAGCTTCTTAGGTAATTCTATGGCAAATAGTAGTGCTTTCATGCAAAGAGATAGCGGTCTCTAGGGAAACTTTAGGTAGATAAGACATATTCCTTGGATGTGTTTCTCTTCAGAGACTAAGACACGTGAAGAAATTCATTACTTGGGTTATACGGTTGGTCATATTGATGTCTCCACTTAAGTCAAATCACCCTGTAGACTTTACAACAAACTTCATTTCAAATGTCATTTTAAAAATTATTTCTTATTGAGTCATCTTTAAGTTAGGTTACCACTTGCCCAAAACCTCAATTCAATACACTGTAATACAGTACACTGCATTAATTTCATCAACAGAGACTATCCAGCATGAAAAATGGGTGCTTTTTCCCTTAAAGCCGCACATCTAGAATCATGCCAAGCCTCTCCAGTCCTGAGTGAGTTTGCTAAGTTAAGATGGAATAGAAATACAGTATTTTAATTTGCAATTTTTATTATTAACCGCTCAGCATTAAAGAGCACATGTACAGGATTTTAGGGCAAATTGAATATTTTTTATATTTCACGTTTTTCACATTTTTAATTTTGTTTGATCTTGTTTAGTTTATTGTCTGCATTGGAATTGCTTTGCTTTTTCAATCACAATTGGTACTCTGTTTTATTGTGTAATTTAATTTTCTCTGGTCTTGATCAATGGTTTAAACTGCTTACAGTTTTCATTCTGTTTTGTGGTTTGTTGTATGCTTCTTCCTCAGTTGCTTTGACCACTCACAATTACTTTATTAATTTACTATTAATTAATTATTTTCTCTCTTTAGAAAACAACTGTTTTGAAGGCTTCACAACTCTTACTAATGGTGGACTGCGCATTGTAATTAAAATCAATCTGCAGTCCTTAATACAGTAATTCCTATCTTGACTAGAAATACTGGATACATAGGTAAGCATAATTTAGTTCCCGAAATGAGAAAGAACTTTGTACTCTTTCATTTCCATAGCTAGTAGAACTATGGAAAGAATAAACTTTATTTTCAGCATTACAATCCAAGGTTATTAATAAATTTACAACTCAATCAGTGTACATTTCAAAGAAGAAAAAAAATTAAGAGAGTGAAAAAAAATGGTCATGCAGAGGCTTGCTTTTGCTTCAGGGAATGGAATCCTTGAATGCAATGCTCGTAGACCAGATCCTAACATGCATCAACCTTTACGCGTATATCACAATCCCAGATTTTCTGAGGTTATGCAAAATATATATTTATTCCACCAAAATAAGGAATTCTCTTAGGGTTTGTTTCCTTTTGTTTTGTATATTTTATTATAGCACACAGTCTCTGAAAGAATTGTGGTTTAGTAAGTTAAGAGAGTACTGGGATATTTTTGACTTGGTATATAAACCCTGTCAAGATATAACCTTTTTCTATCTTCAGGTTGCCTATTTGTACCTAATACAGAAGTTAAATAGTAAATGTTTGCCTGACTATTTTGAGTATATTTGTTGTTTTAATAAAAGATAATAAACAGGTCTTCAGTCAGCACATTTATCTAACTCAAATGTAGTTTTATCTTTCAGATATTTTGACAGACAATATATAAACCTAACATAACTGCAAGAAAATCAAGAATTGGGCAAACTTAGATACTACCCCTTTCTAAAATGAGTGTCTAGGCTGATCTTAAAGCTGTCCTGAACAACCTTCTCCAGTGTGTTATTTGTTACCTATTACTAAAGTGTTTCTCAATCACTTTACTTGACAAGTTTAAGACTATTAGTCCTTGTTGTGTACTTGTTTACTAAAAAGTAGATAAGAATTTCTTACAAACTTCTCTTTTTATTGCAGTAAGCAGAAGATCAGACCCCAAAATTATTTTAGAATTCCAGCCAACCGTGCCGTATTGCTTCCTTTAGAGTGTGTTAACTTGTGAGTAACTCTATGGACTTACAAACATCCTCTTGATTCATGTCTGCGTAAATGAATGATATTCCAGTTGTTAAAATATATGTTGAGTTTTACTGTCCTTTATTATCCTTACATTCAGCTTTTTCTGCTTCCAGCTGTATTGTGCTTTCTTAATTTCACATTGCTGGGTCCAGGTTCTCAAAACTATTTGTGTCAATGTCTTCTATTGATTCTAGAGTAAAAAGAGCCACATAAGATCAGACCAAAGACCCCCCCAGCTGAGAACAGTCTCAGACAGCGGCCAGGAGCCAGTGCTTATGAAAAGACTATATGCTCAGGCAAACACAGAGTGGTATTGCTTCTCCATTTCTGGCAATAAGGATCAACAAACCAGAGGCTGAATCCAGATCAATAAAATTTAGTAGATCCTATTGTTCAAAATCCCCACAATTATATTATGCACAGTGTGCATACGTTTCGTAACACTTGTTATAAATATGCTGCTGGCAATTTAACTGGGGTCCTGTATCTCTTCCATTATAAAAAATAATAATAATAAAAAAGAATCATCATTATTCTCTTGATTTTATGAACATCTATCACACTCTTCTGTCACCTCTTTTCCAAAATACAGATTCCTCATCTGCCTAGTTTCTCCCTACATGAAAACATAACTCTCATCAAGTTTACTGCTCTTTTATCTACTTTTTTCTAGTAGTAATGTATCTTGCTTGATACTGGGGACCAGAACTGCTCACACTGTTCAAGTGAAGTAGGTGTTTAAATACCCTGAGGTTTTGGGCTGTAGCCCATATACACTTACTCATTGTGTATCAAGGCAATGGAGCCAGAGCTTAATGATTTGCAGCAGTATAAATTTATTAAGAGCTTGAAGACAAAGGAGGATTTCATTGAAACCAAGAGCTATCAGGCTATGTCATGATAAATGCTATATTAAGTCAATGCTTTTATACGAATTAAGTCTAGCATGTTGACTTGCATGTTTAAAGTTAAGTCCAAAATAAGTGCTTTGTTGGACTGAGTCCCAGAAACCTGCCTCCTTGAAGGGGTCCATGGGGGTTTATCAGCAAAGTTCACTGCTAGTACAGAAGCTGCCTGTACTTTGTGGTGAAACTCTGCTTACTCTATCTTTGGCCTAGTGTATTCTGCTTTAGCACTTGGAAACTTTCCCAAAATATTTTTTTAGCAATTATTCAGATATTATTGCCTTAAATGCCTTGCCCGGTTATCCCGTTTTATTAGAAACTCTAGCTAGTTATAGCAGACATCTTCCTTTCGCTCTTTCAGCTGACAAGCCATTATTTGCCTTTGTCATCCATTTGGTACTTTAAATAAACATTTTAAAGTTTTTACCATTTAATATTTAGCATTTAAAGTTATTTTTCTTTGCAAACACAAGCCCCCATGCACTTACATTTACTTATAATCTTCCTTTCTGTACTGTGTATAAAATCCTTTTCCCTGTCATTGCCTCTTTGGGAACAGTACATTTTTTAAGTATCTGAAACCAAGATTTTTTCAATCTAATCTTCAGGGTCAGAAATAGTGCAAAGAACTCCCCTGTTCTTCCAGGTTTTATAGCTCACCTGCATGATACGGTATAGAGTATTTCTCCCCACAGATCTAACTGATATACATTAGGAGAAAACAAGGCCTAACCTAAAGATGTTCTTTCTCATTACTGCCGATACCTTTGAAACTACACAAGGAATAATGCACCTGGTAAATCTAAAGACTAATATAGTTTGCTCTTTCAATGAGATATAGTGAAGTAACAAATCAACTTTTTAGGGTTAGAAGCCTCTTGAGCTTTCTTTTTTTAATCAGACTATTGATTTTCTCCCAACACTCATTGTCTAAAACTTGATCACTGCCACTTTTCACCTTCATGCAATAGGATGCACTGCAGCCTGAATAAAATATCTTGAAGTTCACAGAACTCCAGGTGAAAATAATAATCTCCCAATATTGTCAGTGAAAAATCACTCCTGTAAAACCACGCCCACCTCCCTGGGCAGCCGTCTGTGTTGCAAAATACAGTGGTCTGTGTTGCAGTTTACCACTGCATCCTGTGAATACATTCATTAAGATGTTTAGTCACTTTGTGACGGGTATGCAAATGCTAGAAGGCATACTCTATCGAGGCTCAAGCTAGTAGTGCTGAACAGAATTACTAAGGGATGTTATGTAGAAGTTGTCATGCATGCTGTGTTTCTCCAACGGGAGTAGAAAAACTATGAAAAGTAATCAAGACCAACAAAGCCTTCTCTCCTCTGCAGAGCAATGCAGAGTTTGAATCCAGATTCAGGGAGATTACACAAACCATTCTGAAACAACATTATAGAATTTAGTGGCAAATTCAATTTTTTAAATGAAAATATATTGACCAACACCTCTCTCTCTCTCTCTGCAATTAGTTCCTCCATGGTTTGGCACAATTTTCTGTTTTGCCTTTGATGACTCATGATATTTTTCTGACCTCCTGATATTCACCTGAAGCATTTTGTATACTATCGTAATAACAAAACTACTTCTTTCAAACTATGACAATAAAGAAGGGGACACTTGAGAAGTGTTTTAAGCCCAGTACTGTACAACTGGTTTTATGACTGTCATTCAGTTCCAGAAACACACAGGAAGAGCTGCTTTAGCCTTTCTTTAAGATCAAAAGATGCACATCAAAATAGTTAGAATCAATTTCAACTTAATGAAAAAAGGAAAGAAAAACATCACTTCATAAGAAAATCTCAAGTTCTGCAACAACTCTAGAAGGTTCTAGTTCTCATCTCTAAACACTATATCTTTTCTAATAATTTCATTATATTTCTTCATCTGCTTTACTTTGCGAAAAAAACAGTCATACAGAATTATCTATTTAGAAGCAGAGAATAGCATTAGGGAGAAGAAAAGGATCTATTTGTCCCCGTGAAAGTCCAACACCAGCAGCTAATTTTCACTTGCAAAAATATGAATCTCTTCAGGAAAGGAACAAAAAAAAAGGCCTGAGGCAAACAGAAGGAACTATTCTTAGAAAATTTTAAAATATGAGTGCAATCAGAGGGGATTCTAAGATTGAGTGGAAATATGGTATTCGTCTACTGCTGCAGTTAAGGTTACACTGGTACAATCACTTGGTCTGAGAGCAAAATGTGTTAATTAGGCAATGAAATTAGAACACTGGGACATTTTCTGGGGATTAATAACCAGCTGGGACGAGCTGGGATGAATCAATGGCCAGGAATGCAGTAAAAAGCAAACCATGCAGTCATCAGTTCTCAAGAAATTTCTTCCACTAGTGGTATTGTGATGTTCCAAGCTGAAAACAAGGGGAGAAATTATTTTCCTGTTGACCCTTCTCATGTGTTTTGTAAAAACAGTAGATTAAGCTTTGTGATAGCTCTGAGGGCCAGAAAAAAAATTAATTTCATGTTTCAGATGAAGACAAAAACATGCTTAAGTGGTAGATAAGTTTTGGGGGTTTACGTTCAGGTTGGGGTTTTACATCTTGTATATGTAGATGGAAAATTCCTAAAAATGGCACAGGAATTCCATGTGAGGACTTGTAGTACATCCCAGGACCTGTGTTTTAATTTTTTTTTTTTTTTTGACTTAAAATTTCAGATTATGTCATTCAGTTCCTTCATGAATGTTCTTAATTAACTGCTGCTCTAGAGACTAATGGAAAAGTTACGTATACCACATTGGAACACCTTAGTGATGATATAAAACGCAAAACAGTACAGATGTAGAATGAAAATGTACTGAATAGATATCATGAATCATAGAATCATAGAA
>VZSZ01007902.1:98815-121597 GCA_013398815.1 Ibidorhyncha struthersii | reverse complement strand
CCGAGCCCTGGGGAACACCACTTTTGACCGGTCGCCAACTGGAGTTAACTCCATTCACCACTACTCTCTGGGCCCGGCCATCCAGCCAGTTTTTTACCCAGTGAAGAGTAAACCAATCCAAGCCATGAGCAGCCAGTTTCTCCAGGAGAATGCTGTGGGAAATGGAGTTGAAGGCTTTACTAAAGTCCAGGTAAACAACATCCACAACCTTTCGCTCATCCACTAAGCAGGTCACCTTGTCATAGAAGGAGATCAGTTTAGTCAAGCAGGACCTGCCCTTCATAAATCCATGCCAACTGGGCCAGATCACCTGGTTGCCCTGTGCATGCTGTGTGATGGCACTCAAGATCATAGAATCGTAGAATCATTAAGGTTGGAAGGGACCTTTAAGATCATCGAGTCCAACCATTAACCTAACCTGACAAAACCACTTCTAAACCATATCCCCAAGTACCACGTCTACCCTTTTTTGTAAAAACCTCCAGGGATGATCTGCTCCCTAACCTTCTCTGGCACCAAGATCAGACTAGCAGGCCTGTAGTTCCCCAGATCCTCCTTCCAACCCTTCTTGTGGATGGGCATCACATTTGCTGCCTTCCAATCAACTGGGACCTCCCCAGTTAGCCAGGACTGCTGATAAATGATGGAAAGTGTCTTGGTGAGGACCTCTGCCAGCTACCTCAGTGTCCTTGGGTGGACCCCATCTGGCCCCATAGACTTGTGTATGTCTAAGTGCTGTAGCAGGTCCCTCACCATTTCCCCATGGATTATGGGGGGTTCATTCTGCTCCCCACCCCGATCTACTAGCTCAGGTGGTTGGGTACTCAGGGAACAACTGATCCTACAACTAAAGTCTGAGTCAAAGAAGACATTAAGTACCTCAGCCTTTTCCTCATCTTTTGTCACTGTGCTTCTGCCCCCATCTAATAAAGGATGGAGGTTATCTTCAGTCCTGCCTTTATTGCTAGTGTATTTATAGAAACTTCTTTTATTTTCCTTAACATCAGAAGCCAGGTTAAGTTCTAGTTGGGCTTTTGCCCTTCTAATTTTCTCCCTACATAGTCTCACAACATCTTTGTAGTCCTTATGAGTGGCCTGTGCCTTCTTCCAAAGGCCATAAAAGCTCCTTTTTTCCCTGAGTTGCAACCATAGCTCTCTGTTCAGCCAGGTCAGTCTTTCTGCCAACAACTTGGTTTTTGGCACATCGGGATGGCCTCCTCCTATACCTTTAAGACTTCCTTCCTGAAAAATGTCCAGCCTTCCTGGGATCCTTTGCCCTTCAGGATTGCCTCCCAAGGGACTTTGTCAACCAGGCTCCTGAAAAGACTGAAGTCTGCCCTCCAGGAGTCCAAAGTGGCAGTTCTGCTAACCCCTTTCCTTGCTTCTCCAAGAACTGAAAACTATCATTTCATGATCACTATGCCTCAGATGGTCTCTGGCCATCATATCCCCGACAAGTCCTCCTCTGCTTAGAAACAACAGGTCCAGCAGGGCACCTTCCCTAGTTGGGTCCCTCACCAGCTGTGTCAAGAAGTTACCCTCAACACAATCCAGGAACGTCCTAGACTGTTCCTTCTGCTGTATTGTATTCCCAGCAGATAGCTGGTGAGTTGAAGTCCCCAACGAGGACAAGGGCTAGTGATCTTGAGACTTCTCCCAGACGCTTATAGAATATTTTGTCTGCCTCTTCATCCATGCAGACCTTGTGGCATTTTTGCCGGATTTCTTCATTGTTGGGGTGCATTGCTCCTGAGCTTGGAGGTACTGGTCCTTGAATATTAGACAGCTTTTGTAGCTTTCCTCCAGGCCTTTTTTCCCATGCTACTTTACCAAGCAGATCACCAAAGAGGCCATCAGTGATAGGCCATCAGTAAACTGTCTCCTCCATGAATCTTGCAAGTCCTAACCATTATGCTCCAAAGTAAAATTTGTAGCTAAACTAATATCAGTCAAATACAACCACTGTACCTGCCCAGCATCTCCTGCTAAGCTTGTGCCTGATGTGGTAGAAACAACAGCTCAGGAATAGCTATGGCAATAGTTATGGCCATCATGGTGGAAAAGAGTTGCTCTGTTTCAGAGAAATGCTCACAGATATGAGGCACAAGGGAGAAAGTTGTTCCTAGTATAAACACTGCAGGGCAAGTGGCATTATTTGCAGCTCTTTACTAAATCATTCTGAATAATGCCAAAAATCTGCAACCCTGAAGACTAAACAGAGCATGAAATATAATACTTAACAGTAAATTCAATGAACTATTGCCAATTTGATTAAGAAAATAACATCTCCATAAGTCAAAAAAGAAATCCATTTCTGTAAGAAAGTATCCGAGTCTCACATGCTACAGTGAATTTTGATTCATTGCTTTTTTTAAGATCTCACATATATGTAATCAAATTACACAAAAATCACCAACAGATCAAAAATTGTCACTGATTGATCAGAATAATCTATCAGTGTCATGTGCACAACATATACTTGAAAGCACTTGTCTTTTGACCTGATAGAAAGAACAATCAAGGACAGGCTGTACAGTTCCCTTGCATGGAAAATTTCCAGGTGTCTTATATGCTGTGAATTATCACAACTGATCCAGTTTACGTTTATGTTATCCCATTGATTGAGCAGACAAGGATAAATTGGATATCATGAGACTGGAAGGACACTGTAGGAAATCAGAACCAAGGTGTAGCACTCATTAAACCTAGGCTGGTAAGATGCACAGTATATGAAACTCTACTCAGCATTGTATGAAATGAAGCGTACAGTTTTGCTAGAGTGTTTACACAATGATTTTTCGCAAGTTTTCCATATTTATGACCCTCTGTTCAAGGGTCCACTTGCCATTCCACCAGTCTTTTAGCTTTTCTCACATGAAAACAAAATTTGTCCCGAACATGCATCCTGTACTAGGCTCCACAGAAGAGTTAAGATCTTTTTTCCAGAAAGGTGTCCTACCTTAAAATCAAACTAATGCAGAGAAACAATAAACTATACAGTTCTGCAGTAGCTCTCATGTTAGATCTGTGGGCATTTTGCCACTTGCACAAGGCTAATGAAAAAGTAAGTACTGACTCTCAGTACATTAATTTTCTAATTAAATATAGGTTGCTAACTCTTCTACATAGTTATGTTAGACACATTTTTACCCACATATTTTGCTAATCATTTTTAAATCTTTACAAAGTGCTGTAAGAAGGTAGTAAGTGAAGAAAATTGGACCCTGGATAGAATAATTTTAGAATAATTGAAATGTTGAGCTCATATAGAATAGCTAAATACTTTTTCCTCCTTCCCCTCTACAGTCATAGCTATTTTACTAATTAAGTATATAGATTCTATAAATAGTACTGTCTTCATTATTCATTACAATTACATTTCATATTTCCCAGTGTCAGTTCTAAATATTCTTTATAGTTTTTAAAACAACATTTGATACATGCTTGATTCTTGTCATCCCACTAGCATTGCAGCAGCTGGACCAAACCAACATACTTACTATCAATAAGCTATTGCTTAATAGTATTAATATTAAGGACCATTATTTTCATCCATTCATTTAAGCACCATATTAAAACACAAAGTAACATCAAAACATTAAAAAGGTGGTTTGGTTTTTTTTGCAGATTATGACAGATACCATTTTGTGAAGCATATGCTGCATATTTTGCACAAGGTTACCAAAAAAACAGATGGATTTTCTGATGAGGCAAATTGTCATAGTAACAATGAAGTCATGATCTGTGACCAGTTAAACTTCTGACCCCAGCTGTCAAAGATAAGGTACTTAAATCTGGTTTTATGTCACAGTAATCGATGCATTTAATCTATACCCTTGTAACATAAATCAGTGGGACATTCTGGACATTAAAGAACTTTGGGAAATTAGGCTTTTAATGTAGTCATAGGTACAGCTGGTTGAAAAATATTTTTACACTCATAGAAAATCTCAATAATCAAAATAAAATCTATACATTCTGATTTGCACAAAATTTTATGTGTCTTTTGGGTCACAAATTTGTCCTACTGCATATATCTCTCTGTTGTTAAAGTAAACAATCATCCAAAAATAGTAATAACATATTTCACAAATGAAAATATTACAAATTGCCATTTGATAAAAAGTTATATGTCTAAAAGAAGAAAAACAATTAGACCTTTTCTGATCTCTGTTACTAGTTTTAAAACATGCTGTACACTAAGCCTAAATTTTTTTTCTTAGGCAATGTCAGAGGTAAGCAGCCAGACTCCCTGTAGTAGAGTCAATACAAATCTTTTGGTGGAAATGATGAATAATGCTATTGTACATTTAAATTCCAGAGGAACAAGAATCAGAAAATATTGTTCCATAAATAATGAATGGCATGCCTTTCAGAAGAAAATCCATGTTGTTGATATTTCTTCTTTATCCCATTTTGGTAATGAAAGACCCTTAGACAGTAACTGTTTCAAGTTCCCACGGGGCATTCAGCTGCATTTTAAAAGTCAATGTCCTGAGGATGCTTTTTTCAATACATTTTAGCAGGCATGCTTCTGGGAAGAAACAAGTTAGAGGTTTTTCTTCAAAATATAATTCTATTGAATCATAAGTATTTTGCTGCAGATAGATTGAGTTTAACAAGCATTCAGTAAATTAAATACAGGATTCCCACAATTCCTTGTGTGAATTCACGACGAACTGCTTTCCTGATCCACAGCACAAGGCAATCCCTACATCTGGATTGTTCCAATGGTGAGAAACATAATATTTCTTTGTCCTGGGATAGCATGTGCTGAAACAAGCAAAAAAAGGTAATAATTCCTAATCCAGTCCTAATATGCTTATTACAAAGGTCCTTACTACAAAGGGAAAGAAATCCTCACCCCCAAAACCCCCTTAAAAACTGTAACATACAAAAGCAGGAGAGGGTAATTGGGCTATCAATGAATCATAAATCTTGATTGCTTATGCATCAGTCACAGTGTACCTGCTAATTATCAACTGATTTATAGACACAATTACAGAGGTGCATTGTAAATAGAAATTTAAAAAATATCCTTGGGTAACTGTATGCAAAAATGTAGAACTTCAGACAGATGTGGTAGAAAATGTAAAGGTATCGTTTGAGAATTTGATAAATGGACTATCAAGATTTGAATACTTGAAGAAAAGAAGTGGAATCTCTGTAGTATACAGTGGTAGAGGTTAGGCCCATTGTTCTTAGGAAAATAATATAAATTCTTGATAATAATTTTGATAAATGAAGCCAAGGGTTCATGTATTATATGCCATGGTTGTTGAGCACTTCTTTTAGACAGAAGTAACAAATGTTTTCAAAATCAAAGTATCAGCTGATTTTAGAGACGATTAGAGAACATCCTTAAATGCCATTTTGTTTTACACTGGATGAAGAGAATACCACTGAATCCTAAATTAGGGGGGAAAAAGGGTTACTAAAGGGAACAATTCCACTGTGAAAGCACTTGTGGTATATAAATTCTGAATGACTGTTTGCTTTTGGTCTTCACTGAACCTCTTTCTGTGTTTTTCTACCTCTCTTTATGTATTTAAGCACTTGTAAAAAGGTTCTGGTTGCATGAACATAAAAAGAATCATGCTTTTCATACAGTCAGCAATATCTTCTCATATTTATGGCATGATGGATGTTAACATTTGTGAGTATTTAGAAATGCATGTTCTCCCATGTATAAAGTTTCTGTTTTTCAGATGGTGTTTGGAAATAACGGTGTGACCATAGAAACAACAGACTTCTACAACTAATCACACAGCAGCAACAACCAGCAAAGATATAACTGGGAGAATAGGAACACAGTAATGACATATGAGGCATGTCAAAGGTCTGTCTAATCCAGTACCCTGCTTTCAAGTCACCATGAGCAAATGACTAGAGGCTAGTATAGAGATGGATCTAATGTACCACAGTGCTTGTTGCCAAAACCGTCCTCACAATTGGTACCCCAGCGTCTTCCTGAGACTGAGGCACTTTTCATGTATTTAATAATCTTTCATAGACTTTCAGTCTATGAATTTGTCTGTTCTTACCTTGAACACTAATAGGCCACTACCGTTTATACTATTCTGCATCAAGTATTGCTGACTAACTGCATATACATTATGTGTTTGAACTTGCCTCCTGACAGCTCCGCTGCCCTTTAGTTCTGTTAGAAGAAAGAGTGAACAATTGACACCTTCTCTGTGCCACTCATGTTTTCATAGACTTGTTTCAGATCTCTTAGTCGTTTATTTTTTTAAACTGAAGAGTCCTGGTCTTCCTAATCATTCCAAGTATAGTCTCCTTTGTAAATTTGTGTCACTGTTGTTGAGAAATCAATGAATTCAGGGTCCATATTCCTTCAAAGACTTGAGAATATATTTTGCTTTATGCATTGTGAGTAATCATACAGCTTCATTAAGCCTACTCACAGGTTCTGAAGATAAAGAGAAAATGATGATAGTATTTTCAGATGTGAAGCCAATCGTTTGTCTGCATACTGAATAAAAATGCTACATTCATTATGAAGAATTTAACTTTCTTGTCCTTAACTCTAACAGTTATCATATACAAAGCATTATGAACCTGCTGGTGGTGACTGCTGGCATGAAGAGTTGATTGGTATACAGATAAACAGTGCTATGACATTCTCTTTTTCCCTGGACTCCACTTCAGTACTTGGCCTCAGGGTTATTTGGAACAAGAAAAGTCTCTATTTTAGCAACATTGGCTCATACTCTGCCTTCATTTCCAGCCATGCATGCACCTCCTGGGGACAATCTGATGCACCGAATCTAGGAAATTAAGAGTCATGGAGCAAATTACAAACTAAGAAAAACTGATCTTAACTTGCCAAACTTGATTTTGTACCTGAGTTATCTCAGTATGCTGTTTTATTTGTGAGTTTATTTGCTGCTTTTCCACGAGCACGTCAGGTTTCCTATTTCTCTACATTTGTCTTTTGCCACTTACACCTTTTAATGTTATGATATGAGTTCGTTTTAACTGAGTTTTGTCAAAGGTCATACGTATGTTCATATTCTGGTAGAGTATTTGCATAATGCCAAGTGATTGTTGAAACAGTTAGAAGTATCTCTTTTGGAGACCGATTTTGTGTTGATTGCAGATTTGTGTTGACTATCTTCAAAATCAGCCAAGCTCACAAAGTATAAAGCTTGGTCGAATCACCTTTTGCAGTCACATCAGCACTTTTCTTTTGCCCAGTTGGATCATTCAGATGTACATCTGTTTTCTTGAGGCCTTTTGAGATTGCCGCACTAGAATGAAGAAGAACCATGAGTAAAGAAAGTTTTACTACTGTATATTTGCTTTCGGATTGAGTCAAGTTCCTAAGATAGAGGTATCATCATCACCAGAAGAAAAAAGTCACTAGCTAGCAGTGTTGTTTAGAGTACTATTAAAGAAACTGTATACTGAAAAGATATATAGAGAAAAGATTTCTCTCCATCTCACAATCTGTGTCTCTGAAGCATGTAGTGTATTGGCTTCTGACATATCACTGACCTTGTCACCACTCTTTTGGGAAAAAATAGAAAAATCTTATTTCTAAATTTACCCATTTCATTCATATCCATCACTAACTCATGCTGAAAAACAAGTACAGTAACTTCTTGTCTCCAGCATTTAAATGAAATGAGGATGTGTGAAGATGTGCCGTCACTAGTGGTATGGTATTTGACATCGCTTAGTGGAAAGACTTGAAAGATGACACAGATGACAGAAAACTGGGTGGTGAGGTGGACACGTCAGAAGGGTGAGCCATCTTACAGATGCCTAGGCAGCCTGGAACAGTGGGCTAGCAAGAACAGTATGAAGTTTCACAAAGACAAGTGCAAAGTCCTGCACCTGAATCAGAATAACCAAAGACCCGGTCCAGGCTGACATCTGTGTGTCTGGGGAGTAGCCTTGCTGAGAGGGACCTGGGGGTCCTGGTGGAGAACAAGACAAACCTGAGTCGGCAGTGTGTCACACAGCAACAAAGGCAGTTCAGAACCTGGGCTGCATCTGCAGAAGCATTGCTAGCAGAGACAGAGGAGCTATCACTCCACTCCCAGCTGTCAGGCTGCACCTGGAGCACTGTGTCCTGTTCTGGTCCCCACAATTCAAGAAAGATGCGGACAGACTGAAGAGGGTCCAAAGGAGGGACACAAAGAAGATCAAAGGGATGGAGGACCTGCCCTATGAGGAAAGACTGAGGAGTTCAGCCTTTTCTCCCTGGCAAAGAGAGGACTCAGGGGACTTTATGACAGTATTTTAGTAGATAAAGGGCATCTACAAAGAGAATGGAAGGTCTCTCTTCACAAGGAGCCACATGGAGAGGACAAGGGGCAAGAGGTACAATTTGCACCAGGAGAGGTTTCATGTCAATAGAAGAGAGAATTATTTTAGACTGAGAAGAATAATTCACTGGAACAACCTCCCCAGGGTGTGGTAAATTCCCCATCAGTTGCAGTTTTCAAGATGAGATTGGACAGGGTGATAGAAAATCTCGTCTGTGCTCCCTTGCCCACAAAATGTTGGACCAGGTGATCTTTCAAGGTCCCTTCCAACCTGGGCTGTTCTGTGATTTTATGTTTGATGTCTGGGCTGCTTTACACCAGGACAGGGCAAACTAATTTGGTTTTACTTGGAAACCCTTAAAATCGTTTAAGAAAGTCAAAAATTTCTGGAATGCTTTTGAAATACATAAAGGTACAGAAAATCTTGAAAAAAAAACTTTGATGAAAGCATAGAGGAAGAGAAAACATAGAAAATTCAAAAAAAATCATCTACCTCAGTGAGAATGCATCCTCTGCAGTAGAAAAAGGATTCAAAGGTGTTCTGTTTTCTGAAAAACGTGCACCAGGTATAAAGTCAATGAAATTCATAGTGCATTACATCAATACCGAATGTTAGAGTTAATTGAAGCTCCCGGTAGTTTGGGTAAAAGAGGCAGCACTACAGAAAAAGAAAACTAATTCTTTTCATTTGATTCTGAGTCCAAACAGATTATAACCAAAGCCCAGAGCAAGTTTTTTATGATTAATTAATGACGGGCTAATTTGCTTTAGGCCACAAAGTTTTCCAGCCATCCATTAATCTCAGAAAATGCCATGGGCTACCTTTGTTACTGTTTAATTAAAAAGTATGTCACAGTTGCAAAGCTACAGAAAGCTGTAAATATTATCCTTTACCAGGCATTTACATATGCAGGATAATCTGTAGTCAAAAGGAGGAGTGCAAGAGAAAGGAAAAGCTAAGCACCAGATGCTTTAGGTTGACGTAACCTATTTTTTGTCACTGTGATTAGAAGGCTCTAAACTTATACACTTATGCAGCCTCTATGTGACAGTTTTTCATCTTTGTGGCTGATTCTTTATGATTATACTGGCCTCAAGTGAAGCCAAAGGAAAGACTTCTGTTACCTTTTATGAGAGTTTGGTTGTGCCCAGACAACCATGAAGGTAAGGCACAATTTCCCCTCTAAAATTCAAGACAAGAAGATGTCAGGATATCTCTGAAGGAACACACACAAACACACACACACACAAAAGTATTTAAAAAGGATTTCCACAGTGTTTATGGCTCTCAAAATCTTCTGAATTAATAGAAGATGATGCATCTCTGCAACTAGAAAGGTACACACTGATGTTCTTCATAAGACAAAGTGAAACACAAGTATGGACTTAAAAATTGAGAGATCGTGTATCCTATAGNATCCTATAGATCTGAATAAAATCTTTTTCTTTTTTTTTTTGCATAAATATCAAAACACCAAACTGTAACGATTTTAAAAGTGAAGTGACTGTTCTTATCAGACTGTAAAGTTTCTTACATGAAATTGTTGCCAGCTGAAGAAATTTGACAGTTCTAAACATTAATTCACTTAGAAATAAAATTAAAACTGAATTAACATCTATGGTTTCTTTCACATCTGTTCCTTTTGAGGAATAAAAGTTCTAATAAAATTTGAATGGTTTCTATATTTCATTTTATTTTTGTAAATCTTCATTCTAATAGAAAAAAAGTTACATTTAAAAGCCAATAAGATAACAGGTATTGAAGAAGAAATTATTCTGAGTAAAGGCTCATAATCCCATAAGTACACATAGTCTGGCACTCCATCACAAAAGCCACCATCACCACTATTTCTTACTGACAACTTCATCAGAAAAGTGAAAGAATGGCAGTACCATCTATTTCATCACATATTGCTGGTAAGCTGTTTAGATCAAGGCTGAGACATGCCAAATGTGGTTTTCTTTTATCGAGTGACCACTTATGACATCCCCTCAATGCACAGGAGCCTTGAACTAACTGTGTGTTACATGAGCATCTTGCTTACTGCCAAAGCAGCAGAAAGGAGCCTTACTATCAGGTGAGTTGTCAGGATAATAAATGTGTTGCTCTTTTCTCTGTAGCACATTCATCCAGGAAATTATATACCAAAACAAAGTCAAGCCTAAAAAGAAAGGAGCAGAACTGGGCCCAAGAAGGTATTTTCATTCCTCCCTGCTATTCATGCAGTGAAAGTATCTCTGCGTGTATGTGTTGTTTTTTTAAGAACAAGATCAGAAGTGAAGTTGGTCTGTAAAAAATTCAAATTAGGAAGTCAGCACACAAAAGCATATAGAAAAGGAAAATAGAAAATGTAATGAGATTACCCAGAAGAAAAAAATTGCCAAGATCTGGCTAGAAAAAGATAAAATGGCATACGCTGAGGAAAACAGTAGAACAAAAATAACCACAGAAACATTAAAAAAAAAGAAAGGTAGAACACAAAGGAAAACTCTTCATATGAATCAAAAAAATATGATAAGCTAGTCACCAACACACACACACATACACAAACAGAAGGGGAAAAGCACAGAAAATGACAGTCCAATATACAGAAGAGAGAGATCACAAGAGATTAAAAGGAAAATGGTTTGCTGAAGATAAGGATGCAGCAACCTGACCAAAGTAAAAAATGACAAAAACCAGAGAGATAAGGAAAAGTCACCACAGAAAAACATAAGAAATGAAGTTCTAGAGATCACTAGACAAACAAGTAATCAGTGAGAAAAGAGGTTTTAAGAAAAAATCAAAAGGAAACTACAATATACAAAAAGACAAAATACCTTGCCTTCAAAGTTGGTGCCTAGGCATCAGAAAAAAGCTTTAAGAGTTAGATTTCTCCATCTGCTGGCTCTATCTGCCTTTTGAACTTGAAGCACATGATGTGCATTACAGAAATGAGAGAAACACACAGCTTCAGTCTTGCAGGCAGCAGAAATGCTCTTAATGAGTTAAAGAAGCATCTCATTACAATTGATCCTACAGGAACTATTAAATGCATGCAATAGCTATTTGCTCTATATCTCATTAAGAATGATCCAAAAGTAAAGAGACAGAGGTTAAAAAAAAGACTGCAACAGAAAAAGACTTTTTCATGTTTTAATCTGGCTAATTCTATGTAAAACCAATTAAAATGAGCATAAGTGTGAAGTTTAGCCATCCAACTTTTCCACAGTTCCTGCACAGTTTATAGAAATGCAATTACTCTACATACCAGTCTACAAACAGCAAAATAGCTGTTCTTGTACTGTATCCAAATCAAAGAAACCTTTCAGGGCCATTGCATTCCTGGCAGATAGAGAATAACTGTAAATTACAAAAACTAACACTTTCTTTACCAAATTCATCAAAGTTAAGCTGGACTCATTCTAAATAATCTAGGCAGGACTAGTCAAAGTAGCTGAGGTCTCCTGGGAAATAAAACGGATGCTGGTGACTGAGAGCAGAGACATTCTTGGGAAAATCCCTCACGACAGTATGAACAAGGAGTCTCACACCTGCCACGTACAGACACCATCATGCTGGGAGATGGGTACCCACACCATGCTAGTTTCCACCACAGCTGAAGAAGACAAGTAAGCGCCATTTTTTTTCAGAATAGTATCTTTTTTTGTTGTTGGAAATCGTTTTCATGTAGATTTCACATTAACTTTCCAACTTGCCTTGGTAGGTCTAGAGCAGCTTTTCTGCCTATAGCCTTAGATTTTACAGCAATAAAACCAGTGTACAGTCATGGTCCATCCATGTGCAAACTAGGATCCTCTTAACAAAGTATATCTGTGTCTTTTCAGGGCAAGAATTCGCTACTGAAATACTAGTCCTCTTGTCTCACTGCCTCCACAGCAGTCCCAGCACAATACCGTGGCAAAGAATTCACAAAATGGAGGGAGGGCCCAATTGTTATCCCTATGTCACACACAAGTGAGAACTGCTCCTACATGCAGCAGACTGAGCATACCTTAGAAGTGCAAGTGCTCCTGAGGCCAGTGGGGACAACTTTATCCTGAGTTTTGATCACTCGAATTAATTCTAGGAGAAGGACATCATCTCTGAAAAGGATGCTGCAAGACCTTCAATTCTGCTGGCACAAAAAGAATTGCAAGAAGCTTAAGGACAGATTTTGTGAATTAGGCAGAAGGATACACATGCTCAGCACTAGAAATGCGGACTTTAGTGCTTATAAACAATAGAATATAGTACAAGACCTATTACAGGAGCTGAGGGGAGAAACAGTAGTGAGAGATAGTGTTGAAAAATACCGTATCTTGCAATAAAAATGTTTTCCATGGCACAGCCAAGAGATAACTAGGCACAACTGTTATATAAAAGTGTTTATATATAAATATAAAAGCTCGTATGTATGGAAATATAAACAAAATATTCATATATGGATAATGGGAAACAAGATAAGCAATAATTTTTACATTACTACTATTATGGGAGATGAGATTTTCACCTGAATAAAAGCTAAACAGCCAGTTCCTCTTGAAATTGTTTCTGATCCTCTAACACTGCAAATACAAACTTCTTCCAGGACCAGCTAGGGACTTCTTTGCCTGCATAATACAAAACTTGTGTGACACAGCACCTCTTGTATTCAGAGGCCAAGTGCTAAAGGAAATCTGGATTAGGTCCATCAGCTGTGACGATGGGTCACAATGGTGTTCTGGCAGAGCAAAAATGGTAAGATCAGAATTAAAGTATGAGAGTGAACTGGAGGAAGTCCTAAACCTGAAAGGGTTCTTAGCTCTTTTGAAGCAGCTGTGAACACTTTGCTTTGAGGAAATACATAACGGCAGTATTTAAAATGGACTTCAGCTAGTTACTTAGCTTAGTGTGTAAGACTTGGGTCTCTTGGGATAATACTGATGGTGACGTTAATATGGATGTTGCCTCAAGCATGAGCAGAAACATGCAGGACAGATATTCCTTTCTGTATTAAGGTTTTTTAGGTGGTTTTAAAAGCTTTACAAGGCAACCTCTTCAGATTTACATCCCAGAAATCTTTTTGAAGGAGGAGAATGGCTTCATACCTAAAGAACCAACTACATTTATTTCCTCTTCTCCAGAGCTATCTTTGCATTTCATGTTTGACATTATATAGTAATCCAAGGAAGTGCATAATCACTCCTTGAAGCTGAGGATTGGAGTGTCCTTTCCCAGGGGAATGGTCTAAAATCCATCCCCCATCCTGCTTCCTCTGGTGCTTCTTTGCCCTTTGCTACCAAATCAGAAACTTTAACAGTTATGAGGGTTTTTTTTAATTCCATCCTCAACTTCAGACTGTAATAGCATAGCCTCACAGCCTGGTGCTTTGGAGTATTCTGAGATTAAGAGATGTGGTTTCATAAACCTAATGATAGGAAGATAATTGTACCTGATCAATCTTTTCCTTGAGTCAGAGCTTGAAACTTCTGAAAAGCTGGCGACCGTATCATCTTTTCCTATTGTGTTTTGGAAGGGAACTGAACAACTGTTAGCTACTATCTTCCTTTACAGTGAATATTCTGCTAAAATAGCTCCACTTCATGTTCCGCTGGACCTGATGGAGGAGGAAGAAATTAATTCTTCCTCCTTCCTGAAGTTAATCATTTTTTTCTATAAAGAATACTGACGGATCCAATAAATGCCTTTCGAGGGAGACAGAAAAAGGAACCTCTACATCATAGATTTTGATAGCGATTAGAAATATAGAAGGTACTAAACTAACCAAAGCTGAAAATGCTGTCTCTGGGCAAGCAGAGAAATGCCAATACACAGAAATGTACATGCATTTTGGGAAATGGAAGAGAAAGTTGTGTCATATGTATCCATTCTCTCTATTTTCCATAGCTTATTCTGTTCCTCTCTTGTTCTGCTACCAACCTTTATTACTCTTTGTTTTTATCTATCACTTATCAATCCTTTATATTTCATTCTTTCTGGTCAATAATAAAAAAACCCAACTGAGTTATCAATCGCAAATGACTGCCTTTGGAGAATACCTTCACATGCTCACAATAAATTTTCCCTACAGATATAAACTACATTCCGTCACAGGGAACATTTGGCTGAGCAGATCCCACTTCATGGTCCCCTCTGGATGGAGAAGGTAGCTGAAGCATTTTCATCCTCATCTTCCTGACTTTCCTTACATCAGGCTGCCTTTGCAGAATCAGACTTCCCATAATTTAACCGTTACTGTTTGCATCTTGTAAAATGCTGATAAAACTTGTCTATTCCCTACAACAGTGTTAAATTATTTCCCAAACAGTTAAGATAACAAATGTTACTCTTACCTAAACTAATACCCAAATATCCTAGAAACAATCACAAAACCTAACCTTAGACACTTGTTTCAGGTGCCTAAATTAGGATTTTGATCTTGCTACACAAATTATATTCATCAGAGAGTAACGGATTTGAAGTACTGAGGTTAGATCTTGCTCTGAATAACCTGTATAATGAGAATGGATTCCCAAGTTAATAGCCTAAAACAGTCTCAATATTCTTTTGCCCCACCCCTAGCCAGCAATTATTTTGGCTCATCCAAAAATCAGGTTGACTGGGTTCTATCAGGGTTGGGGATTTTTCAGATAAAAATGCTATCATGTTTTTTGTGTATCAGCATGGAATTCCTGTTAGTACAAACCTCATAATATTGCTACTACAAAGCCCCACTCTTGTTTCAGAGAGCTTAAAAAAATCTAACATTTTGTGAAAAGCTCATTGACCTATCATGAAGTCTTTATTATTATAGTAAGAATTATTTTTCTAATTACCAGGTTGTTTTGAAACACTAATCAGTCTGCACAGTGCTTCTCTTCAGTTGTACCAGTTATTTCCATGATGATTAATACAAAATCTACTTTCAGGAGCTTACTGAAGTCTGGTAGTGAAGTCTATAGAACTCTGAGTTTCCATAAATTGACCAAAATAAAACATTGGATTAGGCATCAAATATGATTCAGTGGGAATTTTATCCCTGAATTTAACGCATGGAATTCTGAGTGCTACCGACAGGTCATATCAAATCAATAAAAGCAGAAAATATTAGAATGAAGAAGTATCTGATTTGCAAAAATGCATTGGCTAATTAGGAGCAAAGGTAGAGGCACAGGGGCAAAATGTTAAAGACCAGATTACCATCTGATATAAAACCGCACTGCCCTAAAAGAGCTCTACAAAGTTAGAAAGCATTTCGAAGTGTTTTACTCTGTAAATCATCGTTGGGCTGGAAGGGTAGATAAGTATATTATTTCTGAACAAATATCAGCCAAGTTCTGAACAAATATCAGCCGGTTTCAGATGCAGAGAAAAAGAAAACAAACAGCAAAATAAACATTGTGTCAGGATACCTCTGTTCTAGTTAAAAGACTAATAAGGCAAGAAGAGGCAACTTTAAAATACACATTTTGAATACATGCAGTCTAAGGAATATAATTACTAAACAAAACCACATCAGCATTTAAATTAAACCACTAGGTCCTGAGAAAAAAATAATAAAAATAGGATCCAATGCCATTTCATGTTGCTTTTGAGGTTTTTTGTTGTAGCAATTCTGACTCAACAGGCAGAACATTCATATTCCCAGTAGATCTCAAAAGTTTGAAACAAATGTTACATTGCATATGCTACTCCATTACCATATCTACAGGGAAAAGTCTGAGTAATAGTCCTTTCCAACCAATTCCTTTTTACTCATGTATGAATGATGAAAGTGGCAGGGCTATGAAGGAGAGGTAAATGGCAGGAAAAATACAGAACTAGAGACATACAGGAACAATAGCAAAAAAAGGCCTTGTGAAAGACTTATGTGCCAGCATCAGAGAAAGGAAAAAATGAGAGGGATAAAACCCAAACTTTTAGCAAACTAGAGCTTTTCAAGGATTTCTAGGGGCGTCTCTGAAATATGGTCTGAAAGTGTTGGAGAGCAAACTTGAATCCAGTCTGTGCTGAGGAAAGTTTCTGATAAATAATTCAAAAATTGCTATCTATGTAATCAGAAAGTAGAAGGTGGAAGAAAGAAAAAAAAAAAGAAAAAAAATAAAGAACCCAGTAAAACAACAACTAGTTACTTTGGGATTTTGAGCTGTGCTGTTGTATTACAAAACCTCCACGAAGTTCAAAAAGTTCTACAATTGCCATCAAACTCTTCAGGCGGGAGGCATATTTATTTACATAAAAGTCAGACGATACATTAGACTGTGCATGCTTAGAAGCAGATAGATGGAATGGAGTTAGAACTCCAAATGAATATTAATTCACCACTATGGCTAATTTTAACAGCTTGAAAGTCAACAAACACATTTGTCTTAAGTCCAGAAGGAATAGATGTGCTTTTGAAGTGAAGTGATGAAATTATTGCAGGAAATAAAAAGCTAAATATTGTAGCAAATGTTAGAAAAATGAAACAGTGGCTTGTCAGGTATCTAAAGAGAAATGAATGCAGATAAATTATAATTAAATGTGAGCATTACAACAATTTTTTATGCTTCAAAGCTATGCATTACACCTCATTTATCTTCACTCATTCACTGTTCTTAATGGGTAAAATTGCCTTTTACTAGCTATTACTTTCTGATGTCATGAAGATGGCTTTTTTCTCTGTGTTTCAAAGCACAGGTCACAAAAATACTGTCCCTGACCTAAATGTATTAGTGCCTGAATGGCTGGTGAAATACCACAGGAAGCAGTGAACAGGGACTGGGTCTCTTCTTTGGTTCCCACTGAAGTCCGTGAAAACTACTACTGGTTTCACCAGAATTGAAATGGGCTCTGAAACCAGTCTTATATTGTCATTTTTGGATTTACTATTTTCCTCTTGTTTTTTTGGTCAGTAAATGAGAGGTTGATCAGAATAATCAGCTTTTTAAATTTTTTTATGTCTTTTTAATTTTTTTTTTTCCCATGAACAAGTAGGTTTTCAGACCTAACTTAAATGTGCATGAGAATAGCTTGGTAAATGGGGAGAAAGATATTCCATACTTGAAAAAGACAATATAGAAAAATGCAGACAAATATAAAAGAAAAAATATAGAGTGCACTTCAGAGGACTAGTCAGGAGAGAATTTGGCAGAGAGGGGCTGAAGTCTGAAGTCAGGTTCTGTTACCATTTACAACTGGCAAGGAACACAGCAGACTGAGGACTTCATATTGCAGCAATGTATTACTATTTCACGAGACGGTGTTAAATGTTGTAGCCTTAAACATCCTGAGTTCCTTTAGAACACTAACACATTCCACAAACAAAAAAAATTCTAGATATCACACTTTCCCACAATTAAATATGATTCCTACCTTAACAGCCACCAAAACAATCTGCAGACCCTGTGTCTAAACTCTTTATGACCAGTGTGATGTTATCTTCTATGAACCATTTAAAAGGTGAAAATTATTAAGGAACAGACTGTATTTCTAATGGATAATAAACTAAACCTAACTACGATTAACATGAATTTTGTCAATAAATAATAGATGATGCAAATCTTCAGCCTGTTCAGTTACAGAAGTTTAACACCCACGTTTGTACCTTTTTGGATGTTATCCTTACTCTGTCAAACAAACATGTATCTCTGTCCTGCCAAAAAGATAAATATGTGAACGTTCCACATGACTAACTATAATGATACCTTTAGATTTGTTCAACTCTTACTCAGCTCTAAAGGTCATGTACACTCATGAGGTGAACATTATTTTTGAAGTCATCTATTTAAAAAAAAAAAAAAGTCCTTTGGGTAAGGTTTGTAATACCTCAATATCTACCGCATAGTTGACGTCCTTTAAGTTAACTGCGCACATTTCACCGGGAATGAATCTATCATTACCTGGTTCACAACATGCTGCATTTTTGATAAGGCTTTCTATCTCCATATTTTTAATGAAGTTTCATATCCTTTTCTAATTTAGAGGAGTTTATGCTGCACAGCCTCATCTGAACCCTTAGGAGTGTGCCCACCTGCACAGGAAGACCACCTGCTTTAGATTACTCCGATGTTAACAATGGGAGCAAGATACATGTCATCTTTCTTTTCATTTCTTGGTCTTATTAGTTCCTTCTTCCTCCACATCCAGAACCAAGCTTCTCCAAGGACACTGCCTCGTGCACCACCTGAAGTCCTTTACCAGCTTCGAGCTCCCCACAGAGTGGCAACGTTTCCATCAGACATACGACTTGGTCTCTCTTTTCTGACCATAGCTACTTCACATTCCTGTTAAACCTTCACTGTGTTCACATCCTGACTCCCAACCTCTTAAATGAACTGCCAGAACCTGAAGAAAATACGTTTTCATTCTTTCTCTGTAACTTTATCTTTCCAGCATCCTGACACCAAAATGACAAATACTTTTTTCAAAAACAGATTTCACCTTTCAGGACATAACCATTGAAGTGAGCTAACACCATTTCTCAACTTTATTTGAACTTAAATTTACCCTGCTTGTTACATCAGCTTTGTTCATCTTTAAGAGTTGCTCAGGGTCAGCAGCAGCTCAGAAACAGATTTCACCTGAACAAAGTAGAGGTACCTTCCTGCTAGAGACATTTCTCTTTTCAGAACAACTTTTTAACGTTGTCAGTGAGAAGCCTGGTGAAAACCATAGACATTGTTCAAAAAAAACTGCAGACTTTATCACAACTCAGGCATTTGCTTGACCAAGTAATCATAGATTCTTGTTTTCTTTGTCAGGCTAAAATATCATTACATATCATTAGTCATCTTTTAGGGAACGGTCTGGATGCCCAGGCACCAGGTTGGCCCCATTGTGCCAGGTGCATCACGGCACAGATGAAAGAAAAATGGCCCAAACCAGTGTAGAGGGCAGAATTGTGTAAGGCACCATCTCCCCAGGCCACCAGACAGACACAGCACGCAGCTGGCTACTGCAGGCGCGGATGGGGCATGTCTGCAAACGTATTCCCCAGGGCTTCAGACGCCAAGGTTAACCTTTAAGGAAATAAATCAGACACTTCCACAACCAGAGGAAATAGACAGGGCTACAAATAGGTATTACGCTGAGCTACTTGCCTGGAATTATTGTATCACAGAAGCATGAGGAATCCTGCAAGCAAACCAGGTGCTGAAACTGCAAAGTTTCAGCAGTTTGGAGCCCGAGCCCCATGTTCCAGGATTTTTACCAACAACGTTGCTACAGAATGGGCAGCACCCACGGATGCTCTGCTGCAGTGCTGGCCTGGGAAGACTGTCTCTGGTATCTGCTTTCTCGGTGCTAATAGAATCATAGAATCACAGAATAGTTTGGGTTGGAAGGGACCGTTAAAGGCATTTTAGTCCAACCCCCCTGCCATGAGCAGGGACATCTTCAGCTAGAGCAGGTTGCTCAGAGCCCCATCCAACCTGACCTGGAATGCTTCCAGGGATGGGGGCAAATAGCTTCAGCCTCATCATCTGGGACCCACGCTGTACATTTGTCTGTTTAGGACTGCATCTTTTTTGCAGTTTCTGAAAAGGAAACAAGTGTATTAACAATGCAAAAGATGCCTCTCCTTCCTTCTTGCCCCCCACATTCATTTAAGGGTGGGAAAACAAACAAACAAAACCCCAAACCTGTTAATAACTTCTGCTGCCACTTCTGAAGCACTCTCTGCTCCCAAACCATCAGAAGAAAAACCTGCATTACATTCCCAGTGTTCCCAGGCACCAAGACACCACTGTGGCTGATTACTGGTATCATATTCACTTAAAGCTGTAATAACTCAGGAGGAAAACAAGCCTTATGTATTTTTTAAAACCTGCAGAGAACTCTCCTTTATTGTGAAGACAATGAAAATATGCATTTTATGGTTGAGTTTATTAAAATTATTTTGTGAACAATGGAACACTCTGATTTAGCTTTGCAACTCCTTTTCCCACAAAAGTGTTTTTCTTTTCTTAAGAGTTCCTGTATTTAAATCTATCATGCGCATTTTACTAAAATCTAAAAAACTATATATTTTTATGGAATTCTCTCTGAGGCTTTTGAGAGAAATGGAGCTATTTGTTCTAGTAATCTTGCATGTGTTTTTAGAAGAACCAGTGTATCATTACTTCACATTGTATTTTCAAACGTGCTTTTATATTCCGCACAATAGTAAAGCATGTCTTTTGTTTTACACTTGTTGACAGTTTCTAATGCCATCACAACTCAAAAAGCTAGATTCCTTTCTTGTTTCTCATCAAGGTATCAGCAGCTTTGTTCTTAGAATGTACTAAATTAAGCGGTAACATTTAAAGTAATTAGCCACTCATGTGCACACATGTACAGTTACTACTTCCATACACTTAATAACAAAGAAACGTTTCCAGTATGGGTAGCCCCAAGTCATACTCTTCCCTGCTCCATTCAGCTGGGGAAATTGGAGAAGGAATTCAATTAATTGGATTCAGCTGTGCTCTGTCCCCATGAAAGACTGACGCTAAAGCTTATTTCAGATCTTGCATTTACATTCAATGCCATGTTGACATCTGTCTTAGCTCCTGACCAGTCCTCTCCAGCCCCATCTCATTCACAACGTCCTCAACAGAGTTTCAGAAAATGCAAAAAGATGCAGTCCTAACAAAGCTCTCTGCCTGTCCAAATGTATAGGTTATATGGGGTTCCCCAGCTCCTGAGCAACCACTGGCTATTTCTGGTGCCTGTGGCTCAAGGGATCACGCTTCTTATAGTGCAGTTCTCTATGTTGAAGTAGCTTCAAATCCCTGCTTTAGATAGAAAACGATGCTTTACTTTTATGCCCTTTAAACCATAATTCGGGGGTCTAAGTTGAACTAAATGATGTATTGGCTCTCCTGCACATAAATTTCAGGCTGAGTAGTACTTCTGGTTTTGAATACTGTTGGATACTGTTGAATCCGGTAATTGTATCCAGTAGCAAAACCAGATCCTACTGCTTGTCTCTAAACTTCTGTATTTTACCAGCTGGAAAAGTGATGTGCTCAATATTCAGCACAACTATCGTAAAACTGTGTAATTTCATTGTATGCAGCTATCAACAAGAGTTGAGTGTATTGCAACAATTATAATCACAAAAATAACTTTAGCTAATTCAGTATTTTCAGTGTATAAACACCGAAATACGGCACAAACAATATTCAGTAATCCCTGGGGACATATTACAATCTGATTAAATACAAAAATGTGTAGGAGGTAAAAATCTGATGAAGAAAACACAACTGCTGGAAATGTTATACTACCCACATTTCTTAAAAAATTTGTATTTTCTTACCGTACTTTTTAAGGGTTGTTTTTATTAAGTTTAGGTGCTTGTTTTCCATATTTTCCTCTACTTTCACACTATCACATAAATTACGTAGTATTACACTAAGGGAAATCCAATAGTCTAGAAAAAGAACGGTGTTATTAACCTCAAACATTCGTTTACTGATAATAAGAATAAAGTAGTAATACCAGATGAATAAGAACCCTAAATTATGGTTGAGATGAATCTGCTGCCAGAAATGTAGTTTTATATAACAGCCATATCTACTGACTTCATGAGGTAAAAAGCAGTCTTTTAAAATAAAACTACCAGATAATATGTGACTTCAATAAAAGATTAGGCTTTTATTTTATTGCTTACTAAAGCAGATTTAGATATTCCATTTGTATCCATTTGGAAAGTGCCCAAAACAATATTAATCTTGAGGAAAATAAGCATTTGATTGAAGTTTCATTCACAGTAACCACAATTTCTTGTCTCTTTCCTACCTTCCTGGTTGTGTTATGTACATGATGCTAAACAGAGAAGAATAACGTGAGCATTATTGTAAGCCATGACCAGCTATTACTGTGGAATTTAATTCCGGTCACTCTACTGCCTTTTTCACTATCAAAAATATATTAGCCCTTCAAGTCTCTGATTCTTTAAAAGGCTTGTATCAGATAAGGAAATAGAATCACTAAGAACAATAGTCTATACCGCATCTACTAGTTTAAGTGGTTTCGGTCTCATTTTTACTGTTCTGCTTGTGCCTTGAGCAACAAATATGATGATAAATTTTGAAGCATACTTTAAGATTGAAAAAAGAGATGTTTCTACCAATTTTACAAAATCAGTTCTGCTTGGTAACATCTACCAAACGTACAGCTACCTTCCAACCTACCTTCACATTCTCAGTGTACTTAAATAAATGGATAGTCCAGTTATCTCAGAGTCTCTGTGTTTCTTCCACCTCTTTGTCCTACTGTAAGAATTCAATAAAATTGAAACATGAGGTTACAAGAGCAGAGTCCTTAACTA
Organism: Ibidorhyncha struthersii; assembly: GCA_013398815.1. NCBI lineage: Eukaryota > Metazoa > Chordata > Aves > Charadriiformes > Charadriidae > Ibidorhyncha > Ibidorhyncha struthersii. Next base: position 99,048 of record VZSZ01007902.1, on the reverse strand, counting down.
GCCAAACTGAGACTTTTAAAAATTGCAAACTGTTTAGCATTTTGTTCCAGTTTGATATAAAACAGGACCAATTTTGTTCAGTAACTTTGCTTCTTAGCTGGGCCTCTTCTAACTATTGAAACTAACAGCATATTGTGCAGACAATGTTCACTCTCTCAGAGTGATCAGACCAATGTTTATAGCTGATGCCCAGGCATGGTATGCGGGAGAGGCTCTTGCTTATACTTATCGCT
>VZSZ01007902.1:86505-98798 GCA_013398815.1 Ibidorhyncha struthersii | reverse complement strand
CATCAAAGGGTCAGCTCACTCTTTTTCTTCAATGGTCGACATCTGAGGAGGACTTTGCCTGCTCATCTGCCTTTGGTCCCAATCCTGAATGCAGATCCGGAATCCAATTCCCATCACTGAGTCCAGCCTGGGACTGCCCCAGTGCCAGCCGGTGTCATGATTGTCATCGTGGGAGCTTGATACAGTTTTGTATATATATCATTATTTCCTTTTATTTTATTATTAATATTTCATTAAAGTAGTTTAGTTCTTTCTAAACTCAAGTCTCTTTTCCCCTCCTCTGCCTCTCTCTTTGAAGAGGGGTAGAGGGGAGCATCTGTCGGTGCCATCTGGGGTCCCCCATTTCCCCAGTGGCCGATTTGGCCTAAACCACGACACATTTCCCAGGCCAGATTCTTTTTTTTTCATGGGGAATTTGGAAAAAAATTATCACAGGTACTTGCAACAGGAATTTTCATGGGGATTTTGGGAAACTAGGCTGAGTAGTGATCAGCAGACCCTCAAAAGTTGTCTGAAATATGTCATGGCATCTGGATAACCTTGTGCTTGGAAATGGATGAGTGAATCAAACACTAGTTAAACAGAAGTTTTGGTATGGAGCGTATTGGTATGAGGAGTTATTCACAGATAAAAGAGCAGATTGAAAACCTTGAAGGGAGAATCAAATCCCAAGTCAAATTCTAAACAAAGCCGAGCAGTATGGTAAACGAATTTTGTAGTGTCAGTAGAAAGAAGGCAGATGGACAAAATGTGCTAATACAGGGACTTTTGTGGGCTGTCCAGCATTGTGAAATTCTGTTAGTAAAGACAGAAATTCACCCAGGGTATGTTGCTTTCTGTGCCTGAATTTTCCTAACTCCTATACTGAAATTCATAGTGTGACTACATAGGAGAAGTGAGCTCATAATTTTCTCTCTACAGATGTTCCCTATTGTTCAGTTAAAATATCCTCTTCCCAAAATTTTAGGCCACAAAACCGGTTCAGTGTCCACAGTAAAAGTGCCACATAATTCAACCACAGCAAATAACTTAAAAATCAAATAAAAGAGTCTCAACATTTTTTGTACAAAACATTTATTTCTGTACAATATTACATTAAAACTAAAGCAAAGTGACTGGCACATTTGTGACATGTCTTCTGTAGTACGTAATGGAGCAGAGTTTCAAGAAACAATGGAGAGAAGAAAATGTCCTGCAAAGAAATCATGCTGTAATCAGATTTTTTTTTTTTTTTTCTTGAGTACCATTTGGTGTATCTTCTCTAAAAATCAAACTAAATTTGAACAACTATAGAATACTGAAAGTGAATCACAGACATACTCCCATTTAAATTCCTGAAGCTATCCATCAAAAAACTTAATTAAATATAAGTTATTTCCTTAAATATATTTATTTTTTAATTCCTGGATGAGGTCGTAGACGGACATTCTCTTATTCCAATATCTGGTATATTTGCTAATATTCATAGGAGATAAGAGGCCTGGCAGAGGAATGATAGTCAGAACTTATAGTTATACATCAAAACATTCGTAGTTAGTTCACATCCCAGATAACAACAGTCAGTTTTCAAATAGTTAAAGGTTAATAATAAGGAGGTAAGACACAAAGTAACAGCTTCTTATTTGTAGACTGAAAAACATACTCAGTATTCTAAACAAGATCTCTAGTGGAATATTTATGTGTGGGAAACTTTGTTATTGTAATCAAACACAGGGAAATCTGGTGGATTCGTATGTGACAGAAGAGTAAAAAGCAGGTAAATCCTGAAAACTTACAAGTCCTGTTACCAAGTGTTCAGGTTAAGTGGCATGGGAGTGAGACAATTATGCCTGAGTGATTTCACACCATAAGTATACATCTGACAGATTAAGATTACGGCATTTAAAATCAGAGCAGTTTTAGGGAATTTTGGATTAACTGGGCTTTTATCATCAACAGAAGGCAGTATTACCAAATTCAGAACAGTAATAGCTCTGAAGCTGAGGACAAGCCTCAGATGACAATCAGTACATACAGAGATGTGGTAATCCACCTCTCAGAGTCCAGACCTAGAATTTGGAGAAAGATTGTTATTTATCACTTGTGCCTGATGTGGACTAGACAAACACAAAAAGACTATAATAGAGCACTATCCAGCGGAAAATGTCAGGAAAAGAACAGAAGAAATATAGTTAAAAGAAAATAGAGGCTGAATCAAAGATTATGCAATAAAATTAAGTAGCCTAACAGATCACAATGAATACTAGTAGAAGTATCCTTATTATGCAATATACTTCAGTAATTCTGGTGCTTGTAGATCATCAAATGCTTACACAAATAACAGCAACAAACAAGGCCGTGAACATATCGACTTCTACAGAGAGTGAGGAAAAAGAGAGAAAGAAACAAATCAGAAAAAAAAACACATCAGAACTAAATTTTTGGGAGACTAAAGTTTGAAGTAGATGCCAGTTTTCAAAACTATAATATTAGCTGCTACTGTAACATCTCTGTAAATCACTCTTAGTACAGTTACTTTAATTTTACACACAACCTATGCTTGCAAAGCCATGTGGTCATGTACATGATGATGCTTTTCCTCTGGCAACTGTAATTTCATCAAAGTTTTTGGAAGATACTCTTTTTCAGGACAGGAATGAAAATAAAACAGAATAGAATTATCCTCTGGTTAGCTCGAACTGTAGTATAGGAAAAAAGAAAACGGTGCATTTCCATTTTCTTTCTTCTTTCTATTGGAAAACTGCGAAAGAAATGATTCAGAGTAAAGTGGTATCTATTTTTCTCCTTTTCCTACTTCAGCACTATAAGCGGTCATTGCTCTGAGTTTGTGTCTCACTTTATCCATTAGCAGATTACAAAAGGGTGCAAGAATCTCAGGCGCAATCAAAATCAGGAAAACATCCAATCCTTCAGATTCTTATAATGATTTCCTTAGTAGTATAGTAAATCTGAAGTACATTAATATTGTCTACTAACTGCTGTTACCGCATCCACTACAAAATTTTAAAAAACCTTTCTGAAAAAAAAAATCTTCTCAAAGCCAGGTCTTAGCATAACCACATGAACATCATAAGATTCTGAATTTTTTACTTAACACAGAGAGCTAAAAGATTTTTATTTAGCTAGGCATATGAGGTAAAATAAATACATAACATTGCTTCACTTAAAAAGGGAAAAAAAGCACTATGTGACACCAGAAAAGGTCTCACTTCCAAAAAATTATTCATATTTAAATTAAAATGTAAGCAGTTTCAAAATAATGGTTGCCTAATATACAAAATTCTCTTTACAGACTTTAGTTTACAGAAGTTTTTTTTTCCTCCAGTTTGTGCAGAGATCATTAATGTGACATTCCAAGATTATGTTTTTCCAGAGAAAACTAATCAAGATAATTCAGTCATTTCTGAAATAAAGGCAAGGAAATAATATGCTGTCTTGCCTACTACTGTATACCAGTTAATGTTTAATGTTTCCATAGAAGATCCTCTCATTTATCTTATATTATACCACAAAGAGTTTTCCCCTGATTTTCAATGTTCCCCTTCAGTAAAAGCAATTGCCTTACCAGTGTGAAAATCACAGGAGTTTAAGAAGATAAAATTAAAATGAAAGTAAACACATCTCATAAACAACCAGGAACTTGATGAAAGACTGGAAACACAGCTACTAAAGAAAAGCAAAAAGTCTAAAATAAGCAAATGGCCATTTTAAATGGTCCTGAAAGCAACCTCTTTTCCAAACTGTTGTTGAGGGTGTTTTTGAGGCTGCCATGAGCCACAGCAGATAAGCAATACCAGAGCAGTGATTCACGTCAGGGGTCACCTTCCAGATCAGGCCACCTGCAGCTTTACTCCACAAAAGCTGAGAGGTCAGTTCAATGTCATCTCACTTTCTAAGGGCTCACTTTCTGAGGTTTGCTGCCAAGTTAACTGAGGGGGTTGGAAACCAACACACACCTGGGAAGTTTTCGGAGATTTACCTTCGTCTTCTGTCAAGGTTGATCTCGCTCTCCCTCTCCCTTTCCATGTTTCTTTTTTTCCACCTAAAGGGAATGGAGATATAAGTTTATACCAGACATGACCAAGAAGACACAAAATCTTTTTCCACCCTGTTCCTTCTAACTGAGGTCAGAGCTACAAAACAAAAATGCAGGAAATGGGACAGGGATTTGAAAAATGTCCCGTTTTTTGTTTTATGGATGTGAAAGTTGCCAGCAGACAGAGTTGCTGCTACTGCTGACACTGAAAATCTGTGAAAATCTGTGTTTCAGGGAAGGCTGAGGCGCCTAGACTTAGGCATTCAGTTTTATTTTAAATTCTGTAGTGTGTCTTCCTTGAACTCCACGTTCTGCTCTTCCTTGTCACAGTTTCTCTGTAGGTTCTCCCTCTGATACTTTTCGTGCAAGATACTCCAGAGCAACTAAAACATTTTAGGTACCTGGGTGTCTTCACTGAATTTTTTCTTAAAAATAAAATTAAAAAAAAAAAACACACCACAAAAAACATAGTTCACAGTGGCTGAGACAAAAATACCCTAAAAATCCCTCCTACAAGCAGTGAAGAGTCAACTAATGTTTTCCTCTCAAATGAAGCTGCAGGCTTCTGTGGAACATGCAGTTTGTAGGCAAAGGCACTGGGAATAAGAAGTGAAGAGCTGTTCTCTGTGTGCCTGAGAAAGCTGGTTGATTTGAATGCGAAGATAACAAACATTTATCTTGGTAAGTGGCATGGGATGGAATTAAGCGCTGTTGGATAACAACCTTTGAGAATAAAGAGATAGCATGTAGAGATGTTCCTTTATTTTTCTCCTTTTAATTATATGCTGTAGGTCATTAAATCTTCTTATCATACTCCTACACATTCAGTTCTTAATGTAACTTGAATGTAATTGCCTGTTTTACCAAACCAGATTCAAAGTTAGTCTTTCTTTAACAAATTTTTATTGCAGGAGCAAAGGAACCAGACAATATGTTTTGGGGATATAATTTGCATTCATTATGTCAGAAGCCACATTCAGTTTCCTGGGAAAAATAACAGAAATTGGACGTATCGATTGCTACTGCTTTATGTCACTCCTAGAAAACAAACTGCCATTCTTCTTCACTGTATTCTGCCATTCTGCATACATAGGGCAAAAGTCATCATATAGCCTACAGTTTACATAAACTTACAGTGCTGTTCTTGTTAAGCACTTTAACTATTGACATTTTTCTGAAAGCAGCTATGCAACATCCTAGGTCCAGATTAGAACGAATTTACTGCATTAGATGAATGTTGACGTGAGTTTTGACAGTAAAAAGCTCTGAAATTTGGTCTTTGAGAGCAACAGATCATTAAGTTATAAGTCATATATCTTCCTAGAAAGGAAAATTTTAGGCTGCACAGTTCAGAATCTACTGCATACAGCTTCTTTCAGGTTATCCTAAAAATATAAAAAGGACACTAATTCCACTAATTCACTGTACTGTTTGAAATTTGCCTTCCCACTTCTAGCCTAGCTACAGTGTGTAGTCAGACCAATAGTGAAGGGAACAGTATGTCTCAGCTACTAGCTCATTAAAAAAAAAGAGCGGCAACAAAGAGGTTTAAGATAAAAGAGGAAGAATAAAAAATAGATAAGTACCAGATGGGTACATATGACCCAGTATATATTCAGACAGTGTACAAGGTTCATAGGTGCTGGTCCAGAGAAGATGACACTTAAGGATGTAAGTGAAAATTCTTCTCCAAATGGGAGACAACCACCTATCTACTACTGTGATCCGACATCTTGGTGTTGTGGTTGCATAGCTCTAAAATACATCATATTCTGCTGAGGCTGTGCAAGCTCACTTAGAAATTAAATCTTCTAAATTGTCTTAGATGAAATTTTAGAATGTAGAATGCAGAATTTTCAAATTTCAACTGATTATTAGTGAATGAAGGTGATGGATTATGATGCATGAGCAGGGTTCCTGTCAGCCTTATTGCATGAAGGTGAGGACTCAAAGGTGGATAAACACAAATAAAAGCATATCTGTAGATAGAGTAAAAGCTTATCCATAGACATAGAGAAAGAGATTACAGTTTTCTTGACTAGGGAACAGTGACTGCTATAGGTGAACTCTCTGGTGAAGAAAGGGATGAGCGCACTGGCCCAGTAACACCGTCCAAAGAGTGGCTCAGGATACACAACCAGGGGGTAAAAGAGAAAGGAAGGAGTAATGTTCAGAAGGGTATGCCTGCCCTAAATCCCACTGAGAGCAGAAAAGAAGATTCATTGTGAGAAAAAAACAAAGTGCCAAAAAAGCCCCTAAGTAATTTTCCACGCAAAGAAAAGTTGGAAGTTTTTAAGGCCTGGAATACAATCCTGAAGAGAGATGTTATCATTGACGACAGGTGATGATGATAAAGAGATGTAGTAAGAAACAAACTGGGCTGTACAGCAAACACTTTAACAGCTCCAAAATCTACAAGGGATCATAAAAATATAAAGAAAGAAGGGTTTGGAATAAGCCTAAGATGACAGCACAGTCACATTAAGTTTAATCAAAAAGACCATGGTGCAGCCAGCAGAAGGCATAGAAAATGAAGGAAAAATACCAGGAAACAACAGAAGCAAGTTAGAGAGGCAAAGGAAAACGCAGGTGCACTAGATGGAGAAAGTAATAAAAGAAATCTGGACACCAAAAAAAGCTAAGTGTATTCAGGACCATTTTAGCCGCTGTCACCTCAAGAATATTTATGGTTAACATCTTTAAAAAAAAATTTTTAAAAATCAGAATAAGGAAAAAAATAGATCAAGGGATATGTGGATAGATTAAATGCATTCAGGTCAGAGGATCTGGTGATATTTATTTTGTTACAATTTCTGAATTATTAATGGTTATATATGAGAAATAATGGTGAATGAACAAGGGCCCAGAGGACTAAAAAAGGCCATAGATAATATTTGTCTTCAAAATGTGGCTAAAAAGAGGACAAGCTGTCCTAACTTTAATACCCAGAGAGGTATCTGAACAAATTACTAAATAATCAATATGTAAACAATTTGGGGATTAGAGCATGGATTTGTCCATAGCACACTATATCAAACAAATTTCATTTCTTTCTTTGGAAAGGTCATTCAATCTATTATAAAAAGAATGCAGCAACTGTAATGTAATTTGAATTTTGTCGGAGTCCCAGTGAGATTTAAGGAAAGAGAGTATGTTGTAAATAAAACCACTCTGAATGCAGAGGTAATGTAGTTGAAAAATCTTATTCAAAAGAATTTTTTGCAAATGTTAGCAGTTAAACTTTGGAGAATTCCTCACAATTTAGGTAAGTGTAAAGTATTAGGGAGGTTATTCAAAAGTGCAATATAGTTTTCCTTTTAATATATTTATGAACATATTTTTGTATTATTTAATGTCTTTTTTACTTAAAATTTGTTTTGCATCTTAGCTGTGTTTTTTTTTATTTTATCCCTACGCACTTATGTAATCCTTTCATAGTTTGCCCGAGAAAAAATGTTACTATTCTGTCTTATCTCTTTCTGGCCTTCACTAAAGTGATCTTGATGCAGCCACCATGGCTATTCACTACGTATCATAATTTGCAATTGTACAGAGAAATTTTGCAGTTAAGCTTACTCCCAGTAAATTTCATCTCATCTGAAATTATTTTCTTGTGAGATGTTTCCTACTAATTCCCTGGTTGTATTGAACTCTGTTTTTACAAAACCTATAATCTGTATTCTACTGTAATCACAAACACCTTTCCTGAGAATAATGAGTGCTTACATTTCACAATCATTTTCACAGGAATTACCTTCAGCCTTTCACATTCTCAATCAACTACACTCTGCTATGTAGCTGGCTCCTTAATTTCATTCCCCACTGTCTGAAATACAAAGATGTCTCTATCTAGATGTATTGCCCAAGATTTTGGGGGGTTGTTCTGTTTTCTAGTGTACAGCTGATAATCTGCTAACTTCCAGGACTCATCCATTACTACTAAACTTGTTCTTGGACATTTCCAGTAGTTCCTGAAGTAGCTCATATATCTTTTTTTCTTCTGAGGTAGCAATCCTAAGAACAAACCCCTGTATCACATTTTCCCTCTTCTTTTCTATCATCTCCTTCACTGAAAGGAATTCACAAACTTGTGCCTCATCTGTTTCAGACCAAATACAAATTGTGTCCACCTTAGTAAGTAACGCAGTGCAATAGGGGCAGATCTAAAGAGCAAAAACAGCTGCTTTGGGGATTTAGCATTTATACTCTACACACTTTGGAAATTTTACTTTGGACTAGATTGAATCTGATCTCATAAGCTGAAATGTCATTAGTAGGTAGGATGCATTAGATGCTGTTGAAGAATACCTTCTGGAGTGTTTGCACCTAAAATCATTTGCTTGTGAACACAGCCCCCACAGCATGTTAACCTCTGATGATCAACAAAACCATTTCATAACTACACTCTTGATGCAAAACGGGTGTTAAAATAGAACTACCCACACAGAAATATTGCTTTATTTTCTCTTCTTCTCTTTTCTGTCACTAAACCATGGTGCGAGACCCATGTCCACAAGACTGATTGTGGTATGGTATTCATTCTGCATAAAACTCTTAGTACTGCATAAAACTTCTTGTTCTTTATTTTACTGTTTCTGACATTTATATATTATTTGTTACTTTATATCCATACGTTTCCTCATAAATATGTTTCTTTTTTGATAAGTGTGTACTTAACTTTGAGGTTAAATACTGAAGAGTCTAAGGAAAGCTTTCTTCTTCAAAAATCCCCAAAAGGGCATGCAGCAATAACTTCAATGTCCTTCCTACTTGCAAATATTTTTCTTATATTAAAAAAAGAATACTTTACACCAAATTTTAATTCATCTTTTCTTTCTTTTGTAGCCCTGCACTGTACTTGGTAGCTACCAGATGAGTATTAAAACCCCGTACCATTTGGACCACCACTAATGCTTGTGTCAGCATGATGATGGACCTCAGACCTGAAGAAAGGTAAACTCAAGAGTTTCCATTCTAAAATTTACTTTGAATATTAGCATCAGTAGGATCCCAGAGATGTTATGAATAAAGAACTGCTTATGAATAGGTATTTTTTGCCCAATTTTTTTACTCTGCTTTAGCAGCATCAGAGTGGTTTTGAGCAGGAACTTTGATTTACAGTGGCTCAGAACATCTAATGTATCATGGTAAGTCATTTTGCCTCTGCATCCCGGTTTGAGGGAAAACAGAACCCGTTTTCTGTTTTGTAATTTTACTTTACAGCTAAGCCTATTCTAACTAATTGAACTTTCTGAAATTAACAGCATATTGTGCAGAGACTGTTTGCTCTCACAGTGATGAGACCTGAGTAGTTGTAATTTATGCCAAGGGATCGTATGCAGAGAGGCTCTTGCTTATATTTATTGCTATAACACAGCTCACTTTGTTCTTTGCCCCATTGGAGGGTTGGAAGCAGAAAAGCGCAGTGGGGTCCCACCTGTGGGAAGGAGCGGACAGGACAGGTGACCCAAAACTGGCCAACAGTGTGTTCTGTCCTATCTGCCTCATGCTCAGTATAAAAGCTGAGGGGTCAAAGGGTCAGGCTCTTTTTTCAGTGGCCAACGTCTGATGAGGACTTTGTCTGTTCATCTGCCTGTGATCCCAATTCTGAATCCAGATCTGGAATTCAGTTCCTGCCCATTGCTGGCTCAAGTCTGGGACTTTCCCTGTGCCTGTCAGTGACATGATTGTCATCCTGGGACCCTGATCCTGAGTTTGTATATATTGTATATATTTCATTATTTTCTTTTTTTTTATAATTTTATTAACTTATGAATGTTTTCATTAAAGTAGTTTAGTTTTTCTAAACGCATAAGTCTCCTTCTCTCTCTCCCTCCTCTCCTTGGAGAGGGAGGTGGGGGAGAGCATCTGTCATTCGTTTTCAGTGGCCAGTCCAGCCCAAACCACGACAGATTTATTGGCACCCAACATGGGGCTTGACAAGGGCTCAGCATGTGAACTATTTTACAGTTCCGAGTACAGGGGGATGATCACTTCCCCAGTCCTGCTGGCCACACTACTCCTGATACAGGCCAGGATGCTGTTGGCCTTCTTGGCCACCTGGGCACACTGCCGGCTCATATTCATCTGGCTGTCCACCAACACCCCCAGGTCCCTTCCTGCCACGCAGCCGCTCTTCCTCAAGCCTGTACCTCTGCATGGGGTTGGTGTGACCCAATCACATCTAATCACAGTCAGACTGTTGCATATATAAGTAGTAAAAGCAAGGATGGAGTGAAGGTGTTGACAACACCAATATTTAATCAGCAACTAGTAGTTCAACTGCCAGCTGAAATATTAGATGGAAAATGTATAACAGCCTCTCTTATTTAAATCCTCCGTTTGTCCCATTACTACAAGCTGATCCTTGAGGCCACAAGCCCCACATTTACTTCGTATTAGTTTTGCCAGTATTTCACTTTCAATACAATCTTTCTGCTCCACTCTCGAGACTTCCCCTCCTGCCACTGAAGTAATTCTCCACAAGAAAATTTCTGACAAAGCCAGCTGATTTCCCCCCACTTACCCATGTCAGGCTTTTAGTACAAATTAACACGTCCAAATTTCTGTATCAGCTAACTTCATCCAAGTATTTATTTGCTTAGCTAGTGGTGGAGTCTTTCCCCTAGATATAGACAAGAGTTGGTGGCACTCCCGTAATTTTCAGGGACTGAGTAACAAACTACATTTTTGCCCAACTGAGAGTGTGGATAGCCCCACTATAATTCCCGCTCATGATGAAAATTACACTTGTCAGTAGGAAGTGCTAGAATTGCAGGACGCGGTAAAAACAGAAAAACATCAGTGGCTGAGGAATTTTTTTTCAGACTGATTTAATTGATACCCTTCATTACCCTCCAATACTGAAGAAGCAACATAACTCTGATACTGGTAAAACTGAAGGATTTTTTTTTTTCTGTTTCTTAAAGTGAAATTTTCTTCTTTTTTTCTTTGCAGTGCCAAAAAAGTAAAATGTAATGGCTCCTGTTCATATTGTATCAAACTGTAAAATGTTTTTAATTTTACAGTGAATGTTGGATTTCACCCTAGAGATTTATGTAGCAATTTCTATTCACCAGGGAATAAAACCATTGATTTCATTTTATGAATATTTTTGAGGCTTTGTTTCCCTTGATTCTAAAAAAGTTTAAAAGGACAACTGAAAAGTAATACAAGGAGTGGAGAAGGACCAGATGGCAAATCATTTTGGCTGAAAGGCAACCAAATGCCTGTTACTCCAAGAGAAGAAAGGTAGTCTGTTCTTGAATAGTAAAAACAATTCCACAAATCTGAAGGGAAGGCCTGTTTACGTCTTAGCAGTCCCTGGTGTTGTTAAAAAAATGCTGTTAGCTAAGAGCTCTTTATAACTGAATTCCTATAATTTCACTGAATATTGTGAGTACTGATTGCAGAAAAAAAGCTAGAAGACAGGGCAGACTTTCCTCTTCCTCCTCTCTATAGAATTTTTGCAGTGGTATTTATTATAGACACTGCAGAAATAAGCTGACTTCAATTCTATTTTAAAAAACATAGTCACTTATAGCTATTCTGAACATTCATGGATGAAAAGAAATTGTATCCCTTTTGAGACCAATGGACATTTCAGCCTAAAATGAATGACAAAGTATAGTGAGATATATTGTTATTGGATAATAGTTTCATTAAGAAACTGTTTATAATCAAGAAATATCATGCAGCAAACAGTTTGAATACTGTTACTTGTGGTGCTCCTATGAATAAAGACTGAAGGTGTCTTCAATACCATCAAAAGTTAAACATGACAGTAAACGAAAATTTAACACAGCACAGCAGCTGCAGTTCATGGTGATATGTAATGGATATAATGATCTAGAATTATAATGCTAATTGTAGGCATTTCTGATTGTAGCTAACATTTTAAATAGTTGTAAACAAAACCCAGGAAGATACGTATGCCTTTTTATCTTTACATGGGTCTTGCACTATCATTAAGTGCTGAAGGGGCCAACAACCTAAATACAGATCACCTTTCTCTTCACTATCAAAGAATCATAGAATCGTTTAGGTTAGAAAAGACCTTTAAGATCATCAAGTGTAATCGTAAACCTAAGCCTGCTAAATCCACCACTAAACCATGTCCCTCAGCACCACATTTACATGTCTTTTAAATACCTCCGGGGATGGTGGTTCAACCATTTCCCTGGGCAGCCTGTTCCAATGCTTGACAACCCTTTCTGTGAAGAAATTTTTCCTAATATCCAATCTAAACCTTCTCTGG
>VZSZ01007902.1:70745-82649 GCA_013398815.1 Ibidorhyncha struthersii | reverse complement strand
ATAGTCACTGCTAATAAGCGGTCTGGAATACACTTCAGATAAAAACATAAACAAAGTTTAACTATTGCAGTGCGTATTTGCCATGTGAAGCACCAGGCATATATGCAATTTGACCAGGGGACCAGGGGACTCTGGACTGTAATGAAAGGTGACAAACAAGTAAATCATCCAGCGTTGCATGAGAGCAGCATAGACAAATAGACTGAAAGAGTCTTAGGGAAGTTGCATAGACCACCCACTTCCCCATAGACATTACTTATCCTTGACAGAGAGCCTAATGTGTACTTAAAGATCTTTGTGGCTGAAATCTAAACAACCTTCTTAATCAATCTCCTGCAGTTTTTCACGGATTTTCTGAAGATCTGAATTAAATTCTCCTTCTCCAGTTCAGACTTATTAGTTCTTGTCTTACTCACCAGACACAGGAAACACAACCCATTTCTATCTCCTCCTTTTGACATATATAAAATTCATTTATATCACCTCCAGCTTTCCTCACAAATAATTTTTCAGGAGTCTGATCATTTCCTTTGTTCCTTTACAAACTTTCAACAATTGGTTTCATGTCTTTCCTGAAGGCAGCACCCAAAACTGGAAATATATTCCAGGTAAGGTCTTCACAGTTCTTAGTACAATATACAGAGTCATTTGTGTGATCTATATGCAAAGTCAGAAAAGTTATGTTTTTATGGCTCTTCCTTAACAGCAATAAAAACAAAGGAAATCAGTGGAGCTTTCAAAACATTTCACTGCTGAGCTGTATCAATAAGATATGGGTATGCTTTTCCAATAGTATATTGGATCTACAATGCTTCTTGGATTTTATAATCCCCTGTCCTACAACTAACTGCACAAGCAACTTTCTTGTCTTTCACTTGCAGCAGGGATTCATCTACACAGAGTCAGTAGTGACTAAATGTTCTCTTCTTTCTTTCACTCTTTCTTCATGTTTTATTTATTTTAATTTTTCAATTAGAAATTAGCCCCTCTGATTATACCCCACAAATGTCCATCCTTCAGGTCTTTGTGCGTGTGAAGAACATTACAAAGATGTAGGATTTCAGTACATGTATTTTCAATCCTTTGAAATGAAGTTTCATTTACTTAAAAGACAATGAAAAGGATGTATTTCTAAAATAAAAGAGTTTGGGACTGTGATATTTGTACTTCTAGTAAGAAGGGAGATCTGTGGTTATTTTTCTGAATCGTGGGAGTATAACTGTATCCTTTCAGCTTGCAGCTACATTTTAGGTACCTAATGAAATAAAGTAAACATGCATATTTTCTATGTACTCGAGAATACAGGTAAGGTAGCTGTGAAAAAGCCACAGTGAGATTTTATTTTTTTTCTTGAGATCAGACCCTAATTTTAGCAGAACCCACTCACAGGGGATCTGTTTGTAGGAAATTCAGAACACTAATTTCCTTGCAACACCATTTACAGGGTTATTAGGAGGCACCCAATATATTTGGTATTTTTGCATTTATTTGTTTAGTTTGTATATAGTTTGTTGACTAAAGTATACCAGTATTCACTGGCTGTGTGTCTAGATTATGTCTGAGTCAGACTGAGGGCCAGAAAGGAGGCAAGATCTACTGTACTGGTCACAGCAATTTATTCCATCAAAACAAAAAGTTGGCATTTAATAGAAAAGCTGTTTTCATTAAAAGCAACCTTCATATTTGCCCTGAAAGAACCAAACAATTTGAAGGCTCTGAAGGATATTACCAAATTCAGTTCAAGTCATATAGCATCTTTTCCTGCTTCAGGTTCAAGCCGTACAGCGAGCAGTTCCCGGGTATGAAAAATAAAAAGGCCTAATCACTCTGAACCAAATTATATACGCTGCAGATTCAGTGTTGTTAACATACTAAATTATGCACATTTCCAAGAAAAAACAAAAAATCATATGGAAATAGTTCAAACATAGGGATTTGCTCATCTTATTCTTTAATGTAATTCAAGTAAGTACATCTTTTTGTGCCAGGTACTTAGGTGGTCACTTTTTCTTCATTTTTTCTCCCATGCAATGTCTAAAGTCAATACCTTCTCAGAAAATATTTCCTGCCTAATGCTATCAGCCTCTGAGATACCACCTCTCTTTGCAAGCTTCCTGATGCATGCAAATCTCTGTACTGCATGTGAGATCCAAGATCTGTATTCACCACCCCTTCTCCTTGACCAGTCCATGAAGGATGACCTTATGGATAATTTTGACACTCAGCTGAGAGTGCTTCTGGCCCTCAATGCACTTCCTACCTGGCTGTGACCAATCACAAGATTTGAAGATGAAGCCTTCTTTCAGTAAAATTCATCAGAATACTTCTACATAAAGGAGAAATGGGGGGTAAGAAGACATCATTAAAGCAACATATTTAACCAACCATCTTTATAGCAAGTTTTCTTCCAAATGAAACTTCGATTAATATACATATTTCTTGAGTACCTTGGCATATAAACATATTTGTGTAGTAAAAAGGCCTTTGTCATACAATAACAGACATTTTTCCATTTTTCATTTAGTCCTTTTTGCTAAGCAGGATAATATTTTTTACTTACAAACCAGGATCTTCATCCATAGTCAAAACCTTTGTTAACGGCAGTCCATGCCACCTGCCCGTGCCACCTGCCATGTATATACCAATTCTTTCTGACTTGTGCCATCTTCCCTTCTTATTAGATTTACCCCTTCAGAATTTATTCCACCTCTGCTATTCCTTTTCATGTTAAACTTTCCACGTTTCCCAATAAATAATTTTTTTTAAAACAGTTCTTCCTCACCTGTGTCTACCCTTGCTTTTCTCCTACAGTGTTTTGAACTGCACAGATGTCACCTCTGTCTCCACGTGTGCAGCCACAGATCTCTGGAGACTGCAAGATCTCACCAAGGAATAATTACAATATGTTGGTCTGATTTTCATGGTCTTTCCTAACCATCTCCTATTGGCTTCTGTCAGGAACAAAATGGGTTAGATGGCACTTGGAGTGGACAGGAATGGTCAAATCATATATGACTTCTTCAGTGGTACTCAGTTTTATAGACAATTACATATGCCACTGCATTTGTTTCTTTTTCAGATAGGAGACTCCTAGACTACTCAGCCATTGCATGAAAAGGAAAGTTTCTTTATTCTCGTTGCCATTTTTTAAAGCTTTCCAGGTTCCTGTATATCCTTTTTGAGACAGGAGACTAAACATTAATGTGTATTCACGTGGTAGGCCAACCACAGATTTCTATAACGTGAAGTGATGCAGGTTTGTTCTCTATTCCTCTCCTAATAATTCCTAGCACTACATTTGTTTTTCTCCTTTTTATGCACCATTGCTGCAGTTTTCATGAAGCCATCTATTATAATCCCAAAAATAGTGCTACTGATTGATAATAACTATCTTTTTATATGTGAAATTGGGTGGTTTTTTCACCATTCACACTGCTTTATATTTATCAATGTTGAATTATCGGGCACTTTACTACGCGTCACATGGTTTCATAAGGTCTTCCTATAATGTTCATACTCTGCCCTTTTTTTTACTGTTCCAACTAACTTATTACCATTACAAAACTTCGTTTCCTCACTGCTCATCTCCTTTTGCAGGTCATTTATGAAAGGATTAAAAATCTTCCAGCACAGAGCTCTGCAGAACTCGGATGGCCTCTCTCTCCTGAAAGAACTGGCTATTTCCTCCTACACTTTGTTTCTTACCTTTTTAGCATTTACCTGTCTATTCAGGGACCTTCTTTCTTACTCTGAGGTTGCTTAGTTTCCCTAAAGTCTTTGACTTTACTTTGTGTAAAGTCTTTTGGAAATCCAAATAGACTGTATCAAACAGATAATTCCTGTGCCATTTCAATTACCATCTCATTTCCTTTTGCTTTTAAGTTGATTGAATATGTTCTATTGCTGTTTGGATTTTCAGTTTTATTTTTCAATTCAGTTTTTACCGGTGAAACTGCTACCCATGTCTAAACTAATATCTTTTTAACTGCTCTTATATTCAAGGCTCTTTACTTCTTATTTTCTCCTGAGATACTGATTATTGCCTACAATCTACTCTTGATAACATATTTCGATGCCCAAGTGACATTGTTGTAAAATCTCCTCTTCATTTTCCTCCTTAATGCTTCTCCTGCATACTCCAGAAAAGAAACAAGCTCCTTCAAATTAAAAATCTCCTTTCCTGTGAGTGTTAAAACTCAGTGATGAGGCTGTTGCTAGCACCATCACCTCTAATTCGCACAAATTCTGTCTCATTGACTTTTTGTTGTTCTCCACCTGTGTGTTCATAGCTATTTGCCAGCTCTTGTCCTAGAATGGGATGAAAATTATTGAGACACCAGTTCTCTTTAGTACTTCCTAGTATCGTGTCTTCACAGACCCCTAGAATACTGTAACCTTTCAATTCAGGACTAGGTCCACAAAAATAAGCAAATAGTATTAATATTTATTAATACCAAGAGCTTTATCAAATCTGGGTAGTGAGACTCAGGTAGGACTCCTGCATGCAATACTCAGATGGGCACTTCTTCTGCCTCTTGACGGGCATACCCTGGTCAGCATGTCTTACTCTGTTTGCGCTCTTGCAAAAGCAAAGTAAATACAGCATATCCTGTACAGACTGATGTAATGTTGGAGCTAGTGCAGGTGCCTTTGGTGTGGCTCCTGAGCTCACAAAACCAGCCAGCATGTACTAAAGAGCTCCTGCATCCATGCTACACCTAACTCACATCAGACAACCTGCTCACAGGTAACTGAGGGTTAATTGTAACAATAGTGTATTTTTAATATATTTTTCATAGATCCTGTCACCTCAGAACCATAGGTGACCAGCAGGAAAGATAACTTACTGCTAGAAAAACAAACTCCCGATTACTTCCATACTGCAGTTCAGAAAATCAACCACTAGTGGAGAAAAATAGCTCCTTCCTACACCAAGTGCTTGAATAAGCTCTCCCAAAAGCCTTGGGTAAACAGAGAAGTGCAATATTCAAGGATCTTATAGAGACAATAAAGTAAGAGCTACGTATCATTGCTAACACTTCACAGCAGAGCTTCTCAGGACTTAAGGAAAGAATGAAGCAAGGGAACTATTAGGGACACAAGAGCAGTAATAAGAATTTTTTTCTGAATTTTCCATATCGATTCTTAGCTAAAACTCTGCTTTCCCTTCTCTTCCCTTTTTATCTATCTGAGTGCAGCTGCTGGGTTTTCAATACAAACATACATCATGACCTATCAGATGACACTACCTCCTCCTGCGAAGCAACTGCTGATGGTGCGTGGTAGAGCCAGGCAGGCATCAAAGCTCTTATAAATCTTCATGTGTGAGAGTAAGTAGAATACAGCATGAGGAAGAATGTAACAAAAGACAAAAACAAACTTTGTGGCGAGTTAACCATTCGCAATTAAAACTAGATTATCGCTGGAATTAAAGTGCTTTTCTTGTTCACTTCGGCTGGAATTAAGAGAAAGGAACTGAATAGATGTGCTGCTCTGTCATATGGCTAATCAGTCTTCCTGATTGTGCAGCCCTGCCTGATAGCTGCACTGGCACAGGTACAATTACTAATCTGGGGGGGAGGGGAAAGAAAAAAAACAGAAAAAAAACCCCAAATGCATCTTTTAATAAATATAGCCTATCAAATCCGCGTTCTCCTGTCAGACTCTGCTACACAGAAGGAATTTTGAACATGAATTGCTTTCAAGAAAGCAGTTTTTGGTATTCACAGACATTGTCACCTACTGGAGCTGGGGGTGGGGAAGGGAGATAGAAATGGAATATAATTCATTCTCTAGCTTATTGAGGAAAGTTACTGTGCCCACATGCTAGTAAGTAATACCGTTATTACCGCTGCAATTTCATATTCTGACTAATATTGTACACAGCCTGCCTGCTATTAGCCTGTCTTTGAAGCACTTCCTTCCCTTGTAAATGGCTAAAGAGTTGCTCTTGATAATATATATTTGGCAGCACAACATTAGGCATGTAAGATATTGCACCTCTGTGCCTCCTACTCATGTATTTTTTCAGACTTAGCTATCATAAGGCAATTTTTAAGCTTCAGAGAGCTTTCTTCAAATATAAATAATCAAAGATCAAAAGGAGATTTTGCTGACTGAAAGCTTAAGGTTGTTTTTTTTTTTTAAGGTTATTGAATTGTCAAAGAAAGTTACAAAATATTTGTAACATGAGATCTAGGCTTAGGACTAATGAAATTCTACTCAAATTTCACTTGAAACTTCGTTGCATCAGTGTTTCTGTACTTGTTCTTGACTTACTCTGAGGAAGCTCCAAGTATGGTGTCACCCAGTTTTTAGTGTTTTCCTCTTGCACTCCCCTTTCTGAGATATCCAGGGCTCTGGCTGCACAGCATGTGCTGAACATCACTGTTTACCACGACTCTTGCCTGGGGAGGAAAGGATTTGTTAGGCAAAGATATCATCCAACAAGAACAGCCTCCTGTATAAATTGTAAATCAGAATTTTTATGGAATGGTGTAATTTTACTAAATAAAAAGCAAATTTGCACATTTACTGCTGTAAAGGAAAACAAAAGTAAGGCAGGACTATCCACATAAACAGACAAAAGAGCTGAGAATAGACTAAAATTAATACAGGGTCAAATTATATAATGCCTTCATAGGTATTGCTAGGTTCACACCGAAATCTTTACAAGTCAGATTTACAGAATCACAGAATCTCCTAGATTGGAAAAGACCTGTAAGATCATCTAGTCCAATCATTAACCTACGACTGACAAGCCCACCACTAAACCATGTCCCTGAGCACTATATCTACATGACTCTTAAATGCCTTCAGGGATGGGGACTCCACCACTGTCCTGGGTAGCATGTTCCAATGCCTCATGACCCTTTCAGTAAAGAAATTCTTCCTTATATCCAATTTAAACTTTCCTTGGTGTAACTTGAAGCCATTTCCTCTTGTTCTATCAACTGTTACTTGACAGAACATGTTGACTCCCACCTCTCTGCAACCTCCTTACTTCGCAAAAATCAGAATAAAACTTCCTTAGACACTTCTACATTTGTTTTTTTCTTAGTTATTCGATAATGTTGCTTCGCTAATCAAGCTAGTGGAAGTGTCAGGGCTGGTGTTCAGAAACATCACATCTAGGAGATTCTCCATGACACACAAACTTTACATTTTATTTTATCAGCTTTCCTTGTTTACTTACTAAGCAGTTCATTGCCACATTAATTAGTACATTAAAATTTAATTCTTATTAGCTATTGAAATCAGTTGGTGAAACCTATCTGAACAAGTATTATCCCATTACTGTGTCTATATTATTGAAATTTAACATTCTATACTATTGAAATTTAACATTGTGGTATTGTTAACCAAGAATAATAGAATGTAACAAAATACTGTAATGTACTTATTTTTCCTCCTAATCAACAAGCAAGGTCACTGAGACCTTTTTGGGTACTAACATAGCTATCAATGTATCTACCGTGCAGTTCACTTCTGCCAAGAAGTATTTTAAACCTAGATTTGTCGTGTCTGTGTTTCTGCCAAGCTAAAACCCTTCAGTAGCACCACTATGGTCCAAACAAGCTCCCTGGTAACAAAAACCCTTCTGAGGCTAGACATCCCAGCAGGGCCGGGAGGTAGGTTAGGCTCCCCAGTTTTGCAAGAAATGGCAGGCACATCGCACCTGGCTCACTTGAGTTTGAAGTCTTGCTGGATCTAAGGGACTACCTTAACCCCAGACTAAGTCTCCAGCTCATACCAATGAAACTAAATGCCTTACCTCAAGTGTTACCTTAACACATTAAGCTATATTTTGTAAAACTTAAAAACTTTGGCAAGAAGATTTATATGTTAGCCTTACTTTCAATGGAAGATGCCATGTTCAGGTAATGCTTTGAGGTAATTCCTTGTTTCCCTTTTCCTTTATTTCTCATTAGCACACATGTCAGATTTGCTAAATGGCTTCACCAGGTTCTAGAAAGACCACCATTGCAATGAGGCGTCTTACCGTAACACATATTTAAATCAGCCAAATCAGACTTACATAGACTAAAACAGCTCTCAGCAATGCAGTAAGAGTAAGTATGTGATAACAACGTGGGGTTTTTTAATCTTCTCGACTTAATGCAGATTAGCAAATAGCTGCAATACTGATTTTCCATGCTGACTTTGATTTATGGACTAGCAGATATTAAAAAAGACTTTTTCCAGTCATGATGTCCAAACATCATTCTAGCGAAAGGTTGTTTACTCCCGTTAGCTCTCAAGTGCTTTGTCCTCGTGTGGAGAACCTGCCATATTACAGCAATCCAAAAACTTGCTTTTGAAAACTGAGACCTCAATAAAAAAAAAAAAAAGAAACAAGAGAGTTAAAGATCAATTTGGAACAAAAGAAATATGAAAGAAACCAAATTCTATCCCTCTCAAAGATGAAATATTGTAAACGTTTTGGTGTCACAAAAATTTCCCTTATACCTGCTGTATAAGGTTTCAAGGACTACTTCAGAGGTTGCAAGTTTTAAAGAAAATAACTAGGGGAAGAAAACAAAAAGTTGCCCTGACTTCTAAGGATTTCTGAAATAGATCAGCTTTAAACAAAATTGAGATATGTGGGAAACTTCTTTAGAGAAGCTGGACAAAGAGAATCTTCTCCAACTCAATATGATTTGCACGGGGTGGGGGTGTCTTTTTAATCCCTCTTTGTTTCTTTTTTTGGTTTTGAAAGCATTGTACAAAGAAAGGAGCAAAAAGAAGAAATTATCTAAGGGTTACTATTGCTCAGTGTAGAAGTCACTCTTGAGCTAATTAAACCAAATCATTGTTGTGAGCTGTGTCTTCTCTTGATAAGAATTTGGGAAATGAAATATTTGTTTAATTAGAACTATGTCCATTTCTTGAAAAATCAGTGGAGGTTAATAACTTTTCTGTGGTTATTAAAGCCATAGAGAAATAATTGGGGCAACAATTTAACGATTGATCTGATCATTATATTAGATATCTGGTGTGTTGGGTTTTTTTTTCAGGAGGGTGGAAGGGTTTGCATTATTGCTTCCTGCAGTAGCCCATTTTTTCTTTTCTTACAATTTAACAAGCTTCCATTTAAAACTATAAATTTAGTCTTAACTAAGAGCTAATGACCTCATTCAAAACAGGCTGTACTTTGATATTATCACATAAGGATATGTTGAGAATTAAAGATGCACAAAAAGAGTAGATCGGAGTGTGCCACATGAGAAAAGTAACTTAAGCCAAACATCACCTGATAACCAAAATTGGATATTTAATATGACAATTATTAAGTTGTGGTCTCAGATACTACTAAATATTTTCTGTAATTTGCCCACATTATTTTGATGACAAGCTAATGTAAAATCTAAGAAGAAAAGTGCATCAATCTGAATGTGGTGATTTTCTGAGCAAACACAAGATTTAGAATCTATAAAAAGAATTTATGAGGTTTATTCCTAAGCAACCGTAGGGAATTATGATTACCTTTGTGGGTAGTCACTCTTTCAAGCTCATTTCCAATTGTTTCATGTATAATTTAGTTCTTATATATTCACCAGCATATTTCAGAAAGGTCTAGAGTGATACCTGCAGTAAAGAGATAAACTTTACTGCAGGCCTTGATTCCTAGGTACACTTTGGCAGTATGAATCTGATAAAGAAAATGCAGGTTTAGACAAACACCAGTTCATAGTCTGTGGTGCATTGTCTCGAGAGCTCACAAAAGAAACCACAAGTGAAAAATGCCCCAGTGTACTGTAAATCAACATAGTCCCACAGAGTTAGCTGAATTACATGAAAATGTTTACTTTTTAGTAATATTGACCATCTAATTGACACGAGCTTTGCAGGAAAAGAGAACAAATGTTCCTTAACTTAAAAGCTCTAAGTGAGAGGATTCCTTGCAGCTACCTGATGTGATGGAAAGAGAGAGGAAGGTGAAGCATTCTTCCAACAAATGTACCAGAATTTGGATACTGTTATAAATCATACAGGAGGCATATACTCCTATAAGATGATGAGCTTCACTTCGAGATAAATTGAGAATGTCTTCAGCCCATAAAGAACATCTTAGTAAAACCATTAAAGTATTTGAATAGCCGCATAGAGGTAGCATATCTAATTTTCTAGTACAGGGAATTATAACTTGAATAGCTTTCAAGCCAAGTCTCAGATGCCACGCTGATAGTTATTAAGTTCCTGAGTCAGACATCAAGTACAAGTATGCTGATGCTCTTTATGATCCCATTACTTTATATTTCTTTGCTCACAAAGAGATAATAGTACCACACACAAGAAATAAGTTTTGTTGAGGATTTTTTTTTTTGTGTTGGGTCCTTCTTTTGGTTTGGGTTGGGTTTTGGGTTCTTTTTGGTTGGTTTTTTTTTGGGCGGGGGGGGGACAAATATGTGTCAGCTGAACTGTAAAAGCATTTCAAACTACATTTAGAAAAAAAAAATCCATTCCTAAAATCTTCATTACTACAAGGACCAGAATATCATGCCACATACTGAAGTAGCAACAGAAGATCATGTCACATCCCATTTCTTTACCAGAATGGCTGATATGTTATTGAATACCTCAGAATTGTCAGCTGTTCTTGATATCTCCATAGACATTATTCAGTAGACTAGCGACATTTTTAACCATTTAGTGGGACAAGCTCTGTCAGCTGACTTGTTTCTTAAATCTTGGATTCCTGGGGAAATTCTGGAATACTATAACTTGTGTTAACTTTTCAGAAGAGGAAGTAGATGAGCAGAATAGCAACAGGATGCTTAATTGGATATCAGCTCCTATAAACATGGCAGAAAAGGCTATGAAAGCGTCAACAGAGCAAAAATTTAAAAACCAATTAAAAAAGGGAAACAATCTTACAATTGATGTTTTTTTAGAAAGATTTTTCAGGAGCTGGTGTTCAGTTCAGTGCTAGACACTGAATACTCTCAGCAGGCCTCCTCTTTGAGATGCCCTCCGTTCAAAACTTAATGCCTCCTGAGAGACTCACTGGACCCAAATGTGCTATTTCCTGGGTTCAACACAGAGGGAAATCAATGAGAGGCGGTGGTCTCTGATGTACACAAAAGTTAAGAAGACATGAGATAATGATCTCTTCTGGCCCCAGACTTTGTGAATCCATTACATTATAAAATACAACACTACCTAGAGCTGACAGGATGTTTGACTTAAAAAAGAGGAAGTAAGCATAATTAATTTACAGTACAGAGGAAAAGTTAGATAAATATCTTACAAGTTCTTCAACTTTTAAACAAATGAGCACGTTAATTTATGTCAGCTGTTTCCTTACATGTTTGTTCATTTTGTATGAACATTCTAACAAACGTATTTCCTACTCTACTGCGCAGAGACAAAAATGGCAAATAGTTAATATTAAACAGATTATATTCATGGGAATAAATTCCAGATTCTATAAAGATCACCACCTCAAGAGGAATTTGATTCTAAGTTATATTCGTCTAGTGAGTTAATGAAAGCAAATGATTGCTGCTGTGAGAGGGATTCTCAAAAGTGTTGAGTGTTGATCTAACTTTGAAATTACATGCTAAAATAAACTTCTACAGCATGCATGTTCTCACTGAATCTTTAATCAAAAACTGCCAACACAAATTCCGGTTTTATGAACAAGTGCTGATAACTACTTACAGATATTCAACAGACCAATGATAGTTTGTAACTATCCTACAGGATATAATTTAAAATAATCAAATATGAGAAACCATAACTGCTTATAGATAACTAGGGAACAGAAAAATCTTAATTTAATCTTTTAAGAATTATCTTCTCAATTTAGAAACAAGTAAGCAAATAAAACAGGGCTACTCCAAGTAGTCTGCTCCAGCTTTCAAGTTCTTTAATGTTCAGAACTAAGAGATACCAAAAAAA
>VZSZ01007902.1:57744-70723 GCA_013398815.1 Ibidorhyncha struthersii | reverse complement strand
AAAAAAAAAAAAAAAAAAAGCATTGACCCTATATAATTTCATCTCTAATTTGTCGAAATAAGCATGAGAAAAGACATCCTAGTCTTCCTAAATTAAGTTTAGTTTAACCATTTTTCAGCCTTTTAGGGGTAAGCTAGATGTGTTTTTTCTGAGGAAATGACCTTACTTAAGAAATGTTTCTACTGTTTTCAATNAGTTTAGGAGTGGTAAATCTTTGAAAGCACTTCATTCAGTGAATTCAAAGCTATAAGAATTGTGTGATAAATATCAGTCTGAGACTCAGGGGACACCAGATTATTAAGAAATCAATTTGTTGATTTTTTAAAAAATCATTAATTTAAAAAGACATGTATTTAATTATACTATCAGAAAGGTGTGAAAATTAACTTCAAAATAGAGAAGAAATTATACTGTGTGTCCTCTTTTGCTTTAATTAAAAGTAGCAAGAAAAACATGTTTCTTTTGTTTCAGGGAAAAACTAATTTGGTGTATACCTGATGCTATTTCTATGCCTGTATAAAATACAACATTAGAATAACAGATGTGAGTTCAAGGATATTTTCCAAAAATAAGTCTTTCAGATCATCAAGTCCTCTCTAAAAGTCAGGATAAAGCTATAAAAGGATAAATTGATTCCCTCCTACATTTGAGTATCTCAGGATACTCATGAAAGAAGATGGACAGCTAAAAGAGTGAGATGATTAATTAGCAATTTCCAAACAGTTACTCAGAGCAATGCTCCATGATTTGCAATACTTAAGCAATTATTGCAGCAGCTCTTTTATTGTTATTACATTACTGAAGTTGACCATTCATGTTTGACAATCCAAATCAGTGCACTGAGGTCCATAAGATAATGATGACATGATATGCTCTGCTATGCCATCATCTAATTCCATGACATTTGAAAAAATATATGAAATGTCCAACCAGCAAAGTCCATTGGCACCTATAATTAAAATGTCATGTACACCATGCTTGTACATGTTCATTTTCCCTCTATTCCCCTCTACGGCTACAGGAAAACCAAAACTCAACTCCTACAACAGGATTTGGTTTGGGCTTAAAACTATAGGAAGACAAAAGTCAGAAGGGAAGCATGTACTGACATTCTTCCACATCTACCCACCTGTATTTGTTTTCCTCCAGTTTTGATAAATCTGTATTAGGAAATGAAGCAATGCATGGACATATTTATAATGAGTGCTGCAGCACAGCTGACGACACAAGGTACCTTCCCAAACAACTCTGAGGAACGTTCCACAGACAAAGGTCAGTCTGCCCAGCAGACAGTTTATGAGACACCATCCTGTTTTAGAGACTAAAACAATTTGCTAGCAATGACATGAGCAATTCCATAACTTTTTCCTTCAAAACCGGGACATTTTCCAGGGTACATTTAATTTTCTTGCACAGACATCACTTTCTTCATGCTTTGCCCTCTCTGTTCCTACTGAAATCTGAGTCACCGTTTGTCCTTACAGTGAGCACCTCTTTCCATAATTGTCTCTTGTGTAGGCACATATACACACACAAGGTATTTACCAGGTTCTTTTAACTTCCTTCTTAAGGAAACTTTTTTCTCCATCCTATCATTCTACTGAGACAGGTGGGATGCTGCTGGTAAGGTGCTCCCTAATCCAGATGGTTGCTGGTGAGGCAGGTAAACCCTGGATAGCCAGAGAAGTCTGTTTAGGGGCTTCCAGGATTCCAGTCATCTAAAATTTCACAAAATTACATGTTTGTGCATTTTGCTCTGAATCCGGACAATCCAGGTGTGTTGACTATGGTTACCTGTTAGAAAGAAATGGTAACAATCAGACCACAAAAAAGAACAGCAACGAAAATTTAGCCTCTTTGGAAGGGTTAGGGAAAGGGCAATGGTGTGTCCAGTTTAGCATTTTAGTTCAGAAAGACCAGCAGTACAATTCTGAAGCCAATCTCCCATTTAGCCCCACTTACGATGCTTTGGTTTTCATGGTGCATTAGTGTCACATTAAAGCTGCCTTCCTTTCACATGAAAAGAAATCACAATATGTATTCCTCCAGGAACGCACTGAAGTTGCTTCAACTGCTAATGGGCATCCAGTCCAAGAGGTAAGTCTGGGCCTTGTCTGAAAAAAGGCTCATGAAACACAGTGTGGACACAGTGTGGATGCCTCAGGACCATCTAATCCTCTCTACAGACCTACATATATTGTGCTGTGCTATGAGACAATGTATACATAGCCCATATGATGAAATACTTAAAAAAAAAAAAAATGGAGAACCAAAAAACTAGAATTTTTTCTACCAAACTTCTTGGGACTGAAATTGCTTTCTTTACCTTCAACCTCTATAAACCAATGAGGTAATGATAAATTAACAACAAATATCCCTTTGGACAAAGGGCAAATTCACTTAGAGAGTTTGAAAGATAATTTTTCAGACTCACAGGATTGCTGAGGTTGAAAGGACTCTGGAGATTGTCTTATCCAAGTTTTCTGCTCAAAGTAGTCTCAACTAGAGCAGCTTTTCCAGGACCTTGTCCACGTTGATTCTGAATATAACTGAGAGGAACATTATGAAGTTCAACAAGGGCAAGTATACGGTTCTGCACCTAGGGAGGATTAACCCCATGCACTAGTACAGGTTAGGGGATGACCTCCTGGAAAGAAGCCCTGCAGAGAGGGACCTGGGACTTCTGGTGGACAACAAGTTGACCATGAGTTAGCAATGTGCCCTTGTGGCCAAGAAGGCCAATGGTATGCTGAGGTGCATTAAGAAGAGTGTGACCAGGAGGTCAAGGGACGTCATCCTCCCCCTCTAATCTGCCATCATGAGGCCACATCTGGAGTACTGTGTCCAGTTCTGGGCTCCCCCATTGAAGAAAGACAAGGAATTACTGGAGAGAGTCCAGCAGAGGGCTACAAAGGTGCTCAGGTGCCTGGAACACCTCTCTGATGAGGAAAGACTGAGAAATCTGGGTCTGTCTAGCCTCAAAAGGAGAAGGCTGAGAGGGGATCTCCTCAATGCTTATCAATATCTAAAGGGTGAGTGCCAAGAGGATGAGGCCAGACTCTTTTCAGTGGTGCCCAGTGACAGGACAAGGGGCAGTGGGCACAAATTGGAACACAGGAAGTTCTGTCTCAACATGAGGAAAAACTTCTTTACTTTGAGAGTGGCAGAGCACTGGCACAGGCTGCCCAGAGAGGCTGTGGAGTCTCCTTCTCTGGAGATAATCAAAACCCACCTGGATGTGTTTCTGTCCAACCTGCTCCAGGTGAACCTGCTTTGGCAGGTGGGTTGGACTTAGATGATCTCCAGAGGTCCCTTCCAATCCCTGCCATTCTGTGATTCTGTGATCTCCAAGGATGTGGACCTTATAACCTCTCTGGGCAACATGTTGCAGTGTTCAGTTGCCCTAAAAACATTTTTTTCTTATGTTTATGTTGAATTCTCTGTATTTCAATTTGTGTCCATTGCTTCTTGTCCTGTTATTGGGACCATTGGAAACAGTCTTGCTCCACTTTCTTTAAGATCACCCATCAGGTATTTAGACACATGCTAAGATCCTCCTGATCCTTCTCTTCTCCAGGCTGAGCAGTCCCAGCTCTCTCAGACTTTCCTCATAGGAGAGATGCTCCAGTCCCTTCATCATTTTAGTGTTCCTGAGCTGGACTAACTCCACTAGCTCTGTCTCTCTACTGCTCTGGGGAGCCCAGACCTGGACACAGAACTCCAGATGCTCCAGTACTGGCCTCTCCTTATGATTGGCCTCCAGCTGACCTTTGTGATAACTATTTTTAAATACAGCAGTTCAGCCAGTTTTCAATGCACTTGACTGTCTGTTTATCTAGCCTGTACTTCATCAGTTTGTCTATGAGGATGTTATAGGGGACAGCATTAAAGCCTTACCAGAGTTGAGGTAAGCAACGTTTACCCCTCTCATGTCATCCACTAAGTCAGACATAGAGGTCTACCAGCTCTTCTTATGCTTTGGGTTATTTCAGTGACTACGCTTGAATTCCAAAGCTGGGAGCCCACCTAAGTCTATGGTTTTATTTTGAATAGGTCTTCAACATCAGTTTTCTGAAAATCAGTCTTCAACTGATACTCCCTATTTTTCTTAAAGCTGTACAATACACATAGACAACTAAATATCTTAACATTATTTTAAAACGCATTATGCTTTCTAATTAAAACTTTTAAAATTACCAAATATTGAATGACAGTTTCACTCTAAGATATTCATACATTTTGATTAACTATAAACATGATAATGATGAAATTATAGAAATAATGTATGCAATATTTCATATATTTTATTAATATATGTATATATGAAACACTGAGAAGTATTCTGTGTTTCAGATGTTAATTTTGCTTTCACAACATTAGCCAAGATTTTGTTTCTGATTGCATAATCATGGACTGCGGGAGTAATGAGTGGCAAATAGTATACTTAATCACTTCAGCACTAGTGTGTTTCACAGTTAAGTAAAAGATGCAAGTGCCATTTTTTCTCAGGAGGACAAAAAAAAAATCTGGAAAGTGGCATTTTTTATCTTGATTCTTTGAAATTGTATTTTTTCTGTATTTGCTTTTGCAAACTCACACTATATTATGTATCAGAAGAAAGTGTGATGAATAAAGGGGTAAACCAAACTGTTACTTCTCTGTAGCATTTTAGTAGAGAAAGTAAATAAAGCCTTTGAATCTATCCCGAGCACAATGCATTATTCTCCTTGCTTTCAGAGAAGAACACGACAAACAGCAGTGCATGATCTCAAAACAATAACAAGCTTGACAGGATATATAGCAGTACAGCGGCACCAATACATCAGCAAATGTTTTCCCTCCCCCTCTGAACAGTTGAAAGAAGAACTATCAATACCACCCTTACATATCAGCAGTGCAAAATATAATAGAAAATAACCTGTTTCAGGCTGTTTCTTACCATTTTATTAAAGATCAAATCAAACTTGTCTATTCTCACTAGATCCACTTTATCCCAATAGAAGAAACACAAAATTGTATTTTAAAGCATGGGAGAGTAGCCACCTGTTGCAGGATGATTGACAGAAATCCCATTTCTGAAAGCTGAAATGGCAGATGGCCTTTCTTGATCTTCATCAGATGGATTTGTCATAATATGAAGTGTGTCCTTTCGTTTGACATGTTCTTTCACATTGATTTCCAAATGACAAATAACTAAAAAATGCACTGAGAAATACACAAACAATGGCCTTGGACCTTGATCCATGAGGACTGGAGATTTTCTTGAATTTTAATTTAATTTTGAATTAAATGAAGACATACTGTAAGAAAGTCAGCTTCCTAGAGGTTTTGAAATGGCTCCTTTAACTGCCCCATATACGAAATGCTTCTAAAAGCTAAACTTTTGCAGAACACCAATGCAGTTATTACTGTAGAGTTCAGGTTGCAGGCAACTTTTCTAGAAGTTGCGGACACATACTACAGTAAATATATTTACCTTATTTCAGTGACATTATTCAGAATGTGGTTTTAGTATCTGTTTTTTTTTTCTGTATACTTCTATTTCTGAATACAAGTATCTAGTTACAATAGTCAGATCTTAGGTTTTACTTGTACTCCAAAGCAGGGGAAAAATCTTGCAGAACATAAGAACATTGAAATTTCTTAAAGAAAAAGCACCATAGTCCATGAGCAGGTTCAGCTGATACCGTAAAAGACATGTTACTTTCCAGTCCTGCTTGGTAGGAAAAACAGTTTTCTCTACAGCCTTGCCACTGGAGTTTAGTTTGTAGGGCTTTAGAATATTAAGGAAAATGGGAAAAAATCGCTCTCCTTTTTTTCCACAATCATTGCATCATCTCAATATGGATCAAAAGGGGTTTGATTTTGATTCATAACAGGAAGTCTCCTTGAAAGACTGCTGAAAGTATATATGCTCAGCTTCCTTTGTCACCTGCTTACAGTCAACATGACAGAAACGACTCAGAACAATGTTTTTATACACCAAGATGGCATAAAGTTACTTTAAGTGCGCCTTCTACACAAAAGCACGTTTCTAGAAGAGCTGTTAAAACGTTGCTAATAATCAATTGCTTTCAAAAGAGATCCTGCTAGTAAATAACAGGAATAATGTCAACTCTTCCTGGCTAACTGCTCTTGTTGCTGGCTGTAAAGTGACTGTCTTCTTCTGAGGTTCCCTTTCTGTCTCCTCCCCCTTGGTAACTGATGGAAACAAACATGAGCAACATATGTAGGGAAGCCTCTGTAGTTGAGGCTGCACCATAAAAAGGCAGCTTTTTTTTCTGTAGGACTCTTAAGAAGTGAGCAGAGAATCAGTGCAGAAGCACAGAAAGGCCACAGCAGTGAATGTGGTGAGAAGGCATGGAAAAAGACAGATTAAGCTAGGAAAATGACAGATTTGCCGTACGGTAGAGTAAGTAGAGGTTGGAATTAAAGTGCAATGCCCTAGGAGTTAGAGCACATGCCAACAATCCCAGTTTGTTGAGCCTTTTGCCACTCCATGGTACAGTGAAGTTACATTCATTTTATTTCTAAAAGAGACTGTAGCCTTAACAAAATGAACGGCAAATCTTCATTCTGCAGTCAAGCTCAAGATCCATCACAGGCTCCATTAGCGTCCACACAAGATGCTTGTCCTAATGAGTAATCACAGATGTGAAGGCCTAGAAGACCACCTGAAAATGTCAGAATCAGATGTTTATGACTTCTACTACATTTCTGGTAAACATTTGTTTTTGAGCACAGCATGCTGAAGACTCCAAGAAAATCGAGAACAAACAATAAATTCACCAAAGCAGAAAATGAGAACAAAACTCATTCAGTTTTTTTCTTCCTATTGATATTACTCATCTCTTCACAACATTAAACACAAATAACTACCCAGCTTCCTAGAACTAGAATAATAAATATATATAAAAGAATAATTAAATATACAATTAAATTGCAGCAGTTGAAAAGGACAAGCTATACAAGGTTTTTCTATGAAAATAAATTAAATCTCATCACTGATTTGAATTTTGAAAATGTTTGATTCCAGGAACTTCTATTAATTAGTTAATGCTTTATAGTTCTTGGAAACATTTTATAACACAAGTACTTAATGCTCATTAAAATAAATTATTAGAACAAGTTTTAGACTAACATTAAGGTTCCATCTTGAATTTGTCTGATCTTTAAACCCACTCTATTCTTCATGACTTCTGAACACTTTCTACTGACCCGTTAGATCTGTGTCATTATCAAAATAAACTTTCTTTCAAGACCACAAAAAAATGTTGATCTATGAGTTCATTTTTTTACAGAGTTTTTGAAGTGAATACAAGGAATGTCCAAGGTATTCGGCTGAAAGTCTTTGATAACAAAATGCATTATTTAATTGAGGACAACGTGTTTCCT
Organism: Ibidorhyncha struthersii; assembly: GCA_013398815.1. Classification (NCBI taxonomy): domain Eukaryota; kingdom Metazoa; phylum Chordata; class Aves; order Charadriiformes; family Charadriidae; genus Ibidorhyncha; species Ibidorhyncha struthersii. The sequence continues at coordinate 63,328 of VZSZ01007902.1, read as the reverse complement.
GGAAAGTGGAAGATTTTCATATTAATCCCACCTGTTTCAACTAACCAGATGAGACCACCAGAATCATAGAACCATAGAGTCACAGAAGGTTGGAAGGGACCTTGAAGATCTTCAAGTTCCAAGCCCCCTGCCATAGGCAGGGACACCTCCCCATCCAGCCTGGCCTTGAACACCTCCAGGGATGGGGCAGCCACAGCTTTTCTGGGCAACCTGGGCCAGTGCCTCACCACCCTCGGAGTGAAAAATTTCTTCCTAATATCTAATCTAAATCTACCTTCTTCCAGTTTGAAGCCATTCCCCCTCATCCTATCATTACATGCCCTTGTAAAAAGCCCCTCCCCAGCTCTTCTGTAGGCCCCCTTTAGGTACTGGAAGGAGCTATAAGGTCTCCCCGGAGCCTTCTCTTCTCCAGGCTGAACAACTCCAACTCTCTCAGCCTGTCTTCACAGGAGAGAGGCTCCAGCCCTCTGATCATCTTCATGGCCTTCCTCTGGACCTGATCTAACAGGTCTATGTCCTTGTTGTGTTGGGGGCCTAGAGCTGGATGCAGTACTCCAGGTGTGGTCTCACCAGAGTAGAGTAGAAGGGCAAAATCACCTCCCTTGACCTGCTGGCCACACTTTGATGCAGCCCAGGATACGGTTGGCCTTCTGGGCTGCGATCACACATTGCCAGCTCATGTTGAGCTTCTCATCAATCAGCGCACCCAGGTCCTCCTCCTCAGGGCTGATCTCGATCTGTTCTCTGCCCAGCCTGTATCTGTTCTTGGGATTGCCCGTACACAGATATAGGACCTTGCACTTGGCCTTGTTGAACTTCATGAGGTTGGCATGGGCCCACCTCTCCAGCCTGTCCACGTCCCTCTGGTTGGCATCACTTTCCTCCAGCATGTCTACCTCACCACACAGCTTGCTGTCATCAGCAAACTTGCTGAGGGTGCACTCAATCCCACAGAACTTTATTAATGGAAAGGACACAGAATCAAAGCTGTAGTTATGACTTGTTTAAATCCAAACTAGTTTTAACTCTCTAAACTGAATCCAACATTGCAGTTGTAGAAGCACAGACCTCCTAAGACCTGCAAAGGACCTTGGATAAACGCAGCTAAGCTGTGTTAAACATCATGATACCACAAAAACACTGTTATCAGTAGCTGTGGCAGATCAGGGAGATGTAATTCCAATTTTAGGCAAAAACAAAGTAATTATTCCGAGTGCAACACTTATAGAAAATATCATTTTCAGAAAAAGGTTGCCATGAAGCACTTCAACTAATAAAAATATCCAAGGCTGAGAGGGGTGTAAAGATGTGATATAAATCTTCAGGTTTTTAAGAGGCTGATGAAAAAAGAAAGAGACCAGTGTTTCTTCCACATCTGCAGCAAAAGGCCCCATAAGTATTGTCCCTCTGCTGTAGCACAGAAGTTTCTGAAATATAGTAGAAAGAATGGTAGGAAGAGAAAAGCACGACAATAAATGGTAATGAACTGCTCCATCACTGGAAGCCTCTAAAAGTGGGTCAGAAACAACATCACTGAAGACTGATTGACATCAGAGCAGAGGGCTGGACTATACCTCCTCAAAGACACTTGCAGCTCCATAATTTACTTCTAGACAAAACAGCACCAAAAAAAGGTAAAAGAATTTAAACATGTTAGTTTGTTTAAATACAAACAGTTTCGCTGCTAGATATCTTTTCTTTCATGCTAGAGCCTATGACAGGCAAAGTGAGTTATTGATGGGAAAATCTGGTCCTGGTAATTACAAGATTTTGAATGACCTGGAGTTAAAAAAAAAGAAAAAAAGTATTGAAGCCAAGAAGAAAAAGGACTTAATCCTGACATAACCTAAGCAGAGATTCACGACCTTCCTGTGACAGAAAGTTCATATTTTGATCCCCATATGGAGAGAGTCTAACACAATTTCATTTTAGCGACAGCCAGGGACCATTTCCTTCGGCAGGAGTGGGAGAGCAAACCACATCTCATATGCTGGAAGGACAGTTGTACAGAAAATCTGCTATAGTCAAGCCCTCTGAAAGAAAAAATAGGATTGATTTGTTGCAGGGAGCAGTGGTAATACTGCACTAAAAACTGAAAAAAACACCCTGTAGTCATTTGAAAGAGGACTGTGATGTGGCTGGGCTTTAATGCCACCTGATATGCTTCCCAGTGGGATTAATTTATCTTTATGCTAACAATTCTGAGTGCCTTTGGGAACCACCAAGTTGTAACACGCCAGCTCGTAGCATGGGTGCATCCAGCACGCAGTTGTCTGCATCTGATCCAGCAGGCGTGTGTTACGTTACTGCAGAACACTGTCAGACAGAGTTATGTCCAGAACACGCTATTTGCTATTATAGTACCATGATCAGCCCATAGAAAAAAGTTTCATTTTTCATCTGAGTTTAAAACTGGGTAGTAGAGATCACACAGCCTCTTACAAGAAACCTCAAAAGCAGCACCACAGGCTCCTCCTACCAATGGGAAAATGACTGAAAGTTAGCAGCATCCCTACTGATGTGACAAAAACACGCATGGTTCAGATGAGTGTGTGTACCACAAGGTGGTACGGTTAGAGATCTTTTTTCTATATATCCCATCATACAATGAAAATATAGAAACATAGAATGGCTTAGGTTGAAATCACAGAATGGCAAGTGTTGGAAGGGATCTCTGGAGATCATCTAAGTCCAACCCACCTGCCAAAGCAGGTTCTCCTGGAGCAGGTTGGACAGAAACACATCCAGGTGGGTTTTGATTATCTCCAGAGAAGGAGACTCCACAGCCTCTCTGGGCAGCCTGTGCCAGTGCTCTGCCACTCTCAAAGTAAAGAAGTTTTTCCTCATGTTGAGACAGAACTTCCTGTGTTCCAATTTGTGCCCACTGCCCCTTGTCCTGTCACTGGGCACCACTGAAAAGAGTCTGGCCTCATCCTCTTGGCACTCACCCTTTAGATATTGATAAGCATTGAGGAGATCCCCTCTCAGCCTTCTCCTTTTGAGGCTAGACAGACCCAGATTTCTCAGTCTTTCCTCATCAGAGAGGTGTTCCAGGCTCCTGAGCCTAGAACTTTGTAGCCCTCTGCTGGACTGTCTCCAGCCGTTCCCTGTCTTTCTTGAAGNGGGCACATTGCTAACTCATGGTCAACTTGTTGTCCACCAGAAGTCCCAGGTCCCTCTCTGCAGGGCTTCTTTCCAGGAGGTCATCCCCTAACCTGTACTAGTGCATGGGGTTAATCCTCCCTAGGTGCAGGACCCTATGCTTGCCCTTGTTGAACTTGAAGGGACTTTAAGAATCATCTAGATCCAATCCCTCTGCCATGGGCAGGGAACATACAGCTATGAGGAAAATTCTGCATTTTGTAAATCTGGCCACAGAAAAGGATTTGTTACAGTCAAGGTCTTGTTTATGGGTACATGTCTATACACACTGTATGTATTTGTCTATATATGCATATACATATACACATATGTAAGTCTAAAGCCAAGATGGTGTGATAAGAATAATTGAAAACTTAAGACTCTAGTAATTACTAGTCCAGGTCTAACTGTTACAGAGAAAGAAATAATAATGCAGTTTAAATTGTTACACTATTTCTTGATTTTTCCCCTTTTCCTGGAGTTATTCTCACCCTTCCACTGCTCCTTTGGGCCCTAAGGCCAGCAGAAGCATTTCAGTGTGGGGCATTGCAGTGAGCTGTCAGCTTCAGAAGTCCTTTGCCAGAAAAAATATTTTTGTGTTGGTGGATTCTTCTTCGCTCTAGGATCAACTTGGGGTCTTTCATACATTTTCCACAATACTTATACATCCTTTGCTTTCTTCCTTGGTCTACAACTTCATGTTACATCCCAATTTACTACAAATGGTGACTTTAAAATATGTTGGCTACTACTCTTTTGTTTGCATTACTATCCCTAAAACCAGTTTTGCCAGGCTCCCTATCTGTATTTCTTTGTCTAACCACAGGTGAGTTTCTCACAGCTGTGGGGTCTCCAGTGCCAAGCCTATGCCCCATCCCTTATAACCCCATTGCTGTAGTCTTCTACATCCTGTGCCTCCAACTCTTAATCTGCCCTCAAACTAGGCCTGTATTTTTCAATGCTACATCATTGTATTACATTTTTAAAGACCTCACTCTATATAGAAAACCTACTTTCTGCTTTTATCTTTATAAAGTTGCAGTTGTATTGTGCCCACACACACACACACACACAAAAAAAAAAAAAAAAAAAAAAACAGCCAACGAACCAAACTATAAACCCCAAACAAACAAAAAATGTCCCCAAACAAATTAGCCACAGATACCTGGCCAACTAGAGAAACTGACGTCACAGTTAAGCCAAGTAAAACAGAGCTGCAGACAAAGCTCAGACAAAGCTAAGCACTGAGACCTTCCTAATGCAATAGAAAGATTATGGTCTGCTGCCAGCAATGGCAACACTGCCTTATAGAGCTATACTGTTACAGACCCGAGAGCTGTGGTGTTTGGCTCTTCAGTGCTTCTTAGTGGCATGGGGCTCAGCCTCACCAAAAGGCAAGGCACCATTTTCTTACGTCATTTGTTTCTTACATTCTGCTTCTTTCACTCAAGCAGAAACATTTCTTCGCCAGTTATTTGAAAGTTTTTTTGCAAATTTTCGAGATCAAAACTTTTTTAATAGTCCTCCCCCTCTCCTTCCCCATCAGTACTTAATGGAAGATGCACAGTTGAATTCTGCCTACTTTTCTTTGTACACTGCCCCCTCCTTTGGGTTCCAGCTATCAAATGCATTACTAATCCTCTTCTCTGCTTTGGGATCTCTTACTCATCCTCATGAACTATTCTCAATCCATGGGTTACTGTGCTTCTATTCATGATTTTCTGGACAAATAGGTGTGAACATGTGCAGTGGAGTAATTCCTTCAAGAATGCATCGTTTTTATTCCTCATGCATAAGCTGTCTGCACAGCATGTCTGATGTGCCGCTGTGCAGGGCTCATGCAACGAACTCAAGAGCTGATCTGCAAAATATCAGTACTCAGGAATTCAGGATGTGGGTGGTGCCAAGCAGGTTGCTAGATTCCTGCAAATCCTAGGTTTTATCAAATAAGTCCAGGTTTGACACAAATGCTCACATGTCCCAGGGCAAGGCAAAGAAAAGGACATGTCCATGAACACTAGGGCATATGGTCACCTTCTGAGTTACCTCTATTTCTTTTCATTTTCTAATTCCCCCACGCTTTTTGCTAGCTGTGCTTCTCCCACAGCGTGACTCCTCTGGATCTGCAGCCAGCTGTCTTTGTCCAACATGTACACTGATGCATCTCAGTTTTCTTTTCCCTAAAACCTCCTCCAGACTGATCCTTATTTTCTGCTTTACCCAAAACTTTCTCTCTCCTTTCTCCATTCCACAGTCTTTCTACTAGTCCTCCCTGTAAAGCTTGCTTCATTCCTGTTAGGGTTTAAGCTACAGTGAAGCTACTGTCTCTGATGTGTAAGCAGCAGAAGATAGCAGAGATTCTTGACCCTGAACTCCAGGAGCTTTGCCCTCTCCCTGCTGAGTTTCCTCCTAAACACATTATTCTAGTATTGTGTTTGCAACG
>VZSZ01007902.1:33443-57710 GCA_013398815.1 Ibidorhyncha struthersii | reverse complement strand
TTGTGTTCTTGAGCTCCCTGAACTTTCATTGAAATTACAAAATTGATCCATTTTAAAGTCATTGTGTTACAAACAAAAAGAAATGCCATTGAGATGAGGAGACTCCTCCACCTCTGCTTTTAACTCAGCCAATTCTTTGCCTCATTTACCCAATGATTATTACACAACATAGTAATAGCTTAGCAGCGCAGATGGTCTGAGAGTCTCTTTTTATCATGCACTTACAAACAACAGTATCTCCCTCTGGAAACTCAAAAATCTGTGTTTTAACTAAAGTGAAGTAAGTGACTAAGCAGACCACAGAGAAAAGGGAGAACAAGCACATTAGAAATGACTAGGTTTCAGTTAACAGTTGATATCATTTACTTCCATACCTAAGTAACCAGTGTGAACATGCAAATAAAGTTTTAAGCTTTTACACAGTCATCAGCTTCTACTTAGAGAGTTTCACCCAGCAATGAATAAAATAATTGCACCCTGTTCTATCCATTTGCAATTGTATGTTTGGCTCAGCAGTTCATTAATCCTATTAAGTTCAAATGCTACAATTCTGCATATTTACAGTATCCCACTTCTTGTATTATTAACAGCAATGAAATACTCAGGGAAAAAACGCAGAGACAGCTAAAGCATGAGCTTTTTAATAATGTAAATATATAATCAGTCAGATAGACATCTCACTGCATAGTTTACTTTGCAGATTGCGTCTCTTTGCTGTCGGGTGTCCCCCACCTGATTACTGACATGAACCATTAGACAGTCACTCAAATATAATATGGCAACAGCATCAAGGAGTTTTCTGTGTCATAAAGAAAAATAGAGATGAACATGAAAATAGTCTTCTTCACTGGTAGTTTCAAATACATATATTACAAAACACTGATTTATGGATGGTAATCTCTGCTGCTTTCCAGCAATTCAGATTAAATCTTATTACTAGAGTTTAGTTTTGCAGAGAATGTACTTTTAAAATGTGCAAGACCTGGCAAAGGATGGTGGTTCTGTATCTTTTAATGTGACCACAGCTGTAAATTAGCAATCATACTGCTATGAGCTGGTGAGACCAGTTTTCAGATCCTGAGATTATAAAAAACCAGCTGTCCCAGCAAAGTCCCCTTCTGGCCAGTACTCTCGAGAAACACACAATCCTAATACCTGAATGAATTATGAAGATCTGACTACTGCTCTGCCAAAAAGGAAAATCAGGTTCATCAGTGGGATATTTGTGTTGCATTCATTTAACGTGAAAAGTTTACATCATGGAAGAGTTCTTAAACTGTAGGCACTACTGATTGTCAAAAAACGCTTTCATTTAAGTTACTGGTAAAAAAAGTATGACGTTGTACATCAATCTAAAACCAAAATTTTTGAGTTTTCATTCAGCTGCATCAGCTACCAAGTGATGGAAAAGCTCAGCAAAAAGTGGTATGTTGTTTGATGATGGGTCACTGAAGAGAAGGTCTCCTGAAAAATCAAATTTCCATGCCTGTTCCTCAGCAGCAGCTTCCCCAAAGACACACATCCCTTCTAAAATGTCACCTCATGCACATTGATACTAATTCATGTCTCAGAAGCAACACAACTGTATTTACACATGGTTGTGGTATAACCAATAAGCCATATCTTCCCATATTTTCTCAGACAAATCAACAAGGCTTTATTCATTCTAGTGCACAAAGGCGGACCAAATAGCAGATCAAAACTATCCTTCGTTGTGCAGCATAAAGACAACTTTCCAGGAACCGCTGGGACACTTCCATAAGTACAGCACATACTTAGGACTCATTATCATATTGTCTTTAAACTAGAAGCTAAATAAATAGAGCTGGAACAAACATTCTGCTTACAGTTATTTCTTTGGAAAATATCCTTTTCATGTATAATCTATGACAATTGTGGAGAGCAATGTGGTGATCTGACTATACACAACTTAGTTCATTAAGTGAACTAATAATGAAGCATGATTAAGTATTATGAAATATTTACATGCACCACATAGTTTTGAACATAGCTGTTTAGGAATTTTTTTTAAACCCAGGTTTTGTCTTTCGTTCTGCCTATTATTTACAATTTACAAAACATGTATTACAATTTGTCAAGGTAACAATTTAAAATGTTATCTCAATTAATATTCTGTGAAATACAGAAACAGTGGAGAGTTATTATCATTCTCAGTAGACTTCCTCCCTACCACCAATGACATAATGGAGTACCACAAAGCCAAGTAAGTATTAGGAAGATTCATTGGAATAAAAGCGAGAAAATACATGGCCCAAAAATATATTTGTTTTTAAAAAGAAAATACCTTTCTCTCTGTGTCTAATGTAAAACAATTCTGGAGGATTCCATGTTTGCAAAGTTAAAGTTCTTCAAGCTTTATAACACTGTAAATGTTACCAGCTCCATGAAATGTCATGGGAATGTAATTTTAGGTAGATTTGAAAGATGCAGTGGCATTTCCAAAAGCACCTGACTGACTTAGCAATAAATCCATAAACGGACTTCAAAGTTAGTTATTGCAGTGTCTAAATGGTCTGACACTGTCTTGAATTTGAGTTATGCTTCCTGATCTCATGGTTTCTGTGCACTCCGTCTCTCTTTAGACAGGTATCTAGACTTCCTTACACTAGAAGAGTGGAAGAAGATCAATGGCAAGCATCAAATGTCCAAGGAGCTTGTATTCAGGACATGGAGAGTTTGTCCAGCTAAACCTAGGAGACAAGAAATGCTCCCACACCTAATTGAACTGTCAAATTAGAAACGTAAAGGAGAATTCTACTCCTCACAATATTTAGATCCTCTTTCTTTCCACTGATGAATTTTCTTCTGTGTATAAATCCCAGGAGAAAATTACCCAGTTAACACAAAACCAGACTATACTGTGGTGGGAATCAGAAAGGTAGAACATCTGTTTTCAAGTCACCACTTTCACTGAATTAGAAAAAGAGATTGCATGCCCTTAAACTTGGAAAGTGTCCTACGAGCTGTTCTGGAAGCAGCTCTTCAATATGCTCTGCTGCAGTGGTCCTCCTTTCATAATGGGTTAAATAGTCTTCAGTATGAGTTGGACCCTGGCTTTCACAGAACCTAATAGGTGCCCTCAGCAGTAGAAAACCAACACTAAAGAGTGGCATGTGGTGTTCAGGGCTAAACTCACATTAAATCTGGCTCAGAATTATAAATGTTAATATTAACATCAGGACACTAAAAATCACCATTTTAGAGTTAATGACTGTTTAGAAACTTTCATTGTCAAAGAGCTCCATCAGGAGACAAAGCCTGAGTCTTCAGCTCAGCAGTAAGGCAACTAAATTTCAGGAAGCTGTTATTTAGCTCTGGCTGAGCATCAAAGCAAGCACTACAATGAATGCAAGTTTCTTACATCTAGGCAGACAGCCCTAATCACTAGACTATGGGCAGCGTAAATATCTGAAATGAACCTTTCCATTTTCTGTCTTTCCAGTCCTAAAAGACCTTCCCAGCAAGCTTCATCAAAGGCATTTGCATTTTCAGGAAATGTTTGGCTTCACAGCTCACTGTTTCTTGCCAGTAACACATACTTCCTGACTGGGTCTAAATTTTCTGTGAAAGCAACACGTATTAAAAATATGTTTTTCTTACATATGTAGATGCATTCAGGACACTAAGTACACATTCACAGGGGCATGACTGCACGCTATACAAGCATATGCAAAGAAAGTTAGTTTAGGGTTGCTTAAAACCACAGACCCAGCTCTGACAGTTATTCCAGGTGAAACCAAGGATCAAGAGATGTTGGAGAAGGTTCAAATTTCTGTTAGCAAGTCACTGTCTTCTTTAAACATACTGCGTCAAATAATGAAAGGCATATTCAATAATATTGATAAAGGCTGGGATTTCCAGAGGTTTCTCCCTAAGCAAATCCCAGCCAAAAATATTAACGTTTAACTGCAGTCGAATGGCAAATATTGTGCATTGGGGTTTTGCCATTTACCTCAGAGAGCTCAGCAGTACGCCCAAAATCCACAGAAAACTACTAGCCCCAGCCAGTCACTGCATTAAGAATATATATATTCAGTATGAAGAGCAAAATGTCTAACCCTAGATATTCTAGTACCCCCATTTCAAATTTTAAGACAAACAGACTTTTTAAGAATATGGGTAAACAGGAAAAGAAATCTCACCCAAACTGCCTCCTATGAAAAATATGAGGTGACCCGAAAAAAGAGTGAACACATCCTGACAAGCACATCAGTTTGAGCACTGCAATGACACAGTAGTCATTCTCAGTGATGGTGGCCTTCTCGGCTGACAAAAGGTACTGAGCCACAGTCATCCATCAATAAGTCCATCATAAGCTTTCAGTTTTGGTAACCCAAGCCCCTCAAAAGTTTTCCAGTGTACTTTTACTTGGTTGGCATAGCATAAAACTTTAAGTTGATGAATAGTTCCACCGAATTCAGAGAGCTTGCACACTTGCATATGTGCATTAAATATAGAGGGGATCATGCTTAACACTCAACTTTTGCCTGACGTTGGTGTTCACATGTCGAATTCCATCCATCGAATCAGTTGCAAGTAATTTGCCTCTTAACACGACGCAATGCATGGTAGAAGATGAGTTAAACAAAGGTCAAATAAATAGCCTGGCATCTATTGACAGGTCCTGCTGAAGCAGCAGCCAAGATCCCCTACACTGAGATCACACCCCAACCAAAAAACATACATGTCTAAGAAAACCAGATAGTTCTTGCTGTATGTTTTNTTTTTTTTTTTTTTTTTCAGAAGAAAGCAAACAAGGGTTACACGGAGGGGGATAAGTTGAAAATGATGGTGTGTCTGCGAGCAAATGTCTAGATGCCAGTCTAGCTAGAAACGACACTTTGAACATACAGAAAAGGAACAGTTTCCTTAGCAACCAGGGCGAAAGCTCTAAGAACATCTCTTCTGCTCTGTGCTGCTTCGCCCTTCCCCAACTCAGTCTGCCACCTGTCACTCACGGATTTAATTTAGTTTAACATTTTATAAGGTTCAGATGGGAGAGTTCCTGCTAGTGGAAGAACCACTAATGCTAATGAAATTCAAGGGGGAAGGGGAGGGGGGACCCATCCTCACAATAAGGGGTATATGTGGTTTGCACATCAAATGGGGCGTAGATGAGGGACAGCACACTGAACTGCTTATCAGACTGATACTGGCCTTTTCAAATACCAGATCACCTCTCCACAGAGCCTTTGCTCTGCCCCAGACTTTGAACTCCTTCTGCTCACCTGTCTTTGCACAAGCCTTTGCAAAGCAGCTTTGGGGCTCAGCTGCTGTTTCGTCCCTTTTTATACCACTGTTACCAGGAGGTATAGGAAACAGTGCCTACACCTCTTTATATTTTCAAAGGTATGGCCAAATGTTATTCCATGCATGTGATTTTTAGATACTAATACATTCTAAACTATCCTAGAAAACTAACCATCTTGGGTTTTGTTGCAGGGAGAGGAGAGGGGATGGAGAGGAGACAGCAGATCAACTCTGTTATCAACACCCTTCCAACTTCTTGAATAAAAATAATATGATTTTTATATTATAGTTCATACTTTTTGCTATACCCAGACTCTTAACTCTTTTTACACTTTCTCCATGTCTACTTGAATGCATGAATCCAGGTTGCTTCATACATTTATAGAACCTTCAGTTAATATATGCAAAGACTCCATTTTCTCTACTAAAAACTTAGTGAAAAGCCTTTGTAGTATAAGGTATTTCACTTTATCAGATACACATGACATTTTTATTTGGGACGGTACATCAGGTAGCATATAGACTGGTAGCAGTGCTAATACCTGCTAAGGTTGGATTTCTATGCCAGTTTGATCCCTTTTATCAAGCAACACAAAGAAACTGAAATTGCCTGCACACAACCAACAAGGAATTCCTCTTCTCTTCCTCCCTGCTACTGGGGATGCATCCTTCCTAAGACTTCTTACAAGGGAGGCACCCTATGTAAGGAAGGTAGCATTTTAGAGCTACAAGGACTTACGATATAGGAACCTATATCTGCTTTCCAGGCCTCTAGATATTACCAGCTTCTGTAAGCAATGCCAGGAACAACCTATGAAAATGAGATGTAGTTGATCTTGCTTATTCTGCTTTCACACCTGACGTGTGAAAGTCTTACACAGAGAAGTAATCTCCATTTCATAACCCATACTCAGCTTCCTCTTTGAACAGATTAGGAGTTCTAAAAGCGAAGCAGCATGTCACATGATGTGGTAACACATTTCAAGCCTATTGAACACTTCATTGAATTTAAAAACAAAAACAAAAGCAAAAACAAAAGCAAAACCAAAAATAAACAAAAAAAAAACACTGAAACATATTTTTTTAATCATACAATGGTTTTTGCTAAAATATCCTAGTGCTTCTGAGAGATGTCTGAATGAGACACGCAGAGAAAGAGACAAGATAGGAATCCTTCTTGACTTTAAACCATCTGTGATAAATTTCTGAAAGTCGGTTAGGTGATGATATCCCTGGATGCTTTAATCACAGCGGTTTTCTATCACCCATATTTTTTAAACATTCATTTGGAAAAACTGATCTCAGCTGTTCCTAATTAATCAATCTGTGTAGCCCCTTAGAAATACCTATATTGTGTCAATTTGGTTTTCAGAAGTTAAATGATTACAGTGTTTCTAAATCCATGTTCCAAATTGAATTTCCCTGTTTGCTCAAGCATTCTCCAGCATCATGACTCTCAGTCTGAGAATCTATCCCTCCGCTCTTGTAAGCTGATCAAATATAAGGTCAGGCAAGAATTATTTATAATATTTCATTACTTATAGAAATTTATCTCTTGCTGACTTTGATTGATAGTATTGAAGTGGCTATTTGCTTCAGAAGGTTCTTCTTTCTGTGTGTGCTTGCAGTGCAATGTTTTTCTCACAAATGTTTTGTCCTGGGTGAGGAAACTGATTTTCCAGACCAACCACAGCCTTACAAGCCCGTTGACAGAATGGTTCCAATAGCAGGGAAAGGGAAACAACCTTCACCATGTCCTTTCCCTTTCTACAGCCTTTCTTTTACTCCATCTTCTTCTTTCTCATACACAGAACAGTGATAATATTGAGAAAGTGAAAAGCGTATATAAGGAGAAAAGCTGAGTTTGTGAACCAAGTAAAATTCACATAGATTGAGGTAAATCAATCAACTGAAGGGAGAAAGGAGATGAACTGTCTGAAAGAAAGCAAAAATAGAATGAAGAATGCATTGAGACTAGGAAGGGGAGCGCACAGGAAGAGAAGAGACGTGCTTATAGGGCGACGGCTTTTCTGGTCCCATAGTAGTTAATAGGAATTTGGATTTTGAGAATCAGGATATTACCCATGTCGTTTAAATAGCAGTGGCAGACATTTAATCTGCAGATGGAAAGAAAATTAGAAGAAAGATGAGAAAATAATGTCCCTGTAGCTGTTTGACAATGAAAAGCTGTTCTTCATTCATAGGCTTTCAGAAGCTAACACTGCTATTTTCAGTTTATTGTTTAGACTGCGTTTAATCTGTTCCAAAGACAGTGACTTGCTTATTAACAACACATTTGAACAGGGAAAGGGTGGATTAACTTGAGGTGGCCAGCTAGCCCTACCATTTTCACAGCCATATCCTCCAGCTCAGTCCCATCCACATTCGGACCTTACAGCACTGGCAGCATGAATATGAAAAAATAGTGTAAGTGAACGATACTTTTCAATCTGTTAGACAAAGGCTTCATTACTTCCCATGTTTTGCTGATATGTGAAAGCAGGAAGCCCAGAGAAGACTTGTCAGTTCCTAAACTCAGTCAGGAGCTGCAGGTGAAAATGTTTGGAAAATGAAGGAAAGTGACACAGGGTGAAGGAGGAGGAAACAGCTTAGCTGAGAGGAGTCACTCACATTATAGAAGAGAAACAAGCAAAGAAGAAATTGGTGTGCCATTGATAACGCGGTTATGCTCTTCACAGTAAGAAGCAGTTTTCCCTCTAGTTCCACTCCCTTTTAGGTCCTGAGCCTGTTAGTGTCACTGTCATCTATGATGTTACTGGATACCTGACAGACCTACTTAGAGAAGAAAGCTAGGCACCTGGAAAATTCTTTGTTTTAGTCTGGATTTATATCCAAAGAGAAAGAGAGAAACAAGTGTTGATATTTGTGTGGTTTTCTGTCTAAATTCTGCCCCCCACTGAACAAAACAATACTCCAAGACTGCGAAAATGGCATAAACCCTTTTATCCAAGATGAAATTGATTGGGAAGAAGTGCATTTTCAGGAACATAAGTACTGCCACAGGTACCAGAAAACTTAATAAAACATAAATGCATACATGAAACCGAATGACACTGAATAAAGCTGGAAAAAACAGCAGCATAGTAGTAGGTTCAGAGGAAATATTTCCATGTCCTTATTCACAGCCTTCTGAAAACCCATGGATTATTTTCCACTAAAGTTTTACTAGTATTGCAATATTTATACCAATTCCTTGAACTGTGTACCACAAATGTTGTGAAAAATTCATATGCTATTGCCCATCACTAATTCATTTCCCCCTTCTTGTCCTTCCCAGTTTGGATGAACTCTTAAGACTTTCCTTAGGAAAAAAAGTAGTTAAAGGACAACAGAAACTATAAATCTCAGATTGACTCATTGCAAGACATATTTCTCTCCTCCAGTTACAACCATGTCATCACTTTATCTCCCCAAATACTTTAAGATCCCTATTATTCCACAAACAGAGAAAGATTACTAATTGTGAAGTAAGGGTGACATGTCAATAACTCAGAGATCACCTCACAGCATCTCCTTTTTTTGGTGTTTTACTGAATTAACAGATAACCTCCCTAGGCAACCAAAGGTGACACAAATCTGTGCAGAACACCCTTATAAAATGTCAGCAACCTTCACTGTGTTGACAAATGCATCCCAGAAGCAGGAAGGACCCTAAAAGAGTGATAACAAAGTAAACAAGATAGTCTGAGAAATGGAAAGCCTGAACAAAAACAGAATTTAGGCAATTACAATCCAGATGCAGCACAGGGAAGAAAAAAGCAAACACCATAGTTCAAACTTACTGCAGCACTTCTCGGCAAAGAGTAATTGCTCCTCTATGTAAAAGCAAGGGCCCTCAGCAAGGGAAAAAAACCTACCATTAAGTAACTCCATTAGCTAAAATCATTAGCTGAACCCAAGTGTCTAGAATAGCACCACTTCAGAGTCAAGGTTTTCTGGGCATGAGGAACAGTTCTAAAGAAATGCCATAACGTCAATGGCAAGAGCTTTCTTTAGTACTCTGCTTAACAAGAGCGTTCTTTGGATTAAGCTTTAATAAGTCTTCTGAAAGATTTGCACTGTTCTTCTCTGCAGGAACAACCAAACGTCAAAAGGAATTGGAGAAAGAACAAATATCAAAAGTTACAGATCCTCAGTTTGGTTGAGATAAGCAACAACAAAATCTTCTTTTTTTTTTTTTTTCACACTACTTAAATCTCTACAGCCATGCTTGACACTTCGTCAAGAGGTTTGCAGAGCTTCCTGCTCCAAGACTGAATGGAATACTACCAAAATAGCCTCCTTTGTAGTTAATCAATATCACTGCTTTGAGCCTTTGCAAGAACACTACACTCCAGGTTAAACAAATATAAAAAAGCAGGAGGAAAAATACATTGCACTCACAAAGCTTAAAGAATAACATGAGTTTCCCACTTTTTGGTGTCTCTTTTCCTATGCTTTGAAATAAAGAGAATGTTTGTAGATGCCTGCAAAGCTAAGCATCAAAATATAAAGGAATAGCAGTGATTAGACACGTGAAGAAATTAAAATATAAAACTACCTGGGAAAACTGTCCTTTCCCCTAAATCTAACATGTACAGATCAAAAGGGTATACTAAATTGCATCCCCATCTCTCTTTACAGCATGCAGAGTTTTGCTGCCCCGATTATTTCATTCAGCTGCATTGTTAACTGGCATTCTCAACCCTCATTAATAATTTACATACACCATATTTAAGTCTTCGAATTAGACTTGCAATTATAATAGACTTGCAATTATAATAGCCAGTAAAACATCATTACAAATTATTCTTCTAATCAGAGTTCTCCAGTCAATTTTATTTACTTTTATATTATCCTAAGCACATAAGAAATTAAAGGGGTGGAGGGTTAGCTTTTTTTTTGTTTTTGTCACATTAGGCATGTTTTGAAAATGTAAAGCCTCATGTTCTCCATGCTGGTATCACCAACATTCTGCAGTCACCCAAATTCTCCCAGGTTCCTCCAAAGCATTTCTTAATGCTCTGCAAGATCTCAACTGCTTTGACTGGATTCTTCTCCCACTTATAAAATAGTAAGTCTAGATTACATCTCCATATCCAAGCTTATAATAAATATATGAATACATCATAATTTATATTCAGGCTGGTCCTACTCCCTTCAGCATTTGGGATGCTGTCAGCTATCTAAAATCCATCACACTCACAGTCTCCCTTTGAATAAACCTCATCCTCACAGTACTACACTTAATCCACCATAAACTCGGATTTAAGCTCTGGTCTTGAAGTTCTCCTTCTCCACATTTTGTCACACGTTGAGGTAGAATAGTGGAAAGTGATCAGTTTATTACCAGAGCAAAACAAGAACAATCTTGTTCCGTTAGGTCTCAGGGGAAAAACGTCACTTATTACGTTATCATTCTCTTTGCGAGTTGGCATAAGCAATAGTTGGCACACAGTCTGTGCTCAGAAATCTTACTAAGAGTACTCAAATTGTGTTAACAGTCACATTTGTTGGTTTTGCCACCTTGCTGGAGGACCTGAACTTTTTTAACAGGCAGAGGTTTTTTGGTGTTAGAGACTTATCTGTAATATTCAGAATTTAAGATTCTTGTGGATAATTGTAAAATGGTTATAAACACCTTTCTCTTGTCACTCAAATCTGTATTTACAGTGATAATCACTGTTCCTTTATTTCTGAATAAGCATTCCCCCAAAATAATTATATATTCACAGAAAATAAAATGATTTAATGTTTAAGAAGTTATAGTATGTAATTAATTTTTAAAGTATTTTGAATAATTTTGCTGCTGACATCTTTCAACTGCATCTGCATGTACTTACAACCAGAGATACCAGTAATTTGATACACATAACACAGGAACAAGCGAATATAAAGTCGTTTAGGAAAAGTACCAATAAAACTTCCTTAGGCAACGTGAAAACCTTGAAGTTTGAGATTACTGAGTCAGAGATTACTTGAGAGGACAGAGAGTTAGAGCAAGACCCAAAGGGCATTTTTCTTTTATCAGGTATAACAGATAGCGAAGACGATCTTGGAAAACAACTCAGCTTCCTTTTCAGTGTAGTACGAGGCCCTGAAAATGGCTCACATCAAACAGGTTAGCTTGTTCATAGCATTGCTACACACAGAAAGAAATACAATACTTTCCCTGACAGTCAGAAGGAGTATAAAGAACATGAAAGATGATAACGATGTATATATTTAGGGTGAAGATCACCCTTTGAGAAGAGCAAGGAAGAACTGGATTCTTTAGTGAGCCTGCAAGCCCTTTCTTTAATTGCTTGTGGCTCTGGGATTTCTTTTTGTTTGTCCTTTCTCTTTCAGCCCAAGCCTAAGGAAAGGAGAAGTTTAAGTACGATCCACCACTGGCTGCCTCTAAATCTCTGTTCAGCTCCTGTCAAATAGCAGGGCATGCTGTGCCTTCTTCAAGATTTTTTCACTGGTGCTACTGGACTTTGGGTATGCCAATAGTGTTTTACTGAAAAATTATTCTGGGACCCTACAATAAATACATTAACTTACATCCTAAATATGGAGGCCATAAATATGTGTTATACGAGAAACATGCACTTAATGGAGAAGTCTCCGTGGAGTCTTCCTATTTTATTCACTATCAGAAAAAATACTAAACACCTCTGAGTTCCAAATAAACAAATATGTCTCTGCTGATAAGGGTATCACAAAGATATCAATAAAATGTGCTATAAATTTATTATAATTTTTAAGGGATATCCATATAGGTTATTTGACAGCAGAAGCTTGTCTGACCTGTGTGATCAGTCTAATACAAAACCAGTGGTAACCTCGTCCAGAGTTCTGCTGCTTGTTCAGCACATAGAAATTGATTTTTTTTCTTTCCCTGAAACAGCCATTTTCCTGATTTGGTACAGGTAAAATCTTCATATATCAGTCTGGGTTTCTTCTCATCTTACATTTTATTTTTCTGTAATTTACAGCACCAGGAGATGTCAACTGATTTTTCTATTCAGGAGTTCTGAAGTATTCAGTCTAACATCTTGGAAACAAAACAAAAGGCAAGTGGCACTATTACCATAAATAACTGAAGTAAATATTAAGGTACCACTGGCCTTTGTGGGAATTCTGCATTAGTTCTGTATCCTGTTTTAGGTATCACAAAGCCAAAACATGAGGAAAAATTGAAGATACAGCAATGTACTTTATCTCAGGTATCCTGCTAAATACAGTCTTTTAAGTCAAGAATAAACTGCAAATAAAGTAGTCAAAATCTTAGTATGGTAGGCAAAGGAAGCAGCGCAGAAAGTATGATCTAACTTAAGAAACTAAAAATGTATGCTCCATTCAAATTGTAACCCCAGCCAGAAATTCAGTTAATGAACTGTATCAAGAGACCGCATTTAACAGACAGGGGCACGGGGTCAGACTAAGTCAACTCCTCAGTCTTACACACAAAGATTTGCAACTATCCAGCCCTGGGCCCTTTCACTTTTTTTAACCTTATGCAGCACATTTAACTTATCTGTATGCTGTGTAAGCTTCGTCTGAAATCCTTCGCTCTGTGAGTGGGGTCAGTAAGCAGAAGCAAAAAACACTTCTCCTGCTGACGGGAAAACATAGAAATCACTGATCAGGCAGGCACACGAGCGCACCTGTGATTTTTGCCAAATTATTACACAGACAGGGATGGGCTTCAGAATAATGCGTAGACAGCCATCCTGTAATTTTTATACAGGCTCAGTTCAGAGGTATGTGCCAGTCGGAAAATGACTGTGGCTCTCGAATCAGTGGCAGCCTGATGGGTGGCCTTGATGCCCATTCATGCTGCTCTTGACCCTGAATGCACTACCTCACAAAAGCTAAGTTTCCTTTGACTTACTTTGAAGACTTCTCGCCTTCTGCAGAACAAATATATTGTCGGAGATCTTTAAATTGCCACTTCTCAATGCCTTCTCCTTACCCATGGGCTTATTATCAGGAGGCAGATGATGATGAGCAACTATCTTACCTCAGAAGAGAATTAGCAGAGTATTTAGGACTGTAATGCTATTCAGAAACTAGGCTAATAGGGGGATAAGTAACTTAGAAACCTTAAAAAATATAATGACCTACAAGATCAATCCATCACTGTTTCTGTGAACATCTTTGAAATTATTTCTTCATGGTTAAAAAAAAAAAAAGGGTTTGATATTTTGGCACAATGTTGTTTTATTATGGGTGAAATGACAATCTTTTCATTTCCGTACCAAGTTTTCAGCAGGTAATACACAACTGTTTTAGTAAAGCGAATATATTAACATGAAAAATATCTCTCTTTCTCATGCATGCTACGTACGAAAACATTATTTTTGTCAAATGCTACCAGAAAATTGTTTGTCAAAATACATTATATAAGTAATTTATTAATAAGAAACTAACATGAACTTGGATTCATGATAGTGTAAATGCTAGCTCCTGAAACAATGAGGTAGGGCATTTACTTCAATGTATATGATCCAGAAAAAGATGATAGATGGTGTACTGCTCACATTCTTTATTTTCATCAGCCTTACACTCTAATTCTCAAATAAATGTATTTCATTTTTATGCACAGCTGAGATATTACTGTGGATCACAAGCAAAATATTCATTGTTTTTCAGATTCATTTTTTCATGGAAGAAAAAAAAACATGAAAACTTTGGTTGTAAATGTTGTATTAGAAAAATAAATACAGCATGGAGACTGGGCCATTATCTCCTTACCACTGTGATTTTTGTACTTTATGTTTTAGGCCTGATCCAAAATCTAATGAAGTAATAGTATTATTTTAATAAGTTTCATATTTGTTCCAGAATGGTTTATTTATAATGTAAATGAAGACACCAACAGTTACGAAAACAGAGCTAGAAAGCCAAAAAGCAAACAGCCACAGAGGCAGAAATAGCACAATGACACAGTCTCCCATGTTCACCTACTGATACACTGCACTGACTTTGTTCTTCACAGTTTTTTGCTAGTTTCCCCAGCTTTTCTTATATAACGATCCTAATTCATGCAAGTAATACCACTGGAGTGAAACTGGGCAACTTTCTGAGAAATTTATGGAATCGTAGAATCATGGAGTGGTTAGAGTTGGACCTTAAAGATCACCTAGTTCCAACCTCCCTGCCATGGGCAGCGACACCTCCCACTAGACCAGGTTGCCCAAAGCTCCATCCAGCCTGGCCTTGAACAGCTCCAGGGATGTGTCGTGGATGGAAGTATTTGGCACAGTTATGTTTAATCAGTGATTCAAAATTTATTAATAATTTGAGACAAGTCAAGAGGTTAAATCTTAGCAGCATTTAATCAATAATTGGTTTAAAGTTTTACAGAGTAACTTAGAAAAATAACTAAACATTCGAAGATGGCAAGATTCACACTAACTCATTGGTCTCCACTTGGACATCAAGACATTGACCACATTTCTTTGAGTGCAACCATCCAGCCAATTCCTTATCCAAAGAATGGTCCATCCATCAAATCCATGTCTCTCCACCCAGAGGATGTCATGCAGGACAATGTCAAATGCTTTGCACAAGTCCAGTGAGATGGTGTCAGTTGCTCTTCCCTTATCTACCAACACTATAACCCCACTGTAGAAGGCAACCTAATTTGTCAGACAAATTTGCCTTTGCTGAAGCCATGTTGGCTGTCACTGATCACGTCCTTATTTTCCATGTGCGATAGCAGAGTTCCCAGGATGATCTGCTCCATGATGTTGCTGGGCACAGTGGTAAGACTGATGCGACTCTAGTTCCCCAGGTGTTCCTTTTTTCCCATTTTTAAAAATGGGGGTTATTTTTCCCCTTTTCCTGTCAGTGGGAACTTCACTGTACTGCTACGACTTCTACAATATGATGAATAGTGACTTGGCAACTTCATCTGCCAATTGCCTCAGTACCTGCAGACATATTTCATCAGGTTCCACGGATTTGTGCACCTTCAGGTTCCTCAGCTGGTCTCGAACCTGATCTTCTCCTACAGTGGGTGGTACCTCATTCCCCCAGTCCCTGCCTTTGCCTTCTGCAGCGTGGGCAGTGTGGCTAGAGCAAAGACTGGTTAAGACTGAGGCAAAAAAGTCATTGAGTACTTCAGCCTTTCCCATATCCTGGGTGACCAGGTCTCCTGTTTCCTTCCAGAGAAGGTCCACATTTTCCCTAGTCTCCCTTTTGTTACTGACGTAGCTGTAGAAGCTCCCATTTTTGCCCTTGATGATTCTGGCCAGATTTAACTCTATCTGGGCTTTAGCTTTCCTAACTTGATGCCTGGCTGCTCGGACAATTTCTCTGTAGTCCTCCCAGGCTGCCTGTCCTTGCTTCTACCCTCTGTAGGTTCTTTTTTTCTGCCTGAGTTTGTCCAGGAGCTCCTTGTTCATCCACGCAGGCCTCCTGGTGTTTTTGCCTGACTTCTTCTTTGTTGGGATGCATCACTCCTGAGCTTGGAGGAGTTGATCCTTGAATATTAGCCAGCTTTCCTGGGTCCCTCTTCCCTCCAGGGCTTTATCCCATGGCACTCTGCCATGCAGATCCCTGAAGAGGCCAAAGTCTGCTCTCCTGAAATCCAGGGTAGTGAGATGGCTGTGCACCCTCCTTGCTGCCCTAAGGATCTTGAACTCCACCATCTCATGGTCACTGCAGCCAAGGCTGCCCTTGAGATTCACACTCCCCACCAGCCCCTCCTTGTTGGTGAGAACAAGGTCCTGCATAACACGTCTCCTCGCTGGCTGCTCTGTCACTTGGAGAAGGAAGTTATCATCAATGCATTCCAGGAACCTCCTGGATTGCTGATGCCCTGCTGTGTTGTCCCTCCAACAGATACTGGGGTGGTTGAAGTCCCCCATGAGGACCAGGGCTTGTGAATGTGAGGCTGCTCCTGTCTGACTATAGAGGGCCTCATCCACTCGGTTGACCTCATCTGGTGTCCCGTAGCAGACCCCCACTGTAATGCCACCTGTCCCTGCCCTCCCTTTAATCTTGACCCATAAGCTCTCAGTCAGCTCCTCTTCCATTCCCAGGCGGAGCTCCGTGGACTCCAGCTGGTCACTGACATAGAGGGTGACACTTCCTCCTTGTTTTCCCTGCCTGTCCTTCCTGAAGAGCCTGTATCCATCATTCCAACTCTCCAGTCATAGGAGCCAACCCACCACGTCTCCATGTTTCTCTATTTAAGAAATGCACATCACATGTATTTCTTAAACATGGATGTTCTGCCATTAGATTTTACAGAAAAGTCAGGGTTAGAATATTTAAATATCACCTCTAATTTATACTAAGGATATCTGGTTGAATAACTGGATTGCAGTGGGAAATACTTAAGTCAAAGAAAAAAGTAATTATAATCCTATAACTGAATTTGAAATATATAGAAGGGAGGGAAGATACAGCTAATGCCATTTTCACATTAAAATTAACAACATGAAGAAGTGTCATATGTAAAACTTATAGAGAGAAAAAGCAACGGGTTTTTTTCCTTTCTTAATTGTCTATTTGTAGTTTCCAAATACAGTCACTTACAGCACCTAGTGTAATTATAATTAGTAAATCTGGGAAACCGTTACTGAGGGTGAAGAGGTCACAAAATCTCCATACTCTTCATAAATTTGACAGAATTGGGCAATGATACACCTGGTTAACTTACTTTCTTCTGCAGCCGCTTTTATCAGCTTGCTCACGGTGCCAAGGAAACCAACTGCACCATTGATTTTGTTCCTTCTTGTTACTCAGCCTTTTACATTACAGTTTCTTGATGTTCTTTGAAAAATGAAGTAAACTTCATGTTACAGAAAAAAAAAAACATACAAATGCATGGAAAAAAAAATTAAAAGTGGCAGGTTAAAAAAAAAGGCAAAGCCAATCAAAGAACTTAAATGTCATTTGATCCTAAAAGCTCTAACCTTCTGTACATCACCGTAGCGTGACACTGTTCCCATTGCCTGTCAAAGCAGAGTCATGCTCTTAGATTATGCAGTTAATGCAGTTTGTGACGGTGAAAGAAATAGCTTTTTGTATAGTTGCTCTTGTTAACATCTATCTCATCAGCCGGAAATGCCTTATCCATTAAATACCAATTTAGTTATCTGTTGTCCAAGACAAGAAACAAGAGTATCTCTGACAGCAAGGTAATACGGCCATAAACAATTGACACCTCCCCGACCTTAAGCAGCCTAACCCTGCAAAATCTGGTGAAGAAAATAAGAAAGGAAAGGTTAAGGGTGGAATGTTAGCCATCACTTTTAAATGCAGATACCTAAAATTAGATAAAAAGTGGGACTGTGTGAATTAGGAAACTCATAGAACCGCTTGGACGTATGTCTGTGGGATGAAAGAAGGGTCCACATAATCTACAAGGCTGGAGGAAATTGAAGGTGTGAAGGAAAGAAAAATAAGGACAACAGAGGGGACTTGCGCTTCAAGAGTGGTACTTTTCTCCACTAAAGAAACTGTGAACAACTAGCTCAGATGCAGATAAGCAGATAGCAAACATAAAGAGAAGCGTGACAGATTAATTATCCGTGCAGATACTTTTGCTCTGTTTAGCAAAAGTGCTGATGGAACTGTAATTGCTGTATGCTAAAAAAGACAAGGGATCATCTGGAGACTTTTCTTACCCATTAAGGTGCAAATGACAGGATTTACTCCTGTGATTAGTAGCAGTACCAGGTGTATTTAGCTCTTAAATCACACTCACAGTAAGACTCAACCGGCAAGCAAACATTCCCCTAATAGTTTAAAAGTCTTTGTAGAGTCTTGTGTCTGTATGATTTGCACTGAAGAAGATGATGAGTCGTGCAGATCCTTCCTGTATGTTGTGTATTGTTCACAATGTCATACTGAGAGATAAAGATATCAATATCACAATGTGATATTGGTGAGATAAAGAAAGCTAGGACTCCTGGAAAGAACAACTTGGTTTTATCAAGGCTTTAATTTTAGATCTCACCAGCAAGAAAGACCAGGAAAAACAAGAGTCATCTACCACACCCAGATCAGTAACACTTTTTCCAAAAGATCTTCAGTTTGGTCAGTTGGGAAAACAGGAGAATTCGAACAAAGGTAGTAAAAAATAATATGCATTTATTTTACAAAGTATCTTTGGCTCCTTTGGCTACAGTGGTATAAGCAAAGGTATTTTGCTCAGGGACACAAGCAGGAATCGTGAAACCATTCTTCTCTATTGACTGGAAAAAAGGAATCCTCTTACCCACTGAAGAGTGCCTCCACAGCCATGCATTTCTGCAGTTACTCCTGCCTCTTTCCGATGACCGTCATGAGCACCATCCTCCACAGACAGCCTTCCAAACTGATCCTTGACGTTGCAGCTGTTGCTTCACCACTCTGCACCCTTCATCTTCCCAGTCAGAGCATCAGCTACCTTCAGGAGAATCTCAGATAAAATCTGAAATTCTTTGTGTCATGATTCAAACTATCCAGTCATTTGCTAAGAGTCACATGTATAACCCCCGTAGGTTATCTTTCTTAATGCATTCTATATACTGAAAATACTATGTTGGTTGTTTTCAGCTGAATTAAATGCACATGTGGAGATTAATTTCAAGCTTTACCGGGAGGCTTAAGATAAAGACTGTACACTGAAAATCAGTTTTTCTCTTTTGGAAATATTTCTTAAATATTTATTTAAAAAGAGATAGTGAGAAACATCCCTGTGTAAGACGGAAGTAGCTTGCTTATCAAGCAGTAAAACATATAGTTTATATGACCTTGCAATTTGCTTGCTGGAAGCTGACATGCATGTGACTTGTCATAATTTTTAAATGATCTGGTAAAAAAATCATTCTCATAGAAATGCTATAGGAAAGCTTTTTCTGCATTGCTGGCACTACTGATACCAATGCAATATAAAACTGGGGGAAACATCCGAAGACAACAGATACATAAAAAAAAAAAATTCAAAACTGATCTTTGTTTTTATAAAATGGATGGGCCTTAAAAGAGAAATTTCACGTCAGGCAAATATATCTCTGTGGTGGATTGACTTCATCCAATGACCAAGCACCCACACCACTGCTCACTCGCTGCCCTCCCCTGCAGGACAGGTACAAAATAGAAAGAGGGAATGGCGGGTTGAGATAAAGACAGTTTAACAGGCAAAGCAAAAGCCTTGCATGGCAGGAAAGCAAAGAAGGAATTTATTCACTATATGCCACCAGCAGGCAGATGTTCAGGCACTTTCTGGGAAGCAGGACATCAGTACATCTAGTGGTTGCTTCAGAAGACAATCACCGTAATGACAAACGCATCGTGTGCTCCCCCTTCCCCATAGCTTTTATTGCCCAGCATGATACTATGTGATACACCTGTGGTCAGCTGGGGTCAGCTGTCCCAGCTGTGTCCCCTCTGAGCCACCTTGCTGGGGCGGGCAGAGCGGGAAATGGAGAAGTCCTTGACCAAGCACCGACCAGCAACAGCCAAAACACTGGTGTGTTACCAACACCGTTTTAGTCGCCAGTCCAAAACACAGTGCCATAGGGGATGCTGTGGAGAATGTTACCTCCAGCCCAGCCAGATCCAGCACAGTCCGAAAAGAAACACATATCCATGTATCACAACAGCAAGAGCAGTCCAGTGGTCCCCAGAAGTTTCCAGATATGCAGATGGTCACAAACTGATTTGTCTTGTGGCCTCATTTTGCAGTGAATTTCTTTGTCATTATACAATTGATATGATGGACAGAATTTTGTATCTCTACTTAGGGATTTCAGCACTCAAAAAGACATTTTATTATATCAAAGTTACTATAGCACTTTAATAAAATATGCCTTTGATAAAATGCTATGACATACTACAGATGATGCGATAAAACCTACCAAAAAATTCAAGCATAATCACAATAACCGTGATCATCACAGACCACAGCATAATAGCTGTTCTACCAAATAACTCAGAAGTACAGCACAGGAGCTATAAACTCTGTGCAATAACATACATTGGTTGACATTTGCAAAACCAATAAGCCTTTTAAATATAAATGACGCCTCTTGACTCTTCTCAAACACACTAGCTCTAAGGCTGTCCAAAACCAACTTGTGATTAATCCAGCCACAAGGAGCCTAATTTGAACTAGTCAAACAGTGAAAAAGATTCCTTGAAAACAATTTTAGGTATGAAAAAAAACCAAATCCTTATTTGTATTAAGTATTTACCACATACTTTGGAATTTTTCCAAAGCTAGTTAAATAGCATAATTATTCACTAATTATTTGTAAGACAAGCAAAATGCCCAAGAGAAATTATTCATGAATAAACAATTCAGTCAGCTCTAAATATGACTCAGAGAAGGTTTTCAAGTGCTGGGGGCAAGTTCCTTGTATAACACCTGAAGTGTTATATGAACAACTAATGCATGTTTGTTACTTACATCACCCTGATCTCCTGTATTCATGAAGGAAAGTATTTCTAGCGTGTGGTATATTTCATTTTAAGCAGACTATCTAGAGATAGGTCAGGGGCCTTTTTCTCTCCTGTGGTGAGCGTCAGGTGGATAACCTGACATAGACATCTACACTGTGAACTTTTAATGCCAAATAACATGAATACCCTGGAAAGGGTTCAGATTTTTTTTTTACTTTTCATGGGTATTCTGTAACTACTCCCATAGAACAATTCTGACTGTAAGCCAAACATGCATTTATGTCAGACATCGCCAAATACAACTCACCGAAGTTATTTTCATGGAAAAATCCACCAGTGAGAAATTGAGGTTTGTGTGTCCTTCTTCAAGACCATCTTGTTGAAATATTTGTCTCAGTTAATACTGTAATATGTAGTGAATTGTCTCTCCAGCACCTTCCTGTAGGACAGAATATAATGGGTGGACAGAATAAAAAAAGCAAAACTCAATTTGGAACAGTCTCACTATGTTTAAGAGAATTTTTTTTTAAAGTATAAAAATTAAATATGTGACTAGAGCTTAACCCGTGTAAATCATTTAACTGTCTTAATGCTGTGCTTTTACAGCTCGTATGTCCAAAGCCTTCAAAAACACTTCTCCTTTCAGGGGAAGAAAAGCAGAACAGCTGCATTTTTGCATTTATTGTGTGCAAGGAAAGCAAGCAACTATTTATTTCCTTTGCCTTCTTTTCCTCTGCTTAAATTCACCTTCAGCATGATAAAATTCCATTGTAAAATGGAACATTATATAGCCAAAAAATAAGCATATTGTAAAAGAAGCATTCTGCTTATATAAATCACTTAACATAGATCATTTACCTGATGCATATTTACTATGCAAACATACCTTTATGTATTTAAAGAGGACAAGATATATTTAAACAATACACTTTCTTTAAAGGTATTTGATTTGCTTTCATTTAAAACATTTGAAGTCTTCACAGTTTTATTGAGATGGGTCTGTCCTATTTATTTTCTGTGATGTTTTGCACCATTTCTTTCCTTCTTCTTTCAAACTTTAAATCTTCCAGCACCCAAGGGAATCCATAAAAATAAGCAATTCAAGTTGACTCTTTCCATCCTGAATTATCCATTTCTGCCTCCCCCAGATTCCAATTTACATGTCAAGAGTCTTCGTGGCTGGTATGGGATTAAGTACTTTTTTTAATTTAAATGTTGTGTATTCTGTTCCAAACACTACTGTTTCTACGACAGATTCATGCATCAAAAATTCACAACAACAAGAATATAAAATTGCCTTGGGATGACTATTTCTAGGGCACATTCAAGCGTTAAATTTGTTCATTACAATAAGAAAATGAAATTGCCTTGGAACCTAGCATTTAACTATTTTTGAAACTGTCCTGTTGAGGTGATGTGCAGTAATCCCCTTTTGTGTACTATAAAGTGAATCACATTAATTAAACAATTTTCAGTTCCCTAATTAGCTATATTTCACTGTTGGCAACATCAGAAGAGTGCTGTTTTTATTTCCTTAAAGGAATACTTTTCAAGTATAAATCTACATATCTGTGGATTCCTGGATTTCTCTAAGTCACACACATTTCTTGCATGTCTGCTGAACAAATATACTACTATCCAAAGCCCTTTAAAGTAATGGAAACCTTTCCACTGACTCTAGCAAGCTTCATGTCAGCTCAAACGTACCTAGTTTGCCTTGGAACATTGCTGAGAATTCTAGGAAAAAGTACAGAAAAATTATTAGAGAGTTCCTGGATATATTTTTTTTAACCTACAAGTATAAAATGCCTGTCTTCACAGTCGTCTGCAAATTATGATATCACAAAGCCATTTCAATACAGAAAAGTTTTAGAACTCTAGAAAATGTAAGTAAGAACACTCATGAAACAGCACGCTGTATCAAAAGGCTTGGAAAACGAAAAACTACATGCAGACTGCCTGTTGCAGATTAAAGGCAATCTGAGAAACTACAAAAAACAGAGTCCAAAGAAGGAAGAAAGCAGTGCAGTATAATAAGCTTTTACTGCTTTAAGTAGTTTAGGAAAATACTGACCAGAAGAGGTCAAAATACAGAAATTGCTTCAAAAAATTTATTACGTACTTGTACAAGGGAAGCAGATTCCATTAGATCTGACTGTTGCAAGTAGAACTGAGAATAAAATAATGAAAATTATGCATGTTACCACTAAAGCTAGAGATTCAAATCCCATATTTCCTCTCACTTGCTGATGAACATTCATTTCCTGTGATCCATATGATTTTAAATTAGGATAGCTTAAGAAACTTTAATGGTAACTGTAGCACAAGATGCAGAGGCACGTATGGTAATGCAAATGTGGTTTTGAAAATAGTAAATGGAACCAGAACTTGCCATTTCCCTGGTAATAAAAGGAGCATTCTGGTTTCAGTATCCTTCTGCTCCTGGACCAAATTTCCTAAGAGATGCTAACAGTATCTCAACTGCAGTTTTGGGGGGTTGGTTTCTTTGGGTTTTTTTTTTAATCACTTGCAAAATTAGAGACGTTTTAGGAAATAAAGAAAATAAAGGAATCTTTTTGATAGTTAGGTAAGACTTCAGCATCTCTTCACCTATTCAGAATGTCTTCAACATACCCAATATGGGAACTGTGAACAGTGAAACCCCAGCTCCACACACATCAACACAAGACACCCATGGGCACTCCCAGCCCAGAGACCTTCCTCGGAAGCTTAGCCTCTACTGAAATCCACATTTCCATGGTCTTACTGCTATGTAGCTTGTTTCAACCTAGCATGTCTATATGATGTAACTGAACTTACAAATATGAATGCAAACATTTAAAAGCTATTCTGGCTGGGGAAGAAAACCAATCAGGCAATGGCAACATTTTAGCCAGCTGTGCTATATCTGCACCAAATGTATACATACTATTGCAAATCAGATAATTTATAAACCTTTATAGTTTTAAAATTAGATAATTTTGAAAGCATGACAGCTGAAAAAATGTTTTTCTATAAGGTGTAGGAGGCATGAGTTACAGTTTGAAGAATAATTGAGGAATCTTTTATTTTAAATGACTGCAGAAGTGAGTTTGCATAGTGACACTAGACCTGGAAATTCAGTCTTCAAAAGATGAAGTCTCTTTGGGTGTTCTTTGTGGTTTTAGTACTTACAGCACTCTGCTTTCAACTGTTTAAACTTCAAACTCCCTTTCTTAGTTTGCCACTCACAGTCTGCCTGGGCTCCTTGGTGATGTTTTTAAACTTGCTCTGAAAAAAATGCCAGATAGATTCAGTCTTTAAAAATACTGTCTAGCTAGTGCTCCCCTTAATAGTGGTGCAGGGAAAAACAGTTCTTCAGGTTTTTTTAGAACCACAGGCATGCAGAACTGTGCCTCCATCTCCCCCACCTCTGCTTTGCTCATCACTGCTTTTGAGTTCAGTGGCTGCCTCCCACCAGCCTCTCTCTAATTACCTTGTGCAGAAATGGATATGTATTGTGACCATCAGCTAAACAGGTGGTATTGGCCAGCAGGTCGAGGGAGGTGATTCTGCCCTTCTACTCTGCTCTGGTAAGACCCCACCTGGAATACTGTGCCCAGCTCT